>CM067370.1:97921851-97967731 GCA_034401795.1 Chaetoderma sp. LZ-2023a | reverse complement strand
ACGACACGACGATGTTGAACATTGTAGAACGCTGAGTTTATGATACTGACTCCAACCATAGAGATTGTTGCTTTCTCAAGAAGCCAACAGCATCAACCTTTTCAAAATGGATAGCAGGTAGTAGCATGAAGATGCAAATCAGCATATTAATTAATTGTCAATCCAGCCAAAAGCAGCCTCTCTAGTGGTATTGTGAAACACCCATGGCTATTTTCTTTATATTTACAACTGGAATGACTGGCTTTATTATTGAACCAGTGACATTCCAGAGGTAAATTTTCTGAATTAGTCATCCCATGTCCAGCAAATGGACATTGACTAAAAGAATTTAGAATTTCTTGACACACTTTGACCATTAACCCTTTAAACCTAAACCCTCAAATTTGTTCAAGAAAATGTCCTTTTGCAGACCAAGTATTTCTGCAAATTTATCACTGGAATGACTGGTTTGGCTATCGAGCCAATCATTGCAGTGGTAAATTTTCAAAAATAGTCTTCTCTTGGTCGGCAAATGGACATTTCTCAAGTCTACTGCAGAAGTTGTTTTTGGCTGATGAGTGTTAAAGGGTTAAAAGGAAAAATAATATAATTTGATGATCTGAGCAATATGATGAGATGAGACATAATCAAATGACAATTAAAATTAAATTGAAATGACATTGAAATTTTGTGAAATTTGCGCACTCACCTTACTAAGACGCTTTTCTGTGTTGTCCAATCTGCTGTGTTTTTCATCGAGAGCATCTTCGAGATCACTGATTTTGTTACCCTGTACCTCCACCTGGTCGGTGAGAACGCCGACATGAAGTGTCAAATTCTCCTTGTCTTTCTCCAGACGATGAAGCTTCTCCTCCACACATTCAGGCGTTAGAGGACCGCTCTGTGGTCAGAAAGAAGAAAGTAGGGGTCAAATTAAATATTTAAATTCTTTATATTAACACTTAAATTGTTCAGGACAGAGGTGTGAAGATTTTGAGCCTGAACCTATGCATAGCAGGTCATGAATGTATTACATGGGAGTGCCATATTAAGCATTTTGATGAAAACCAAATTCAGAATATATATTCTGTTCAATATTTTGAAGTTAATTCAATTCAAACAGCTAGTAAAATATTCAACAGATTGCCAATATGTTTACTTTAAAATTGAGATACTCAGATTTAGGGTTAACCCACCCCTTGGGTACATCAGGTCATAAGACCGCACGCACCTACTCTCCCCCCCCCCCCCCCCCCCCCCCCCCCCCCCGACCCAGCACCTACCCCATCCCTTCCCCACCCCCGTTAGGTCCAGGTTAGGCCCTCCCCATCCCCCCACGCCCAAGCATGAGGAGCAACAGAAAAGCCATGGACAAGAACAGCAACATGAGACAAAATCGAGAGACAACGATCAACACACACACACAGAGACACAAGCTAATGCACAAACCGACGTCACAAGAATTCACAAGAATTCAACAGAAACCATAAAGGCCAGGCGTGAGTCTACACCCTAGCATTGGGAACTAGCATATAAACGCCTTAAATATTACAACACACACATTTAGGGTTAAGAGTTAAAACGTCAATCTTGAATTCTCAGAAATTGATAGCGCTTGATGAGAATTTGAAACACATAATTATCGATTTAATTATTTATTTATTTATTTATTTTTAAGTCTTAACCCTTAACACACTGATGTCAGGTTTTTAAATTTTCAAATAAAATTAAAAGATGAACTGGTGTACATTTTTCAGTAAATTTGGTGGAAGTTGGTGCTGTCGAAGACAGTAACATCGCCCACCAAAATTGTAGATAAATGTATACCAGATTCTTTTCTATTGACATGGTAAAAGATAGAATATTGACATCAGAGTACTAAGGGTTAACCTTTCACTGATAAATTCCTGGTATCTCAATTTCAGTGCAAGGAAACAGGAAAGCTATTTAATATTTTGAAATTAATATAACTGGAAGTCATTGCATCCTTATGCAGCAATGGCTTCCAATCATACTAATTTCAAAATATTAAACAGAATCTGCTATAAATGGTAAAGAATTTACTGTTTCCGGGATTTGTCTTGAAATGGCTAAACATACCCAAATAGGCCGATTTTGATATCGTCTGTGACTACGACGTTTCTTTCGCATAACGGATGCCTGCATATCAATATCGCTACATAAGATACACCTTAAATAGCAAAGGGCAATACCTATCCAATCAGCCACTAAATACAATTGATTTTCTTAATAATAATTATTCAATGAAGCAATAGATCATTGAATTTTCCAGAAAATTTTTCATAAATATACATATTATTTCAGCGCTCAACTCAGTCTAAAAACATAGCAAGGATTGAAATTGTTTTTCATAACTTTACGCTGTTTTATTAACTACTCATGTCTCAATTTACTTTCAAAATTTAACTAAATTAGAAATTGTCTCTGTGAAACGCCACAAACAAAGACTATATAAAACACTGTGATATATTTAATGGACGTTTATAGAAAATCCATTCTATTAGAAAAACATCTAGCTATTCAATAATTTATATTTAACCCTTTAACCTCTAAATCTTTTCCAGAAAAATTGGATTTTCCATAGAAAATGCCCACTTGCAGACCAAGAGAAGATTATTTAAAAAAATTTATCAATGGAATTCCAGTGATAAATTTTCAAAAATAGTCTTCTCTTGGTCTCCAAATTGTCATTTCTCAAGACCACTGCAGAGGCCATTTTTAGCTGATATGAGCATCAAAGGGTTAAACAGTATATGCAAACCTGTGTAAACTATATATCTATTTTAAAGTGCAACTATTTAGTACACTATTAGTCATTATATGCTTCAGTTTTTTTATTCATTATATCCATTCTTACTGAATTAATTAATAGCCACCTGATTTAACACCTTGAACTCCACAGACAAGACACAATGATTCCTTACAATGTAGAAACATTCTGCTGACTATATTGAGACTACATGTAATTTAATTGAGAGAAATATCTTCCAGCTAAATTATTTTCAAAATATTAAATGGTTGTCCTATATAGTTGCTTTAATGGTCAAATGTGGTTAAGAAATCTCTAATTTTCTAATATAAATTGTCTATTTGCCAGCCAAGTGAAGGCTTTTTGAAATTTTACCATCATAATTACTGGCTCGCTAATTGATCCAGTCATTCTAGTCGTAACTTTTCAAAAACAGTCTTCTCTCGGCCTCCGAATGGACATCTCTCAATTTTACTGCAGAACGGATTATCTCCCTTCACCAACATGATAGTCCAATCAGAGTTACTTCCCCTGCTCCTTCTATTTATGAATTTTTACTTCAATACCAGAGAAACTTTCAAATTTATGATTCCTAAATTCCATTTCCTTTCAAATGGTAACCGGTGGTCATTCTGAAAATAATGTTGCTGTAAGCTGTTGCTGTCTATTTCAGCAGTATTATGTCTTAAATATATCAGCATTTCTCATATATCTGTAACAATTAAGCTTGAAGAAGAGATTCCCCCCCCCCCCCCCCCACCCCCACCACCCCCACAGGCATATATATGTCTTAGTTTTTTCGATGGCTGCCCGGTGGCTGCTTTACCTTTCATTATGTCAGAGAGGACTTTATAATACATAGCAAGAAAATTATCCAGGAAACAGTCGTCTGTTCCTACATCTTAACCCATTAAGAGTTTATCCAGCCAAAACTCGACTCTGCAATGATTTTTTAGTAATGTCCATTTGCAGGTCAAGAGACGACTATTTTAGAAAATTTGCCACTGGAATGACTGGCTCGGTTACCCAGCCAGTTATTCCAGTGGTAAATTTTCTAAAACGGCCTACCCGTGGGCTACTATTGGACGTTTCAAGCAGCATAAATTTTGATCTCGCTGAACAATCTTGACAATTAGAAGGTTAACGAGACATATAAGGGAAATGCTTCCTTACATTAGCTGTGTCAGAAGATGGCCTACAGACATGAAGACATGATGTTGTAATAATTTCCTGTTCATTCTGACATGATGAGTGTCAAGTCTCTCTCTCTCTCTCTCTCTCTGACTACTGTCTTGCTGATAATGACAGCTTAACCAGCTTACCCTCAAATTTCAAAAATTTACCAGTGGAATAACTGGCTCGATTATCAAGTCAGTCATTCAAGTGGTAAAATTTCAAAAATATCCTTCACTTGGCCTGTGAATTGATATTTCTAGCGACCATTGCATACACCGTTTTTTGGCGAGCTTGGGTGTTAAAGGGTTAATCGATATGTCTATTCAGTGATGAGAGAGAATTATGACATCAACATGACAATACAACACTGGATATGGGAAGTCTGATTATATCACACAATAAGCTTATTCTAAATATGGACAAAGCCGCCTATTAAGATATCTTTATGCCTCACAGCGACAAAAATGACAGCCACACTTAGAAAGAGGGTGACATTGTGAAGATGGTTTTGTACCCCTCAAGATGAATTATCAGGGAGCATGTTATACACTAGGATCCAATCTGTCACTCAAATATCTGAGTCCCAAAATAAAAAATAGTTTTGTTTCCTGTTTCCAGGTGAAATTTTTCTTTTTTTTCACCCGGCCGGGAATAAAATAATTTTTTTTCTACCCTGCATAAATGTTAAAACATGAATACATTTGTAAAACTAAACAAATTACAATGTTTTTAATGCCATTTATATGCAATGTGAAAGCCCTTTTGCTAATTCATGAAAAACATGACAAATTTGGCAATTACAACCATATTTAATGGACATCTAATCAAATATCTAAAAAAACTAATATTTATGACCTTTTTAAAATAAATTTATTGGGAAAAAAGCCAAACAGCTCAACAGTCAAATTAGTTTCAAAATATTCAACAGCTTACTTGCATAGTTACCTTGAAAATTAGATTCTGCGAATTAATGTTTCAAGGTTTCAAATCGATTCAACAATCGAAAAATAGTGGGTGCAGCTTAGCTAGAAATGGGTGGGGCACAGCTAGAAATGGTTCTGTCTTTTATAAGACAAGGAGCAGCTTTAGCATAATATAGATCTAAGAAACTAAGGCTCTGGTCTGATTGGTACTCAGAAACAGTTACTCCAGTGTAAAACTGATGGGATGTCACTTTGAATGATAAAGGCTTGAGCAGTGAGACTACCTGGTTTATAACTGTCTGTCAGCTGAATTTCTGCAGATTACGTCTTCCATGAGATTTAACTCTGGACATGTCGGATATTTTTAAAACAATTTGACTGAAAGCGGTTGTCAAGCCACCTACAATCTTCAGTCAAATTGTTTTCAAAATATTCAGCAGATCTAGAGTTATTGCCCATTATCTGGTGCCTTGTAGCAGTTAGACTTAATTTTATGGTCTCTGAAGCATCAGGGTCATAAACGAATTAGCCAACAATGAGGGAGGGGGGGGGGGGCTGGGGCTGGGGCTGGGGCTGGGGGGGGGGGGGGGGGGCTGTAGCTATATAATAATGCAAAATTCTTGTTAAATTTCTCATTATGTTCACATTAGTTAGAGAAACATCTGTACAATATGTAAGACGCTTGTTGATTTCTGCGCAATTTACCCAGCATGCAATGTCTTGACTCCATATTCATTGTAACTATTGAATGTCATATTATTTGAGGCCTATTGTCTGTCTGTACAGACCAGGACTTCTAAAACAAAAAGGCCCCTTCTACGCATTTAACTGGTCATTCATTAGCCAGCACTTGAGGCGTGTGAGGCGTGAGCAGCAGCTTGACAGCAAACCTTTCAACACTGTTCAGTGAAATTGTACCAATTTCTAAGAGAAAATATTAGAAAGTTATGGTGTATCTTTACAATAATGTGAATGAAAGTTGTTGCTGTCAATGACTGTAACATCATTCAGTCAAAATAATTAGTAACAATAATGCAATCGCAACAACATTACAACAGATTTGATACAAATTTGACTGAAAACTACTACTGGTATAGATATTCTAAAATATTGAACATTATCGCTTTCGGCTGACACATGCTGCAGATTTGAAGAGCAATTTGACTGGAAGTTGTTGCCGGCTAAGGCAGCAAAAACCTGTCTTATTGTTGTCCAAACAGTCAGCTAGCTATCTTTCAATATTGTTACCCAATTATGCAAGTAGTAGGCTTGCACAATTTTTGATTTGAAACATCGTGATCGATTTTATGAAAAAAATCGCGATTTTTGATTAAATCGTAGGTCCAAATTCCCAAAAGTATAAACCGGGTTAACGTGACTCGTTTCTAGAAAGTTTAAATAAATCATACAAAAATAGCACGAAATTAGAACACATGATGATGTTCATGCGACGAATTCTTACCATCCTACGTCTATGCTTAATGTATATCTTATATCCATCATCGCGGGCGTGAAATTATTAATTGGGACCGCCTAAATATTGCGTATAGTTTAATAAACATTATTTAATTCATCAAAATTTGAGATAAAATGTCGCCGAGAAAAAAATATAAATTACGTGATGCTTCCGCTTATAGCCTCCCTTTGTAGGACGAGTTTAGGTAATAACCGGAGTAACGCGAAGACGCTAATATTAGTAGCGCGGGAGATACTGTGCAATTCACATACATAGGACGGTAGCTTTGAGTAGGTACTAGTGTAACGGCGTAAACTCGTCCTATAGGGTGGTTTATAGTTGCTTTCAGAATGTACGATTTACATTTAAGAGTAATCAATAGAACGCACAGTTCAAAATCAAACAATCTGGAATGCTGTTGCTTTATTTTCTTTAATTTGACATGACAACCGAATCAAAAAGGAAACATTATTAGACTGTCTGAAATTGCTAACTCTAGAATTAAACAGAATTATGTTCACTGATTGCCTAACACTCTGAAACTGTATATACTTGACATTTCACAACAGACTTAGGGTCTGCAGTGAAAGAAAAAAATTTATATGGCGATTCGCCGGAGTAACTAGCTGGTTTTCTCAATGACAAAGGTGTTACCTCGCTATTGTTAGCTTGTTTATTGTAGCGCTTTGTGTTGTGATTCGTAATTATTCGACACATGCATGGCACGGCGGGATATACACACAATGAACATGGCGTGAATCGATTATAAGTATACACATGTACTGATATAATGCGACGGAAAAGTACACACTTCAGATTTTGTAAAAACATTAAATTTTTGACGATTTTCCGATATTTCCTCAATTACATCGTAAAAATCGTGATTTTAAAAATAAATCGAACTTCACGATTAAATCGAAAAATCGCGCAAGCCTAGCAAGTAGAGTGACATTAGGTCTATAAACACTTTCTCACCAAGAATGAAACAAAGTTATCAAAAACTGTTTGTACGTTTCATTGGCGGTTTGTGCATTGGTTACAGATCCATCGATTGCACCAAAATTTACACACGTTGTCTTCACTAAATATTTTGTTCTTGCAGGAAATATGTATCTAGGCATACACGTACTTTACTTATATAGTTAGGTAATGATATTGAAAGCCAGCTGATTGTACGGATAACTGGATACCAGTATATCTTTTGCATTTGCAGACTAAGAAAGCTGTTTTTGACAAATTTACCACTGGAATAACTGGCTCGATAATTGAGCCAATTATTCCTGATAAATTTTCAAAAGTAATCTCTTGATCTGTAAATGGATATTTTCTATGAGAAAATTGAAATTTTCTTGAAAAGATTTGAGTGTTAAAGAGTTAATGTCACTGCATTGCCGCGGAAATTGAGGTTTAAAAGCAGCATTTACTGCTTTATTGATGCTCTGAGATGCTACAACATAGCTCAAAGCACACTGCATGTTAACTGGCATTTGGTAAGAAAACCTAACCTCCTAACCATCAAATCTGTTCAAGAAAATTCAAACTTAATCATAGAAAATGTCCATTTCCAGACCAGACTTTTGAAATTTATCACTGGAATGGCTGGCTCGGTTATCATTCCAGTGATAAATTTTCAAAAATTGTAGTCTTCTCTTGGTCTGCAAATGGACATTTCCCAAGACGGCTGTAGAAACCACTTTTGGCTGGACGATGTTTCCGCTGCCAGTTAAATTAGCCTCAAGATATTCAAAAACATATATCTCTAACATTGTAATGTTTTTAATATCTAATAATTATATATGCTTGAAAAGCTTAATAAAGTGATTATTTTCTGAAAAATCCTGTATGAAGACTATATTGTATTGAAAGGGTTAAATAAAACTGAATGACAGAAGATGATTTCTCAGCAATGCCAGAGCTTTAACTTCTTAATGGTTAACCTGGACAAAAACCAGCCTCGACAATGCTCTGGAGGAAGGTCCATTTGCAGACCTGCATAAGATTATTTTTGAAAACTTACCACTAGAATGATTGGCTCGATAACTGAGCCAGTCATTTCAGTGCTAAATTGTCAAAAATGCTCTTCTCTTGACGTGCGAATGGTCATTCGCTGAGCAGAAATTTAGATTTTTTGCACCAGTCTTGACAATTAAAGGGTTTATGGCTATACCTGTGTTTCATGGCTGATGTAATCAGTGGTCATGTCTGATTCCCCTACGCTATTCCAGAGCTGCTGCTCCTGGTCTCCTGTCATATACACAGGCAGAATATAAATCATAAACTCTTGTACACCCCGAGACACATCCAGGTCTGTGTCATTATCCCATGGCCCTGGCGGCATCATCGCGACAATGTCATTATGATCATTGTCCATATCAGGTGCCTCGGTGACCACAGAAACTATCAGCTCCATACTGAATACTGTCTAATAACAAGTTTATGACAACAACCGATAAATCATATGGGCACATGCAATCATCAGCTTGATCTTAGCTGTCCTTACAAAGTTACCTCCCCTGAGATCATGAATTCTTTCCATCTGGCCAGATGGAGGTGAAAGTTGATATTACAATATTTACAAAATGAAACAATGGTAACGCATGATGAATTTGTTTGCTTCAATGAGACAAAAAACTCACTTAAATACATAGATTGTCGATAAAAACATTTCACAAGCAGAATTTATGCACATTTATAGCTATTAAAAGCAACTCAATTCACTTTCAAATTAATAGATAGGTTTAAACTGTCACTGGTTACGCACAAGTATTTAATTTAAATTTAATACAATTAGCAAAATTAGTTCCTGTATTCACATGTCAAATTACATTTCCAGAAATAATATTTCATATAATTTCACATATCCCAAAACAACATTTCATAAAATTCTTTTGATACAATTTATCCCCATTTACCACATTCATCATCTAAATTCTATACCTATGTTCATTATGCGGAGGTGTTCACATGGCCCGTTATGTTTTAATTTATTCAGGTCACATTCTCGCATATATTTTCTAATTGTTTATTTTTTCTAATTGTTATAAAGGTGGTATCCTAAATACAGTTAACCCTTTAACACTCAAATTTGTTTAAGAAAATTTCAATTTTCACTCAGAAACCGTCCATTTGCACAAATTTTGAAAATTTTCCACTAAAATGACTGGCTCGATTATCGAGCCAGTCATTCTAGAGGTAAATTTTGAAAAATAGCATTCTCTTGGCACGCAAATGGCCATTTCTCAGAACACTGCAAAAGCTGTTTTTGGCTGGCTTGAGTGTTAGTGTTAATATAATTTTTTAAGATTAATTACCTATTGTTTATATCCGGACTGATTCAGGATTTATCTGCTATGAATTTTTTCATCTAACAATAAAATTTGTAATGTATTGTTGCTTCTCTGGACTTTGTCAACTAATACAGGTATATGGTTTAGATAAATAAGCGTGATAATATTTTACACACTTAAATACCTGGACAGCATCAAACACACCGTAACCCTTTAACCCTCGAATTTGTTCAAGAAAATTTCAATTTTCTCATAGAAAATGTCCATTTGCAGACCAAGAAAAGACTATTTTTGAAAATTTACCACAGGAATGACTGGCTCAGTTATCGAGCCAGTCATTCCAGTGGTAAAATTAAAAAAATAGTCTTCTCTTGGTCTGCAAATGGAGATTTTCAAGCCCACTGCAATAGCCGTTTTTGGCTGATATGAGTGTTAAAGGGTTAAGGCTTGAAGACCAGAAAGGACTTCTGTCAAATAAGTTTCAACAGATTTCTTGCATAGCTGTCTTAATATTGACATAGTGCAATTTTAATCTTGTTAACCACTTTACGACTAATAAAATGTTGTAATTTCTGATTGCCAAAATGTACATCAGTCCTTCTTTGTACACACAGTAATTAATTAGCATAATGATAAACCTTTTAACACCAGTGTGATAAGATGAGCTAAAATAAGACAATTCTGCATTAATTATAGATGCATGGAAGCAATTATAAGGCCACAGGATGACATGGTAAATACAGGACCACCATACACATGACCCGTGGTCACCAGATACTAAGACAGGATCAACAGGCAAGGAGAACTTAGGATGCCTGAACAAGACCATCAGAGTTATCCTCAGACAGGATCAGAACGCACTCAGATGGTAGCTTCAGCCAGTGAGACAGCACCTCATTTGACTAACAAATACTCAAACAAGATCAACAGGCAGTGAAAACAAAGTCTAATGGACCAAAGACGTGACTGCCATGATGATGATGATAATAATGATGATGATGATGATGAGTGATTGCTTTCTAGGGTTGAAAGGATGGGGAACTTCTTTTAGCTACTAACAATTTTTATCAACCTTTTCCGGAGTCTTTGCGACTGTCTTAGAAGCTGCTTTAGGCTCTTTTTTGTCACTAATCATCTTAGATTACATTTCATCATGTCTGATCTCAAAACCTTTAATAAGTTAGTACATGACATCCAATGTGCGCCTGCATGATACATGTTGGCATCCAGTACTGAAAACTTTAAAGCTCTCTGAATAACAAGTCCAAAAATTGACCATCCCTGGTGCGCTACACTCACAGATAGGGGAAGCATATTGCCCGCGTTGTATAGAGTTGAGTTTGAGATTAGGCTGTGTGGCCAGCAGTGACTGACATGATGGCAAACAAGTGTTTGCGATGACAAGCATCTATAATCTTAAGTTTGTTCAAGCTGGCATTTGGAGTCGCTTAGCTGTCACAGTTTAATGACATACTAGCATTGTATAGGTGCATCTTGACTTTCACATGAATTCTACAGCCGCCAATCTACAGCTTCCATAAGTACTGGAAAGTGATGTTTCCTATTGCACAGTGATTTGCAATATCTGTTGAACAGCAAAGAAGTGAGCACAACATTCTGCTCTTCCTCCACGTCTACTCACCACTGGCTAAGGTGCCTTCATCATTTGTTTAGTTTGTGTCAGACACCTTTACATGTGTGAACTCGCTTTTGGCTTCATTCATGAGTCATGAAGATGTTTGTGGCTTTGAATTGTTTTGCAGTTATTGGAAACATTTCATCAAGGGACACTTATCTTCATTCATAAAATCAGCAGCATTGCCATACTCCACCTCTAGCCTTATGTCTATAAATGCCATTTCAGTAAATAATTACGCCTGGCACCCATACCCCACTACATGGTACACAAACCTCACAGTTCACTAAATTAAATACATTTTAACGTATATCATTCTTAATTTTGTATATCATGTGTGTTTATGTGCTTGGCCTAAGAGAATTTATGCACCTATCTTATATATTATATAGTTAAACCAGATACAGAATGTACTTTTGAATGCAGTCATAAACCAACTCTTAAACAGTAAAGATCATGGCCAAAACTATTTTTGCAGTGGTGTTGAGAAATGTCCATGTGCCAGCCAAGATTACTATTGATATTTTACCACTGGAATGACTGGCTCGACAGCAGAGGCAGCTATGCCAGTGGTAAATTTTCAAAAATAGCATTTAATTCCTTTGGCTTGCAAATGTACTTTCACCAAACAAAACATTTTAATTTTCTTGACAAATTTTTACCATAAAAGTTCTAATCACCTTGGTGACATTAAATAAAATAAATAGCACAATTTTAAACTACAATTATTAAATTCCAAATGTACTAAGAATTACAGCAACATTTATAGATAAAAATTAAATAAATTTGTTTCTAAGTAAGTTAATCTAATCTAATAATTTAATTCTCTAAATGTAACACACCAAATTCTCCCAACATTGTACAGTTTAGTGTGTAACTATATCACCAATTTTCATATTCATAAACAAACCAACAAATTAACATTCAAACTTGTTCAAGAAAAATCTAAATTTTCTCATAGAAAATGTCCATTTGCAGACCATGAGTTTATTTTTAAAAAAACCTCCAGTGATAAATTCTCAAAAGTTACAAGTCTTCTCTTGATCCAGATCTGTGGACATTTCCCAGGAACACTGCAGAAGCCATTTTGCGCGTTAAAAAGTTAATGCATATGCACTGTAATGTTAAACATGTATGTTCACATAATCAGGTTTTTCTTTCTGTATACCTTATATTATTTAGAATAAAATCGTATTTTCACAAGTCACTACTCACTACATAAACAGAGCGCATCTGAGTTAGTTGATAACCTGTTATCAAGAATAATATAATAATAAGTTAATGATATTTTTCCAGTGAGGCATTATTTATTCAACAATTATTCAGCTAACTTTCAAAAATAAAATTCTGTAACAGTATTTAGGTGCATACTGCTGTAACTTTCAAAATTTCTTTGTTGTAATCTGTTTGTGACAGGGAAATATTGCAACATCTTTCAACAAAACCATTTAAAAATTAACACCTGAGAACTATCTTGAGCTGAACTAATTTATTATAGGCATTGAGCATTTAACAGTAAAGGGGTTAAAGTTCAAATCGTATGTCCCTCACAGGACGTTCCCAGGATGAGGTGTTGAAACTAGTTTTAGATGTCTATTGTAGATTAACCATTTCACTCCTGAAATCTCAGTATCCCATTTTCAAAGCGGCAATAAAGGTAAGCTATTAGATATTTTGATGATAGCAATTTGACAGAAAAATGTTACCATAGGAACATCTACTCGTTAAATTCCCATCCACACTTTCTACAGAATGGTATTCAATTGCTAACAATTTTTCGCATCCTGGTCTATATAAGGCTGAAGTACAATAACAACACAGATTATGCTAATTAAAGCAAATATCTTAAATCAAATAGCTATTATAATATTCCATCTTTATTATCTGATTGTATTAAATGCATAGCCACACATATTTGTTATATTTGTCATACTTAATGTTAATATCATTATATGACTGATGGAACAGTTTTCTTTCATCTCTTTAACACACAAGCTGGACAAAAATTTGCTTTTGCAGAGGTCTTGAAAATTGTCCATCTGCAGACCAAGGAGATTTTTTTTCTAATTTACCACTAGAATGACTGGCTCAACAACCGAGTCTCATTCAGATGACGACGATGATACTGTGGCTTGTCCGTGGCCAAAATCATGCAGTCATTCAAGTGATAAATTTTCAAAAATCATCACTTCGGCTGCAAATGGACATTTTCTAGGAGAAAATTGAAATTTCTTTGAACAAATTTGAGGATTAACAAATTAAATATCAAACAAATGTATAATTTACAAAATATGAAATCTCCATAAGTATATTTCTACCAACACTCAATTATTCCAATCAGAAATAAGCTTCCATGTATGAGTGAAATGACAATCCACCTGGCTGACTGATTGCTCTAATGGTTCTTTTTCAAACTCTCTACTGATACCACGGGTATACTAAATTTCCCCATCATAGTGATTAGCAAGTGATAAAGGACAAGTGGACCCAGTCATCACTGAAATCACAGTATATCTAATTACAAACATTTCTGCATAAGCTGTAGAATATTTAGAAAATAATTCAACTGGAAGCTGTTGCTAGGCAGCAACATCTTCGAGTTGAATTTGTTTCAAAATATTCTACAGAATAAATTTTACACTGCAAAGAATGTACTATTCTGGTGTGTAACTTTAAAAGAGTTAATGTATATGTTTACCTGCATAATCTCATATCACTATCTTTGTTTTTATATATATATATATATATATATATATATATATATATATATATATATATATATATATATATATATATATATATATATATATATATATATATATATATATATATATATACCTTAACCTATAGCGCTGAACATTGTTATCTATAGCTATCTTGAGCATGCAGCTTACCCTTTGTAATAATACCCAGAACACACGCTATACCCTCAGGGTAAGAACTATAGTTAATCCTATGCAAGACAGACAGACAGATGGACCGAAACAGGCAGGCAGACCTACAGACAGAGACAGACAGACATAGATAGACAGACATAGACATACAGACACAGAGAAACGGCTAGTAACAGCAATCATGTAAATTAGTTTCAAAATATTAAACTGCTTTCCTGTATACTTTCTACATTGAAAATGGGATTCTGGTAATTTACTGTTCAAAGTATATAAATTTATTCAAAAACACATACAGAGCGGCGGATCTTAGCTAGAAATGGGCGGGGCATAACTAGAAATAGATCTCTCCATAAGCTATTCCACAAGCACAATACATTTCAAATTAACTCAAAATTACAGTAGTTAATTAAGAAAACAATCAGTAAACAAACACAAAACTTAATTAACATATCATTTCTGTGAAAAAAAAATTTTCAACTCTTCTGGCAGTTTTTACTGAATCTTGGCAAGCATCACTTACATTATTATTGAAAGCCTGATAGGCAAAAGACGCACCAGAGCATATATTTTTTAAAAGATACAAAACGTCTTACTCAATGGGCTGCTGAGTATTTTGCAAACAATATGACTGAAGCTCATTGCTGTCTAATGCGCCAGCAACGATGCTCAGTTAAATTATTTTCAGAAATTCAGCAGTATTCATATTATGATCCCGCACAAACTGCTCACTACAAAACTAGAATAAAAATGGTTAGAAACTGCTGCACACATCTTCCTAAAAATATGTATCAAAGCCAGATGTAGCAGTCTGTGTTTGTGAGATAACTTGATATTAGCAGCTTAGAGATAGACTACATCTTAACTATACCTTTGTACAATAAGCATCTTGAATATATGCAATCCATATGCACCTATACACCAACCCGTCTTACCGACCCACTCACCCCCACCCACACCTCTGTTTACTTATTGCATAAACACTAACATCTGCATCAATGATTCTCAATGTGCTCGCTTGTGATTCCTAAAATGCTATGTTAACAGAAATGTGCTGAGCTATCTAAATGCTGGGAAAACTAGCTTACACTGATCTATTCCATAGATCTTGTATATTAAATTTTAAAGGCCACTGCGGGGAAATGAGATATTCGGGAAAGGGAGCCATCTCGAACTGCTTCACTATGCACTAGAATGTATACAATCACTCGATAGTATGTTAGAATAATTAAAGGTCGGACGTACAATTTCTAAAAATTGGCTGTCACGACACTGGCCAACCATTGACCTTGGAACTTTAGCGTCAAAATCAAGGGTTCTTCGAGATACTATGCAACCATGCGCCACCTGAAGGTCAGGTCTGATAATGAATATTCCTTCACTAGAATAAGCGATCATCAAGAAACTGGGTCATTAAGATTTTAAACCGTAATCATTATTTCGACACCAATTTGACGGGAACCTGCTGCTGCCACAACAGCTCCCATTCAAAATTAGTTTCAAAATATTCAACAGAATATTCCTTATATCATAAATAATTAGTCATTCCTGGTTTGTAATGGTTAAAGGGGTAATGTCACAGAAAGCAGGATAAGATCCAGCACATATGGCCAAATAAACATAGTGCATACACACATGTCCAAACTATACTATTGATTTAGACTTTAGAAGTAAATACAAAACAAGGGAGATAACTGTTAATTTTTTTTTCAATAGACTTCCATAGAGTTATCTGCCTTGTGTCAAGTTGTATGCAGAGCTGTTATTATTGAAACCAGAATAGAGGGATTCATTTCTAACTATGCCCTGCCCATTTCCATCTAAGCTCCACCCCCTTTTTATGTGGGTTGGAATCGATTTGAATCTTTGAAACTTGAATGTCAAGAACCTAAATTTCAAGGTAACTAGTTTAATATAAGTAAGCTGTTGAATATGGTGAAAGTACTTTTGTTAAATATTTTGAAAATAAGTTGACTGGGAGCTGTTGATTGCAGTGATGTAATTAACTATGAAGTTAGAGACTTAAGCGACAGACCAGATCCCTCCATTAGATGAAGGATTGTCCAGTTCACTGACAAATCCTGGAAAAAGTTTATTCTTTACGATATAAAACTTATTCTGTTGAATATTTTTAAATTAATTTGACTAGGAAGCCATTGCTGTCTAAGGCAGTAATGGCTTTCAGTCAAGTTTATTTAGAAATATTCACCAGTTTTACTGAATGGTTGCCTTGAAAAGGAGACATGGGGAATTCATCTGTGAAAGGGTAATGGCAAATGATATGGTCAAGAAAATCTAAATTTTTGCCTAATGAGTATCCATTTGCAAACCAACGAGACTATCATTGAAAATTTACAAGTGGAATGTTTGACTCTCCTAAACCAGGCATTCCTTTGGTAAATTTTAAAAACTCATCTCATCACCTGTAAACAGCCATTCACCGAGATCTCTGCAGAAGTCCTTTTTAGCCGGCTTGACCACTACAAGGTCAAGTGTTAACCTGTCCAACAACTTGAACGTATACATCTACTCTACAAATACACGGCCCTATCTAACAAGATCTGTGTAATTCATCTTTCTATCTATGCGAGAAATCGTGATTCAGAAGTTCCGCACAACTTATCTATCGGCAAAATCATAAACACATATGCCACCATGGATAGATTAATTTATCTGTAGGTATTTTGTAGAGCAAATTTAAGAAGCTGTTCTACAACAAGCTGGTATACAGAGGATCTGAAGCGAGGGCCCATTTCATATCACTTTTATCACCCGAGTCTGAAATTATCACATTGCACAAGCTTTTGTGATAATTTTCAACGAGGTTGATAATAGTGATGTGAAATGGGAGAGAGCTTGAGATCTATTCTATTTATCATATAAATTGATATTTTGACAAATTTGCCAATAAAGCCATTCCCTGAAACATGCACCATTTTGTGTCGTTAGATTTCGTTGCTGTGATGGCAGTTAATTTGGACTTGAAATTACTTTTAATCCAACTTTTAAAATTTCTGCGTCAATGATGCAAATTTAAAACATATTTCATAACTAGGTCGTGTATATATATATATATACACCTGTGCAAAAGTTAAGCACCACCCTATTTTTACGCACATGCGAGGGTATATTCATGTGCTATGAAGAAAGCAATAGCATAAACATTTATGTACCCATCCATCTTAGTGCAAGAGGTAATAATGCAACTAGAGGAATGCTGATTATGATGGTGGGGAAACACTGTATGTTTTTGTTTGAACTTGAAAACGAGGCCTGAATATGGTTACGTTGACACAACTGACAACTATTGCCCTACAGTTTACACACGTGGCTAGATTGTCATTAATGGTGTCTGAAAACAAAGTTTAACATCTGTGCACGAGTTTGAGACTGTCATTATTAATACCGGGTATATCCACCTTGTGCCTGGATGACGGCCTGGACACGACGTCTCATGCTGGTCACCAACCGACTGATACGCCATTGTGGTATTCGTTGCCATTCAAGATGGAGTGCGTCTGTTAATTCCTGTAGGTTCTGCACAGGAGGATCCCTCCTTCTCACCATGTTTCCCAGAATGTCCCAGATATGCTCAATAGGGTTCATGTCAGGGCTCCTTGCTGGCCATGGTAGGGTTTCGATGGCATTCTGGTGGAGGTATTCATGCACAGCTCTAGCACGATGTGGTCGGGCGTTGTCATCCATGAATATAGGGTGGGTTCCAGGTGCATGATTTACAAAATGATGGACCACAACTCTATCCAGTATGGAATCTTGATATCTTTGTCCATTTAGTGTTCCAGGTACAGTCAACAGATCCAGCTTACAATCAAATGAGATGCACCCCCATATCATAACGGAACCTCCACCAAATGGAACTTCTTCCATGATGTTACGTTGGTCGTACGCCGTGCGTCTGGACCTCCATACACGAGTTCGACCATCTGTGGCATGAAGCAGGAACCGACTTTCATCGGACCAGTGTACCCGTCTCCAGGATCTCATGTTCCAGTGTCTTCTTTCGTTGCACCACCTCAGACGCTCCTCTTTGTGGTGTGCAGTGAGGAGAGGACGTCTGACAGGTCTCCTAGCTTTCATGCCAGCAGCATACAGTCTCCTTTTGACGGTAGACATTGACACTCTATTGCGCATTTCCCATTGCTGGCTGAGCACTCTGCTGTTGGTGAATGGAGATCTCCTAACAAGGCGTACTAGGGCTCGATCATCACGGGCAGTAGTCTTCTTCGGTCTTCCAGATCTAGGCCTGTCCTTCACCTCGTTAGTTTGCCCATGTTTTGCAATCAAACGACTGATTACAGTATGGTTAATGTTCAGCTGTCTGCCAATCTCTCTGCATGACATACCAGTGGTATGCATGCCTATGATTTGTCATTTCACACGATCACTTAACCTTCGTCTTGCCATAGCGGTTCACAATCAAGAGCTAATTCTCTCTGTACAAATAAACCACGGTCATGAACACAAAATTCCTAATCTTGTCGCCTAAATCTGTATGTAATGTTCTACACCTCAAACTGGACTTTTACATAACTGAACACGTGTGCTGTTTCCCGCGACGCACGGACATCAAGCGGCGTGAAGTCATGCATGCATGTGCATTTCGTACTTGGAATTATGTCAGCTAACGCGGGGACAAAAAGTATGGCAGCCTAGTTGTACCATCATGTTTCTACGTTCTATTGTTTTTGCTGGTGCTTAACTTTTGCACAGGTGTATATATATATATATATATATATATATATATATATATATATATATATATATATATATATATATATATATATATATATATATTACAGTTTAAATCAACAACATAACATATCCCATCATGTTTACATTTTCATCGTCGTCGCTAGGAAACATTTGTGGAGTCGCAGGGTGTGTGGGATTGTTACGTTTTATCTAACCAATAGAAATATTTCTATTCCCACCAATGAAAATCCTTCATTAAATATTACACACGTGTTCATATCGAGAAATTTTAAACGGGCTGAAAGCCGTGTTTATATGATAAATAATATGCTACAGGTTTTGCATATTATTAGGGTTTCTAAATAATTCGTTCATTGTGAAGCCGGCCCAAAACCACCTCTAGTGACATTGAGAAAATTAAAGCATTTGCTTATTGAATGTTGATTTGCAGGTCAAGAGAAAACTATTTTTGAAAATTTACCACTGGAATGACTGTTTCAGTAACCGAGCCAGTCATTTCAGGGGTAAATTTTCAAGAATAATCTTCACTTGACCTGCAAATCAACATTCAATAAGAAAATGCTTTAAATTTCTTTGACAAAAGTGGCCATTAACGGGTTAATGGTCAAGTCGGACAAACCCCGGCCTCTGCACTGTTCTTGAGGAATACTGATTTGCAGACCAACAGACAACTACTTTTGAAAACCCACCACTGGAACAGTGGAAAATTTTCAAAAATAATTTTCTCTTAGCCTGCAAATGGATATTCAATAAGCAAATACTAAAAATATCTTTGACAAATCTTAAAAATTAAGTGATTAATCTGACATGCATGATATGGAATGCAAAGTTAAACAAGATATCTCTCACCTGGACCATAGGCATCTCAACTAGAATGGTCATTAACAATAAGTAGAACTCTAATGAGTTGAGCAGATATGTAACAACAAAACAAAGGCCATGTTTCTTTATGTATCAACTTCTCTTGAACAAACTTTAATGGCCCTGAGTCATCAATACCATATCTCCCAAATTTTGGCCCAATCCGTTTAGCAGCTCTGGAGACGAAGTTGCTTTCATGAAAACCAGGCCATTCAAGATGGCCGCCCAACCATTTTGCAAATCAAGTTCCCTTGAACGAACTTGGTTGTTATTACACCACAAAAACATCTATACTGTTCAATCACTACTTGCTAAATCAACTACTCTGCATTTAGCCACCAGAATAAGATTTTTATGCTTGCTTACTTACCCCCATATGCCTATTCCATTTCAATATTCCCTCAACCAGGCTACTGGTAGGGTACAGCATGTCCCACCCCACCCCTCACATATGCCCTGATAGAGACTGGCACCAGTCTGTCCTCACTCCTTGGTGACACCTGTCACTAAGCATGTCTGCGCATGCGCGATGGAGCCCAAATAGGAAACATATTCACTTTTTAAATATTCTGCAAGCAGTATAGTCTGCCAATATTCCAGCTTAAATTTTTTATACTTTGCGCTGTGTTCAACTTACTAACCACTATAAAACATACTTACAGTTCAATCACTACTTGCTAAATCAACTACTCTGTATTTAGCCAGCAGAATAAGATTTTTATGCGTGCTTACATGCCCCCATATGCATATTCCATTTCAATATACCCTCAACCAGGCTACTGGTAGGGTACACCCCCAGCATATGCCCTGATAGAGACTGGCACCAGTCTGTACTCACTAATCACTCCTTGGTGACACCTGTCACTAAGCATGTCCGCGTATGCGCAATAGAGCCTAAATAGGAAATATATTCACTTTTCTAAATTTAAGTGATAAATATTATAAACAGATTCTCAAATCATTCCTACACCGTGTGGCTGATGCCGGGTCATAGTGATTGAACAGTAAGTATGTTTTATAGTGGTTAATAAAACTACAGACCAACCTGCAAGGGGGGGGGGGTGCTGTTGGGGGTTGTTATTACACCACAAAAACATCTATACTGTTCAATCACTACTTGCTAAACCCGTAGATTTGGTCAGTGCCCCACAACCCTTGGTGGGTGAAGATTTGAAAATCATTAAACAAGGATAAAAATTAAACAACTCATATCCAAATGTTAATAAATTAACATAATAGTGCATCCATAACAAATCACACAGTGATTATCAAACAAGTAAATTTGTCAACTCAATGAAATAAACAAAACAAGAGAATATTCTCACCATATCTGACAGACATACAGACTAACGAAATTGGTGAGATGTGCTTGGTAAATAATCCTTGGCATGTTTTGTTAAAATCGTCATCTTTCTAAAAAAAAAGGAGGCCGCTGGGCTCTGATCCTTTAAATAGAGAAGTAAAAGTCAATTCAGATTTCCAACCTGTGACTTGCATGACGTCGTCCAATGATGAGCCGGCGAAAAGAGCGAAGGAGGTAGCCATACCATGAATGTCTAGAGCCTTGACATGGACTAAATTGATCTCACCTGGGGAGGCAATCTCGTAGCATAATTTTATGGTCTCACAGATCCATCTGGCAACTGTGGCCTTGGAAACTGGTCTAGCCACCTCCTCCGCATACAGAACCCATAAGTGCGAAGAATCGGATCTTTTAAAATTGGTACGACGTTTATAGACTTTTAAAGCCCTGACAGGACACCAGAATCTGTCTGACGGCGAAAACGATGATAAAGATTTCATAATAATAGGTTTGGCTGAGTAATGGTTAGACTGGGTCTTCGATAAAAAATCCCTTCTCGGATATAAAACTAGACCGTCTCCAGAATCGATAAATCTGTCTTTTTCTGCGGAAAGAGCATGAATTTCGGATCTTCTCCTAGCTGAAATGGCAGCAACAAGGAAAACAGCCATAAGAGTCAATAGTTTGAGACAGAAAACCCATGAAATAATCACCTGAGGGGAGGTCTTGACTAATCGAACACCCATCAGAGGGAACTAGAATGTACTGACTGCTTCTAGAAGAAGATCAGGAACATTAGAAAGTCTTCTCATAAACGTCACCCTAGGAATGACATTCTCGATGCTGATCATCAAGCCTAGAATCCTAAGAAAAAATCTTGCCCTGACATAGAAAGAGGATGTCAGGGTGACCACTGTCAACAAGATTGCCTCTACCCTTGTCTCTGGAGGAAAAAACTTGACCCCGAAAACAGCTCGAGGGAGATGCCTAGATGGGAGAAACTTGAGAAGGAACTAGGCTTGACATATTGAAAAATAAAATTCAACCTAGGCTGCAAGGCGAACTGCAAACCTTTGGAATAAATCTTGAAAGAATTGAGAAAGACCTAGCTTTTATTAACCGATCGTCTATAAAGACTGAAGAAGAATAAGATGATGGCGCAAGACACCTGCCACGGCTGTGATCAGACATGTGAAAAGAAAGGCGCCAAGGTCAGATCGAAGGGCATGGCTCAAACTGCCATACCCTATCCTTGAAAGCAAAACTCATGTACCTTCGGAAGGAAAGGAAGAAAAAAAGAGGAAAAAAGGCACATGAAATAGGCATCCTACCGATCAATAGAAAAGGATCACATGCCTGAAAAATAGACTTGCGGTAGGGGAAGACTCCATCCTGAATTTAGGAGATAAAGAAAGAAGATATAACTTCTTCAGGAAGATAAAAGGATGCCAGCCTTCTATGAATTGAAGACTATGAAGACCATTGAACAGAAGCCCGGGTCTACTTCCCAAGGTTGAGCCTCTTCTATAGTCTCCTTGACAATCATAGAAAACTAGCACACACCCCGCCCCCTCTAATGCTAATAGCTTCTAAACAGAAGATCATTTGGGAGAAGAGACTGTGGAGAAGGGTTCTAGATCTAAGAACATCTGGCCCTTTTGATAAGGGTAGCCATCACGAAAAGTGGTAACTCGCGTTTATTTTGGTTATTTTAATTTTACCGCTTTCTTCAGGCCGTTCAGCCTTTTCTCTCGCTCTTTTTTCCTCTTATGTTGGCAGGTTGACATATTTATTTTAACCAAAGGGAGTTTATTTGTTGCCCTGATTCTAGCATAATTCTTATTCTAAATCTGACAGTAACTCAAAGCAAGAGAATGGCACCAAGAATAATGTCCACAAGAATAAAGACACTAAGAAAGGCGAAATAACCTATAAAGGGAAAAGGAAGAAGGAATAAAAGCCAAGTTTTCTTCTATGTCGTCATGCTTTCGGCGAGTCATTTCGCCCTGGTTTCATATCGCCTCTTTGTCTTTTCAGCGTTTTTCTTACTTTTCTCTATTATTTTTCATCTTTTTGGCTCCTTTTAGTTTTATCCTTTTACTTCAAAGCTTGTTCTTTCCTTACATCTTGGCGTCAGTTCTCTCGGCTAGTAAATTGCTTAAATGTTGTTGTTTTACTTCTACTTCCGGGCGTCTCTGCGCGTGATTCATCCCAGAAGTGTGTATTTCGCTTTATTTCATCATAATGCGTATTTATGACATCTTCATTTGTTGTTAATCAAAAATCAGTGTTTTGTGTATTTAACATTCGAGCTGATCCCGGAGATTCATTATCCATCAATCAATCAATCCTTTTATTGGCATATCAAATACAATGACATACGCCGTGGTACAAACATTTAACTACATTTTACAAAGATGAAAATATGGGTTCTAAGACAATAAATATAATAAATAAATAAATAAAAATGTACAGGTTTAATGTGTAGGGCTATGATTTAAGTTTACTGCCACTAGGCATAAATATCGGATTGCTTTGGATATCTAATCAAACAATATATCAAATACAGTTGAAGTTGACTAGTTTCCCAATGAAATTGATATGGACGTTGATTAAAATATAGGACGCAGTTATGCAATCATTATATGAACCTGCCTCATGTACAGGGTGACAATCTGATGAATTGTGTCATTGCAAGGAATTAAAGTACAAGCCCGAGCAGCTAGGCAAATGTTGATGTAATCAATAACAATTTTTATTAGATCACTATCTCCATTATTATATGACATTATAAAAATTTTAATTGGCTACACCTATCAAGCGAGACAAAATTAGTAAACTCATTAAGCTTTTTAAAGAGCGATTGTCTCTCCTGATCGTAATGTGGACATTCCATTATAAAGCTTTTTTTATCCTCGATTAGGTTCTCGTTGCAAAGCTTACAGAATCGTAGATGAGCAGGTATTAGTGGTGTTTTGTGCCTATCTTCCTCAATTTGTAAGGTGTGTGCACTTATCTTGAGTTTTGTAAAGTTTCTGCGTTTTGATAAATTCTTTTCAAAATGAAGATAATTTTCAAGGGCAGAGCTTTGTTTATTATTTTGAACCCTGGTTATATGCCAGACTCCAAGACAGTCAAAGGATTGCCATAGTTCACTTAACAGGCCCATATCATGCATTCAATTCATAGAATCGCGATGACGTCATCACAATTAAATTCCCCTTAGTTCCATGGAGCGACACCTTTTCTAGAGGGACTAATTTAACATTTCGAGCAGTGGTTTGGGAAACCATAATTACATTTTCCTTACTATCTTGCTAAATTCAGTCACGATTTGATGTTTTCGAATACCAGACAGGATTATTGTAGATTCTGAAGTACAGGATTTGGCTATATCTTGATTCTAACCCCTCCCATAGGCTTACTATGGGTTTCAGTTTGCCATGAAATCTGGTTAAATCACTATAAAACATACAAGAGGCCCAATGGGCCTGTATCGCTCACCTGCATCATAGGCATTTCAACCAGAAAGGCCATCAACAATAAGTAGAACCCTACAGAGTTGAGCAGAATTATAACAAGAAAACAGAAGCCATGTTTCTTTATGTATCAACTACTTTTGAACAAAACTTAATGGCCCTTAGTCCCTTATCATATCTCCCAAATTTTGGCCCAATCCATTCAGCGATTCTGGATACGAAGTTGTTTTCATGAAAACCAGGTCATCCAAGATGACTGCTAAAGCATTAGTTCCACTGAACAAACTGGATTCAGTTGTTTCCGTAAATAACCTGTCATGAGTTTTGAATGAATCCCCATGCGGATTCGGAAAAGAAGATTTTTAAAGGCGTTTCAAAAATCCAGGATGGCCGCCAAGCAAATTACAGACCAGCTTCATTTGAACAAACGTGTATCTCTATGCCCTAAGTATGTTTTCTGCCAAATACACTTGAAATATCCTATTGCTTTAGTACATGGTAGTTTCTATTTGGAAAATGATCCATGATGGCCGCTAAAATGTTTATCCGACAATGTTTATTCGAAAATGGCAAATCTGAAATCAGAATTCCCAAACACATATATAAAACCAATTTCGGCTTCAAGATTCGTCAAAATAAAAAAATTCAATATGGCTACCAAACATGCTACATTTTGATTGGCCCATGGCAGGCATATTTTTTGATGGATCAACTTCCCTTGAACAAACTTTAATGGCACTTAGGCCCTAATCAAATCTCCCAAATTTCAGCCTGATCCTTCCAGCGGTTCTGGAGAAGTTGTTTAAAAAAAAAACTAGGTCATCCAAGATGGCCACCAAACTATTTGGCCAATCAAGTTCTCTTGAACAAACTTGTTTCAGCTGTTGCCCTAGATCATATATAATGAGTTTTCTAAAAATCGGCCAACATCCAAGATGGCCGCCGCCAAAATTGTCTGACTGGCTTCATTTGAACAAACTTGAATATCTATGCCCTAAGGATTGTTCCTGCCAAATATAATTTAAATCGACCATGTGGTTCTCGAGAAGACGACGTTTTAAATTTTCCATTGCTTTAGTATGGGAGACTTTGGCGGAAAATAAATCTAATATGGCCACCAAACCATTTATCCGACCGTGTTGACAACATTTTGATTGGTCCACGGCGGGCATGTTTTTTTTTACGGATTAGCTTCTCTTGAACAAACTAGATTGGTCATTACTCCCTAATGATATTTCCCAAATCCGATCCGATCCGTTCAACGGTTCTGGAGAAGTTGTTTTCGCGAAAACTATGTCATCCAAGATGGCTGCCAAGCCAATGGACCAATCAGGTTCTCTTGAACAAATTGGTTCTCCTCCTGCATTTTACGATGTTTCATGAGTTTCGAATCAATCCCCTAAGCCGTTGCGGAGATTTTTAAAGACATTTCTAAAAATTGGCTGGTTTAGCCGGTGGCCATCTTGGATTTTGGCCGATCGGCTTCGCTTGAACAAACTTAGACCTCTATACCCTAAGGCTGCTTTTTGCCAAATATAATTGAAATCAGCCCAGTGGTTCTTGAGAAGAAGTCGTTTAAAGAATTCCCCATTGCTTTACTATGGGCCCATTGCGTTACTACGGGAGCCTATGGCAGGAAAACAAACCAAGATGGCAGTCAAACCGTTCATCCAACAGTCTCAAAAGTGGCATATTTGAACTCGCCACACTGATAAGCATACATACAGCAATTTTCGCCATCAAAATACATCAAATACAAAAAAGCAAATATGACAAACAAAAGCTAAATTTTGATTGGTTGATGCCGGCCATGTTTTTCAACGTACGAACTTCCTTTGAACAAATTGAATGGCCCTTGGTCCCTAAGCATATTTACCAAATTTCAGCTCTATCCCTTCAGCGGTTTGGGAGAAATTGTTTTCGCGAAAACTACGTCATCCAAGATGGCCACCAAGCAAATAGGCCAATCAGGTTGCCTTGAATCAATTTGGGTCTAATGTTGCCATAGATGATGTGCTATGAATTTTGAATCAATTCCTCCAGCGGTTTCGGAGAAAATTTTTTTAAGTGGTTCTAAAAATCGGCCGTTTTGGCCGGCGGCCATCTTGGATTTTGACCGATCCGCTTCGTTTGGACAAAATTAGATCTCTATGCACTATGGATGGTTCCTGCCAAATATAATTGAAATCGGCCCAGCGGTTCTTGAGAAGCCGTTTAAATAATTCCCCATTGCTTTACTATGGGCCCATTGCCCATTGCATATTTGAACTCGCCACACTGATAAGCATATATAAAGCAATTTTCGCCATCAAAATACATCAAATACAAAGAAGCAAATATGACAAACAAAAGCTAAATTTTGATTGGTTGATGCCGGCCATGTTTTTCAACGTACGAACTTCCTTTGAACAAATTGAATGGCCCTTGGTCCCTAAGCATATTTACCAAATTTCAGCTCTATCCCTTCAGCGGTTTGGGAGAAATTGTTTTCGCGAAAACTACGTCATCCAAGATGGCCACCAAGCAAATAGGCCAATCAGGTTGCCTTGAATCAATTTGGGTCTAATGTTGCCATAGATGATGTGCTATGAATTTTGAATCAATTCCTCCAGCGGTTTCGGAGAAAATTTTTTTAAGTGGTTCTAAAAATCGGCCGTTTTGGCCGGCGGCCATCTTGGATTTTGACCGATCCGCTTCGCTTGGACAAAATTAGATCTCTATGCACTATGGATGGTTCCTGCCAAATATAATTGAAATCGGCCCAGCGGTTCTTGAGAAGCCGTTTAAATAATTCCCCATTGCTTTACTATGGGCCCATTGCCCATTGCATATTTGAACTCGCCACACTGATAAGCATATATAAAGCAATTTTCGCCATCAAAATACATCAAACACAAAAAAGCCAATATGACCAACAAACGCTAAATTTTGATTGGTTGATGCCGGCCATGTTTTTTAACGAACAAACTTCCCTTGAACAAACTTGAAAGGCCCTTGGTCCCTCAGCATATTTACAAAGCTCTATCCCTTCAGCGGTTCGGGAGAAGTCGTTTTCGCGAAAACTAGGTCATTCAAGATGGCCACCAGGCAAATCGGCCAATCAGGTTGCCTTGAACAAACTTGGGTCTACCCTTGTAATAGATGATGTGTTATGAGTTATGAATCAATTCCCCCAGCGGTTTCGGAGAAGAGTTTTCAGTGTTTCTAAAAATTTGCCCCCGGTGGCCATCTTGGATTTTGAACAAAGTTGAATCTCTATGCCCTAGGGATGCTTCCTGCCTAATATTATTGAAATCGACCCAGTAGTTCTTGAGAAGTTGTTCAAAGAAAAAGTTGACGGACGACAGATGACACACAGACAAGGGACGGTCGCCATCGCATAAGCTCACTTGGCCATTCTGGCCAGGTGAGCTAATTATCTATAATGTTTTCAGGGTCTTCAGCATTTTAATAAGTAAGACTATACTTCTATGATTCTTTTTTCTCCATTCAAAGAAAGCGGTAAAATTAAAATAACCAAAATAAACGTGAGTTACCACTTTTCGTGAGGGCTAAGTATACGGTTATAGCCCATGATTTTATGGTTTGAGCATCATGACATATGTAAACTATGTTTTTCTATGAGCAGTCCTCTTTAGCATATAGTAAGTTTGGCCCAACTTTAAGGGCGGCCATTATCAAAAGGGTCAGATGTTCTTGGATCTAGGACCCTTCTCCGCAGTCTCTTCTCCCAAATGGTCTTCTGTTCCATCCAATCAGAAGCTATTAGCATTAGAGGGGGTGCTGGTTTTCTATGATTGTCAAGGAGACTATAGAAGAGCCTCTACCTTGGAAAGTAGACCCGGGCTTCTGTTCAACGATCTTCAGTCTCCAATTCTTAGAAGACTGGCGTCCTTTCATCTTCCTGAAGAAGTTATATCTTCTTTCTTTATCTCCTAATTTCAGGATGGAGTCCTCCCCTATCGCAAGGCTATTTTTCAGGCATGTAATCCTTTTCTATCAATCATTAGGATGCCTATTTCATGTGCCTTTTCTACCTTTCCTTCCGAAGGTACATGAGTTTTTCTTTCAAGGATAGGGTATGGCAGTTTGAGCCATGCCCTTTGATCTGACCTTGGCGCCTTTCTTTTCACACAACTGATCTCAGTCGTGGCAGGTGTCTTGCGCCATCATCTTATTCTTCTTCATGTCTTTATAGACGATCGGTTAATAAAAGCTAGGTCTTTCTCAATTCTTTCAAGATTTTTTCCAAAGGTTTGCAGTTCGCCTTGCAGCCTAGGTTGAATTTTATTTTTCAATATGTCAAGCCTAATTCCATCTCAAGTTTCTCCCATCTAGGCATCGCCCTCGAGCTGTTTTCAGGGTCAAGTTTTTTCCTTCAGAGGCAAGGGTGGAGGCAATCTTTTTGACAGTGGTCACCCTGACATCCTCTTTCTATGCAGTCAGTACATTCTAGTTCCCTAGGATGGGTGTTCTATTAGTCAAGACCTCCCCTCAGGTGATTATTTCATGTTTTTTTCACAGGAGGGGTGGGGAGCAGTTTGGGACTCCCTGATTTTGCCAGTCTTTGGTCCCTGGAGGAGTCATTTTCTCACATCAATTTAGTGGGGTTGTGACTTGTCAAGAAGCCTCTCCACTTTTGGTCGGATCGAGTGATAGGCATCAAGATCTCGATTCGATCAGTCAATGCCACAGGGTTTTCTTTCATTTTCAGACGGAGGAACAAAGTCTTTTCTTCTTTATATGGGGATTTTGGATCCTTTTCTTGGGATATCACTAGATCCAAATCTTTCTAGTTCCCAGTCATGTTCCAGACAGACAGATATTTCTTGCGGACCAGTAGTTCAGTCCTAGCACGTTCTCACTCAACGAGTGGCAGTTTAAGAGGGTGTTTGCCAAAAGCATTTTCAAGCTTCTGGGTCTTTCCCATGTAGATCTTTTTGCGACATGTCTGATTGCCCCGATCTCATCTTTCATGTCTCCCTTTTCGGACAGTTAGGTTTGGGCAATGATCACACTGTCTCAGTTCTGGTATGTAAGTAAGCATAAAAATCTTATTCTGGTGGCTAAATGCAGAGTAGTTGATTTAGCAAGTAGTGATTGAACGATAAGTATGTTTTATAGTGCTAAATAAAACTACAGACCAACCTGCAAGGGGGGGGGGGTCTGTTGGGGGTTCAGCTCGTGCCTTAAATGATATTTTATTAGTTTTGAAATCAATTGCTCAAACAGTTTTGGCGAAGATTATTAAAGACATTTCTAAAAATCGACCAAATTCATGATGGCCGCTAGTAAAATTGGCCGATCGACTGCATTTGAACAAACTTAAATATTCATGTCCTAAGGATGTTTCCTGGCAAATATAATTGAAATCGGCCCAGTAGTTCTCGAGAAGACGTTAAAAATTTCCCATTACTTTAGTATGGGAGCCTTTTGCGGGAAAATTATCCAAGATGGCCGGCAACTCGTTTATCTGAGTTTCGAAAATTACAAATTTGAGATCAGAATACCCAAAAACCTATATGAAACCAATTTCGGCCTCAAAATCCATCAAATAAGAAAATCTAATATGGCCACCAAACACGCTATATTTTGATTGACCCACAGCGGCCATGTTTTTTACAGATCAACTTCCCTTGACCAAACTTTAATGGCCCTTATTCCATAGTCATATGTCCCCAATCCCTTCAGTGGTTATGGAGTTTTCAGAAAAAATAGGTCATCCAAGATGGCCGCCGAACTGCTTGGTCAATCAAGATCTCTTGAACAAATTTGGTTAAGCTCTTGCCCTAGATGATATTTCATGAGTTATGAATCGATCTCTCAAACAGTTTCGGAGATTTTTAAAGACATTAAAAAAAAATCGGTCAAAATCCAAGATGGCCGCCGGCCCAATGAGCCGATCCGATCGACTTCATTTGAACAAAATTGGATCCCTATGCCCGAAGGATGTTTCCTCCCAAATATAATTGAAATCGACCTAATAGTTCTCGAGAAGACATGTTAAAGTTCCCATTGCTTTAGTATGGGCGCCTTTGGCAGGAAAATAATCCAAGATGGCCACCAAACCGTTTAGCCGACAGTTTCGAAAATGGTAAATTTAAGCTCAGAATACCCAAAAACATATATAGAACCAATTTTGGCCTCAAAATCAATCAGATAAAAAAGTCCATTATGGCCACCAAACACGCTACATTTTGACTGGCCCACGGCGGCCATGTTTTTTGATGGATCAACTTCCCTTGAACAAACTTTAATGGCCCATAGTCCCTAATCAGATCTCCCAAATTTCGGCCTGATCCCTTCAGCGGTTCTGCAGAAGTCGTTTTCGGGAAAACTAGGTCATCCAAGATGGCCGCCAAACTAGTCGGTCAATCGAGTCATCTTGAACAAACTTTGTTTACATCTTTCCCTAGATGAAGTTTCATGAGTTTTGAATCGACTCCCCAAGCGGTTTCGGAGATTTTTAAAGACGTTTCCTAAAATCGGCCGAAATCTAAGATGGCCGCTGGCCCAATTGGCCGATCGGCTTCATTTCAACAAACTTGGATCTCTATGCTCTAAGGAAGCTTCCTGCCATATGTAATTGAAATGGGCCTAGCAGTTCTCCAGAAGAAGACATTTTTAATTTCCCATTGTTTTAGTATGGGCGCCTTTGGCGGGAAAATAATCCAAGATGGCCACCAAACCGTTTATCCAACAGTTACAAAAATGGCAAATTTGAGCGCAGAAACCCAAAAACATATATAGAACCAACTTCGGCCTCAAAATCCATCAAATAAAAAATCCAATATGGCCACCAAACATGCTACATTTTGATTGGATCATGGCGGCCATGTTTTTTGATGCTCAAAATCATACCTAATCATATCTCCCAAATTTTGGCCCGATCCCTTCAGCGGTTTTGGAGAAGTCATTTTCAGGAAAACTAGGTCATCCGAGATAGCCACCGATCCATTTGGCCAATCAAGTCTTCTTGAACAAACTTGGCTTAGCTCTTTCCCTAGATGATGTTTCATGAGTTTTGAATGGATTCTCCAAGCGATTTCGGAGATTTTTAGACATTTCCTAAAATCAGCCGAAATCCAAGATGGCCATTGGCCAAATTGGCTTTTCAGGCCAGATGAGTTTATAAATGTAATGAAACTGTACAAGGAAAGTAAAATCTTGCCATCAGTTATTCTCAGGTAATGATTACAGATAGGGAGTCAAAGCCAGCCATATCTACAGAGCTAGGTGGATGGACAGATGAACTAAGGTAACTCTAATATAACTGCACCCTGTATGTAGACAAAGCCTATGGGTTATGTCTATGTTACACAGATAAAGATAGCTAGTGAATAATACCCCCTGAACCTCGCAAACAATTGCTGTCAGTTATGTCTGTAGTCTGAATCAAACGCTAAGCGATTGCGAAGCTCACAGCAAATGGATGCACATGGCGATACAAAAATAAATGCACATGTGGCCTACTGTGCCAGCTATTGATAATAACAACAACAATAATAGATATTCCTCAGAATTCTGAGTCGCAGATGCTAAATCTCTTAGATAACCTTGACCTTTGGCCTTGTGACATGCATGTTGACCACAAAATAGAGGCGTCTCTGGGATCCTATTGGCATCCTCCTATCTTTAGTTTATTTAACATTCAAACAGTAGACCATCAGTTATTATGCCACACCCATTCTATGATCGTGACCTTTTACCTTTGTCTTCTTGATTGCAAGATCAAGAAGAGGGTTGAAGGCTTCAGACCCCCAACCTAACACCCAAATTTAGTGATGGTCACTGTAGACTAGCACAATTACGTGATTAAATAAAAAATCACGATTATTTTTTAAATCGTGAATTTATATGATTAAAAATTATGTAATTGAATAATCGTGAACAATTTCTACTGCATAAAATATTGCACTTCTAACCGTTTAGTTACTTTTTAATGAGATAGGTCACAAAAATTGAGATTTTGCTCAGTGAATGTATGCCCATTTGCAGGCAGAGATTATTTTTGAAAATATATCACTTGAATGACTGGCTTGAGAATCGAACCAGGCATTCCAATGATATGTTTTCAAAAGTAGTCTTCTCTTGACCTGCAATTGGACTTTTCTAAACACCATTGCAGCTTTCGACATTGATGTGCTTTTGTTGTTATGTCTTGGTAATTTCACTAATTTGTGGTTTTGCACTCAAGCTGATTAATCAAGTAATCACGATCATTCTTAAATAATCGATCGCGAGTACTCAAAGCGATAATCACAAAATCCTAGATCACTCTGCACCCCCTCACCTCCATTAGAACTTAAGTGATGGCTGTGTGGGTACGCATACATTGATGAAACAAACAAGAGGAGCCCATCTCACATTTTATTCAATTCATTTATCGTTTGATGATTTCTTTCTGGATCAAGAGCGCTGTTTGGAAATCATTGTGTACTGGAACGCCATTTCTTGTGTTAAGATTTGAGTGAAATTGGATTAGTAGTTTCAGAGAAACATTCCTGGACATAAAAACCTGTAGACAGACAGACAAACAAATGCATGAATGAATGAATGAACCAAAGAATAAATGAGTGAACAAGGGGCCTGTATCGCTCACCTTAAATTATTGGCCACTGGCACAACCGAACAAAATGAGATGACCACTGAAAAAAATTAGCAATCTGTAAATAAGTGGTCATCTATATGATTTTCTCAGAAATTTTCAGAAAATCCAAGATGGTCACCAAACACACTAAATGTTACTTGATCAATGGTGGCCATGTTTTTTTATGTATCAACTTTCCATGGACTAACTTTAATGGCCCTTAGTCCCTAATCATATCTCTCAAATTTCAGCCTGATCTGTTTAGTTGTACTGGAGAATAAATCGCTTTCAGGAAAACAAGGCCATCCAAGATGGCTGCTGATACATTTGGCAATCAAGTTCCCTTGAACAAACTTGGTTCAGCTGTTGCCACTGATGATGCTCCATGAGTTTTGATTTGATAACCCAAGCGGTTCCGGAGAAGATTTTTAAAGACATTTCTAAAAATTGGCCAAATCCAAGATGGCGCTGGACAAATTGACCGATTGGCTTCCTTTGAATAAACTTGGATCTCTATGCTCTATTAGGATGCTTCCTGCCAAATATAATTGAAATCGGGCCAGTGCTGCTCGAGAATACATTTTAAACTTCCCATTGTTTTAGTATGGGATTTTTTTGGCAGGAAAAAGATTCCAGATGGCTGCCAAACCATTTATCTGAATTTCGAAAGTGGAACTCAGAATGCCCAGAAACCTACATAAATCATGAAAGCTACACTCAAACAATTTCTACATCCTGGAGAGTTAACTAATATTTCTTTATTATGAATCATCCTGGGATCGGGACCATCATTTTCGGAAATATATAAATTTAATTTCGTCTTCAAAATCCATCAAATAAAAAAATCCAAAATAGCCGCCAAACAGGCTACATTTTGATTGACCCATGGCGGCCATGTTTTTTGACGTACCAACTAAAGTTTAATGGCACTTAGTCCATAATCATATCTCCCAACCTTTAGCCCGATCCATTCAGCGGTTCTGTAGGTCGTTTTCGCAAACACTAGGTCAACCATGATGGCCGCTGAACTACTTGGCCAATCAAGTTCCCTTGAACAAACTTAGTTCAGCTCTTGCCCTAGATGATATTTCATGAGTTTTGAATCGATCTCCCAGGCGGTTTCAGACTTTTAAAGACTGTTTCTAAAAATCGGGCAAAATTCCTGCTGGCCACCGGCCAAATTGGCAGATAGCCTTCGTTTGAACAAACTTGGATCTCTCTGCTCTAAGGATACTGCCTGCAAAATATAATAATCAGCCGGACAGCATTTCTAGAGTAGCCGTAAGCTCACTAGCCATGAGTGACATTTTCCTGTTCTTATGACAAGACGTTTAAACTGTAATTCAATCTGGCCAGGTGAGCTAATGAATGAACGATTTATCAACATTATTTTTTCATCATCATCATCATGGTTTCAACATCAAAAAGCCTTCACATCTCCTCAATCATTTCCATCTAATAATAACACACACAGAAACTGTTGGTTTGTCCGCTGCATTCCTACACACAATATATATGTTTCCAGCTGGTTATTTTTGCTTGGCCAGCTGACTGGGGCATGTCAACACTTCACCCATAATCAGGGGTTAGTTTGTGTTTCATGTTCAGAGTAAAAACATGATCATTAGCTAACGCTCTTAACAGCATACAGAACTTGATGTAGTAATATGTGATATCAAGATGGAATTCATTCACATTTTTAACAAACTGGGATGATTAATTAAGCCAATAACTTATTCAACATTTGTCAGGGTAGATAACACTGGCAGCACAAAATAACAATTTATTATCCCATAGACCACAGAAATTTCAATTTCCTATGGTCAAATAATTTTAATATACTGATATTCAGTTTTGAAAGAATGCTGCTGCAAGATGTTGCTATTTAAGCCAATCAAATAACAGCCATTGCAGTGGTCTTGAGGAATGCCCATTTGCAGGACAAGACCATTGTTTAACTCTTTAATGGTCAAGCCGGCCAAAACCGGCTCTGTTATGGTCTTGTGGAAAGTTCATTTATAGGCCCAGAGAATAGAATTTTTGAAAATTTATTACCAGCCCAGGATGTGCCCAGGTGGCAATAGATTGCTGAATCACATACACCCCTGCAAAATATTGACCATGGTATCATGGTCGACCATGGTCAACCTTGAAAATTGTCGAAGTCTAACTGTAGTGAATGTTGACCATGGTCGACTCTGTCTTGAGCATGGTACTGACTGTGATAATATACATCGAACATAGTCGACCATGTCTTGACCATGGTCAAATAAAATAAAAAAGTAAAATCTCTGACTATGATCAAACAAATTTATGAAAACTGTATATGACCTAAGTCAACCATGTTTTGACCATGGTCAATCAAGATTTGAGAAAACTTATTTGACCATGTTTGACATTTAATTTACTAATGGAGGCAACTCTTTAATTATAAACTTATGTATTTTTGCATGTAAGAAGTCTTAATTATTCAATTACCCATAAATTATGTAATCATCATTAATATTGACATTTAAATAGTAAATGCCATATACATAGAAACATAATAATATAAACACTGAATGGATAAATTTTATCCCAAACAATGCCAATGTAAGTAAACCACTGCAAGATTTTCATAGTCATTCATAATTAGAAATCTTCATCGTTATTATATATATTCATGACTATTACCAAAGCTTATGACCTATGCAAATAGGTGGATGGGCAATATTGTAGGCTCAGTCTGGTACACGTTCACCTTTTTTTTTTACATAAGTAGACTTTTAGGGGAAGTGGTTTTTCGCAATAACGGAATTGGTAATTTGAAACGGAAAAAGGATTTTGAAACGGAAATCAATGGAAAATGGTATTTTTCTTGGTAAATCGAAATGGAAACATGATATTCAAACGGAAATTAACGAATAAAGGCATTTTCCTCAAGAAAGTGGAACATTCTCATCTAAAATTGTAAATTATTAGATACCGATATATTCTCCTACTTCGACTCCATACTTTCTGAACTAATAACACAAATGCACAACACAAATTTGGCAGTTTTATAAACTGCATTAAATGTACATGAAGCTTAGATGACATAGTTTACAAAACGGAAATGAAATGGACTCTGCAATCTGGTGAAACGGAAAATGACAAATTCTGAAACGGAAAGCCACTGTCCTGAGACTTGGATTGCTTCCATTTAATGTTCGAATCATGGTGAGCCTGTGACTTTGAGCACATTTTTCTGTATCATAGTGACCATGGTCAACAAAACCCCAGGGTTTGACCATGTTTTGACCATACTCAAACATGGTAATCTAACAGGGGCTTAGACTAAGGATCCACTGTGCCATTCCCACTCACTTATAATGTGACAAGGGAGATTATATGTGACTTTTGGGAGAGACAGCTATACAGGTACATATTTAATCATGGGCCGAGGTATCCACACACCGCTACGACGTCAACTATTTATGGCTCTGGGTCAATCTTGATGGAATCTATCTTCGTAACTTGCTTGGTCTTAGGTTCTGGACTTATCAAATTAATGAACTCAGTTTGTCGATCGTTGCGCTCTATTTACGGTATAACCTTTCCACCGGTACTTTGCATATTCTTTATAAACCAGAGTCTTTCTGAGAATCTTCTGAGTCAATGAACTCTGAATTTCTTAATCCTTTTCTATCTTTATTCTTTGAGCTTTACTCAGGGGCACATCAACATCCCTAAGTATATTATAACTCCGTTCCTAATGTCCAAATGTACACAAAGTTACTGGGGTTAAGCTGTTAACCAGGTCTGATAAACCAAACATTAGGGTTGAAGATTATGCTCACTTCATGGTCTCTGAAATATCTACCTACACATTTATAGTGACTAAATTCGATATAACTCTCACCTCAGGCTTTGCATCTGAAATCCAGCTGGTGCTTATTCTGGCCAGCTAAATCTGACTAGTCTCTTCAATTATTTAATCTCTTATGATATCCATGGCACAGGTTCATTGAAGGGAACAACTTATCTGATTCTGCGGTAATGTAAAGTTGCCTGTCTCAAGGATTCCTACCTAACTGTTTACGCATATTCCTTTCTTTATCATGTACATGTATCTCTCTTCTCTGGACATGTTATGCACTGAAGGTTGCTGTACAGATGCTGCATTGCAGAGTAAAGCAGTCTGACTTACTGCCTGAAAGGACTTGTATGTTTTTCTAAGTCCAATTTCTGAGAGTATCTTAAGATGTGTAGTCGAAGTAAATTTGTCTGTTTCTGAATCTCTACTGTCTATCATTAAGGTAACTTATTGACCACTCTGAATAAGTAGGAAGATCGCTATATCTTCAATGAATTTATATTATGTACAGTGTTCCGCGTATTCTTATCTTATTGCGTCCTTTTAGCTCCTACATTAATGCTTATGTAACATAAGATATGTTATTCCTTTCCTTTTAAAAAATTTGAAAATATATCTGTTGATGTTCAGAGATGGGCTATGGACAATTGGCGTTGAGGGAGGATCAGTCCGCATACTTCTCTCTTACTCCCTTCCCGTAAACAGAGAGGTGACTTCTCGAGTTTCTGATCTGGAAGTTGTCTGTAATGTGCAAAAGAATCTAAATGGTTTTGAAACTTCGGTGTTGGAACACCTTATGAAAGCAGACCATATGTAGTGAATATCTGAATGTCTTGTCAGCTGGATATGGTATTGCCATACTGTAAATGACCTCTGGCTCCTTCCTGCTATCTGCACTCAAAAGTCACTTACGATAGCCTTCTGGTTCTAGAGTTTTTACCATTTTCTTCTATTTTTCTCTTAACATGTTCTTTGTCCACCCCATCACCATGTTTGCCCCCACCCCCCTTCTTTGTTGGTAACATCTAAACTTCTAGATTCCTATTCTCACTTTTCATATTTGGGTACCGTAAGTCATATTCTTCTTGTTATTTCATTCTGTTCTGGCAACTTGTGGACCTCTTCTGATTTCTGACTTTGTAATTGTTATCCCTTTCCATGTATATCTGTATGCATGATTACTGTATGCTGTTGCTGTAGTAGTAGAAACATCCTACAGTTGCAATCAGTCCTTCTTCGCTTTTGCCCACTGTGTCTTGTCCTCAGCCGAAATCCTTAGCTTCCTCAGGTCCATTCGTGACTTGAGCGTACCGAGTCCTGCTTTCTTGAGGTCACCATAGCAAATTTATGCAGTGACGTCCTCCCCTGGCTTTGTATTTGGTGGCTCCGAGAAAGCCGAATTCCAAGGCTCTCTGTGCCGGTGTGTCTTCTGGCATCCTTAGCACATGGCCAGACATGGAGCATCTTTGCTGGGCCACTGAAAGACAGCGATGATATATTACACATCTTGTATAGTGCATCGTTGGAAATTATGCTGTCTGGCCATCGGTGTCCAGTGATGGTGCGTAGGTGTTTGCGGCGGCAGGTGTCAAGTTTGTCTAGAGCTGCCTTTGGAGCTGCCCAGCTGTTAGTTATACAGCATCACGGATACGCAGGTTGCTTTGTATAAACGTAGTCTTTTTATCACAGGCATCTTTGATCTATGAATCCATAGCTTCCAGAAGGACTGGAAATCTTATGTTCCCCATGATGCAGCATCAGCAGTACTGCAAAGCAGTGAGCCCAGGATTTTCCTTTTCCTCCATGTTTCGCCGCCACGAAGTGGATTGTTATTTTCATTAGTTTCATGCTTTGTAGATATGTATATGTGGGTGAACTTTGGTTTGGAGTCATTCATAGAAATTCTAAATTTTTTGTTTGCTTGCAGCTATTGGGAGAAATTTGTCAAGGGGTTTCTTTTACTCGTCTATGAAGTCCACATCGTTGGCATATTCCATCTCTAGCGACATGCCCAGTTTTGACACTGGGGTGTTCGGTCTTGTGAAATCTTCCCGCACGGATTTCAATGCAGCAGCAAGGTAACAGGTGAAAAGCACATGGGAGCCGATTGATGTCTCAAAATCTACAGACTTCACTGACTTGACTCGTACTCTCAGCTTGGTGTCTGCAAGCAGTAGTCTCACTAGTCATAGTTCATCTTCATTGCAACTGGCCTGGCATAATACATCTAGGATCTTTGACCATTTAATTGTGTCTAAGTCTCATGACATGCCAATGCCCATTTTATGGAAATCCCAGTGTTTGGACATGACTACAGATACAAGCATGCGTTGAGCACATACAATGTCTGCACAGCCATGGATATGGAAAATAGCATCCGGCCCTCTAATTGACCACCTAAGTTCTTGACTGCAGTCAGTTCTACCAGGCTATTCAACAAACAAGACTTCTGGCCAGATGCAGTCACAGAACAATTAAACAGCAGGGACAGACCTGATTTCCCGAAATTATTAGCCAATAGATGAGCTGATTACCCTTTTTCTTCGCCAAATCTGAACTTTTTTAGCCAATCTCTTCCAATGTCTACGATTGATCACCAACATGGAACTCTTTCAAGGCTACATACGATACAAGTTTATGTTGAATATTTTGAAACTAATTTTCTTGGAAGCTGTTGCCACCTAAGGCAGAAACAACTTCCAGTAAAATTAGTTTCAAAATATCAACATCTGGCCTATCTGGGTTCTTTTGGCGTGAGATATTAGGATTTCCAGACTTAGTATGTTGTCTCAATAAAAAATAACATAAGTAGGCCTACTAGTTATATAAATATGTATCTTAAGATGTTCTTCAATGTTAATGTTAATGATTTCCTACTTAGAAAAAATTATATATGATTTTAATCATTAGCCAAATATTTAGTCAATCCTGCTTTCTATTAGCCAGATCATAACTTTACTAGCATTTGGCTAATTGGCGAATGGGTAGGTCGGTCCCTGAAACAGTACCTTTTGTATGGTCGCTGCCTGATCAGGACACTGGAGAGCAAGAATAAATGAGTTTTGAGACTCGGGAACTGATACCTAAACACAAAGCTTTAGCAGAATTTTGCTAGCAGAAGATGCTGGTGTCATTGTATATAAAGATTCTTAACCCTTTAATGGTCAAGATTGGTAAAGATACTGCTCAGTGAATGTCCATTTGTAAGCCACGAAAAAACCCCATTTTATAGAATTTACTACTGAAATGACTGGCTCAGCTAGTTCCACTGGAAGATTTTTAAACATTTCTAACTCTTCTCTTGGTCTGCAAATGGGCATTCCTCAAAACCACTACTAATGCCGAATTTGGTCGGGCTGACCGTTAAAGGGTTAAAATATAGTAGTGCTCTATATTGATGTTCAAGCGAATAGTAGGCTAATGATTGTTTTTAACAATACGCTGCTATCACGCTAGCTTGGATAAAACCATTTAATGACCAAACTTGGTAGAGAAAATCTAAATATTTCCTCATTGAATCTCAATTTGCAGACTAAGAAGACTATTTTTGAGAATTTACCACTGGAATGACTGGCTCAGTTATTGAACCAGCCATTCCAATGAACAATTTTCAAACATAGTATTCTCCTTGCATACCAATGTACATTCCTCTAGACCTCGATCTGCAGAGGCGTGTTTGGGCCAACTTCGTCACCACAGGGTTAACACAGTCCATGAACTACACTAATTCAATGCTATTACTGAATGTTGAGTAAGATATATGATATAACCAACACGACTTAACATGATAAATCAAACCTCTGTTCATTTACAATTCCTGTCTAATTCTTGTTACTTTATTCTACCACAGATCCATAAAGTGCTCACTTCAATTCTCGCACAAACTGGCCCAGAAAATCTAGTTGTACCTTCCCTATATACTTGACTTAAAGCAATCCCATATGCCATTTGAGTCCAGTTTTTTTCACAAAAATAATCTTGACTATGAATCCATGACCAAGTGCCAGTTCCCTCGGACATAAAATTATATGCCAACATTAACAGGTAAAGTATCAGACCACCTCTTGATTCCAAACACTGTTTTAAATCAACCATGCCAGATTGCAGCCACATGCATAATTATATATTTCTCCACAGAATGTAGAAACCTGACAAGTTTTATTTGAAAAACCATAGCAATATAATTCACATAGATTATAGGGTTTTCCACGATGTTTCCATAGCTCATATGTGGCTGAGAAATGTATACTCGACGTAATCCATTCTGCTGAAAAGTTATACAGCATGATACACCCTGATGAGGTAAGATACAAATGCTGGTGTGTGGTGACCCAACATGACATACTAAGTAGTTATCACATGACCATTAGTAAAAATTGTGGACCTACAGCTTGGACAATGGATTTATAGATCCGCTCTGACAGTCCCATCAACTTAAGCACTGCTGCCATTTTTTAATCAATTTCAAACAATAATTATTGATGTAGCCCTTTAATGGTCAAACATGGCCTCTACAATCGTCTTGAGAAATGCCCATCAGCAAACCAAGAGTTAGTAGAGTATTTTTTGGAAACTTAGCAGTGGAATATCTAGCTCATTAACAGAGCTAGTCATTCAAATTTAAAGGGAAGCTAATCTCATCTCAGATCGTGTATTGTACCAATAGATTATGTTTATAGATTCCATATGATTCATACCCTGTCACATTTCCATATCTGTATCACAATATCTGCTTTGTAATATCGCGTAAATGTTGAACAGTGATCGCCACCATTTTGTCTTCTCAAGCGATAGTGTGTGATGTCATGCAAGTGCTAATGCATTACATTCTTTATTATGTAATACTTATCCCGTTGAATATTTCGAAACTAATTTTACTGGAAGTTTTTCCAGTCAAATTAGTTTCAAAATATTCAACAGCTTGCCTGTATGATTGCTTTTATACAAAATTACCAAACTATAGCTGGCATCGCTATGACCGAGCGTATATACCGAGGACGGCACACTATGTTTTTTCTGATTGGTTGAAAAGTAAATCATGACGGCCATCATAGGATGTAGAAATGTACCAACATTTAGCTACTAAAGCCTGAATATCTTTCTTTAGCGGCATGAGCAAAAGCTTAAAATTATCTGCATAGTTTATCCCTGTAGGTGGGGCTTAGAATATACCTTCCATATCCTCTGCGTGTCGTAAGAGGCGACTAAAGGAGGTAAGGGTGAGGTAACCCTGACAGAAACCTCGAGTGCTGAAGACGGAGGTTCCAGACTGCACGGCGCACTCTAATAACCCATGGATCCACGCACTTAACGCTTATGATCATGTCGATAGTCACTTACAGGACTGGCGGTATGATCAGCGAACGAAAAGAAGAAAGACCTGCATAATTTATGAGTGGCATGTTAGATCACCTGAATAGATATCGAGAGATAAGGTTAGTTATCCTTTAAGTATAGTCTTCTATTGATCTGCGGATGGACATTGAGAAAGTGAAAGGTGCGATTTTCCTGACCAATTTTGATTATTAAAGAATGCTTGTGACTTCTAATGGAGGAATCCCGTTTTAGTTATGCCCAACCCATCTTTAGCTAAGCTGCACCCACACTTTGCCTGTATTGGGATCTTATATACCTAAGTTGTTGAATATTTGAAACTAATTTGACTGGGTGCTGTTGCTACTTTGACAGCTACAGCGCCACCTAGTCAAATTAGTTTCAAAATATTCAACAGCATCTTTATGAAATAATAAAGACATACAATTCTGACATCATCAATTATGCGTTTGTGACGCTCTTGGCCAAGTCATTCATGACATAATTGTTTTTAACGTCAGTCCACATGTCATGTAGTTGATTATGACATCATATGATTGACTGAGAAACTGGAATTCTCCATGATGACATTATTTAGATAATGAATACATGCCTGATGGACAAATCACACCAATTAGTTCTTGCATACATGGGGACATAGGCAAACAATCCTGAACTGTGAGATACATGCATAACATTTCCTTCACAGGCATACACTGGGTTGCGACATCTCATAACCTGACATTGATAATAAGCTAGCTGATGTATTACAAAGTGAACATCTTGTGACCAGTCTGCCTTGATGACAGGTAACAGACAGGGCAGGATAGACTAAACTTCTATGACCACAAGATGGAAACTGCTGACATACCTGTCAGTAGATGTTAAAAGGCAGAGCAAACAGCACAACATTTCCTTCAGGAAGGCCAAATATATGGTGCTCTCAGGGAAAACATCAAACTGACCCCAAAAAGCACCAAAGAAAAGCTACATGGGGGCATGGATCACATTGGTGCATAGAAGACATATAGAGAACTGCTTCCCTTGCTATTTGACCTGCGTAGATAATGTGATTGGAACATCTACACACGTTAGTAATTTATGTCAACTAAGTGACATGAATGATGATGTTATACTTATTTTATGGCACGAATGACTCGATTTAGTCTGTCTTTAATGCTAAATAGTCAGACGTGTTGTACGAATTGTATGTCTTTACCATTTAATAAACATTCTGTTGAAGTTCCAAAATATGTAACAGCTTACCTGTATAGTTTTCTGGAAATTGATAGTCAGGGATTTCAGGGATCAATTGATCCCAACACGAGTGAGGTGTGGGTGAAGCTTAGCTGGAGATGGGTGGGGCATAGATAAAACTGGAAAGGTTTATTGATTTGACTGGAAGCTTTTCCTGTATCACACAAAAATCAGAATCTTTATCAATTTGTGATAAAAATTGTGGCCCTCTAACTTGGGATTATCATGGCAGAATAATACCTATATTCTAGACATCTTGATGACGTCTTATCAGCCCTGATATTTCTACAGTTGTGTTTAATATCTACCTGTACAGATGCCAAATAATCTACATGTGTGAGCCTTTGACATTTGTAGCAGGAATAAGACATACTAACTGATTCTAAACAGTATATTACTTAAGTGCTAAGATGATGTGCAGTAGACATCAATATGTGAACCTTTTAACGGCCATGAGTTGTCAAAAAATTTAAAATCATTGCTCAGTGAATGTGACCATTTGTAAGCCAAGGGAAGACTCTTTTTTAGAATTTTAGTTTAATAACAACATACTGGGCGTGTCCAGTTACCGGTTGTGACTTTTTTTACCGGTTGGGCCTTTTTGGCGGTTGTGTCCGTATTTTGGTGGTTGTGTATTTTTTACATGTTGTGGGTGTTTGGCGGTTCTGCCATTTTTGGCGGTTGGCCCAATTTTGGCAGTTGTGGTCATTTTTACCGGTTTGTGGAAGTTTTACCGGTTGTGTCCGTTTTTGGCGGTTTTTTTTAAAACTTGGTGTTGTTATTACACCACAAAAACATCCATTACCGTTCAATCACTACTTGCTAAATCAATTATTTGCATTTTGCTACCAGAATAAGATTTTTATGCCTGCATACCCACCTCCCCATGCCGTTTCCTATTCCTAGGGACCCTCAACCAGGCTTCTGGTTGAGTCCCCTCTCCAGCCCATCATCAAGTATAGACTGGCACCAGTCTATACTCGCCTCATAGTGACGCTTGTCGCTATGCACGCTCGCGCATGCGCATTAGAGCCTGAATAGGAAATAGATTCACTTTTCTAAATTCAAGTGCAAAATATTTCAAATCTGATTCTCAAATCTTACCACGCGGGGTGGCTGAGGCCGGGTCGTAGTGATTGAACGGTAAGTATGTTTTCATAGTGGTTAATAAAACAACAGACCAACCCGCAAGGGGGGTCTGTGGGGTGTTGTTATTACACCACAAAAACATCCATTACCGTTCAATCACTACTTGCTAAACCCGTAGATTTGGTCAGTGCTCCATGTCCCCAGACGGTGGGAGGAGATTTAGAGAATCATTAACACAGGATAAAAATCAAACCAATCTTATCCCAATGTTAATAACATAACATAATAGTGCATTTTAACTCAATCACACCGTGATTTAACAAATAAGGATAAGTAGAACTTAAAGAACTAAATAAAAACCAAAGAAGACTCTCACCCTTTTTTACAGACGCACAGTCCTAACGAAAATGGTGGAAAGTGCTGGGCATATGGTCTTCGGCTTTTTTAGTTAAAATCGTAATATTACGAAACAATGAAGCTGCTGCACTCTGGTCTTTAAGATAAAACGAGGTAAAAGTAGACTCAGATTTCCATCCTGCCACCTGCATGACTTCATCTAATGATGAACCGGCAAAAAGAGCGAAAGAAGTAGACATGCCCCTAACATCGTGGGCTCTAAAATGACCAAGATTAATTTGATCCGGAGACGCTATTTCGTAGCAAAGCTTAATCGTCTCACAAAGCCATCTGGCAATCGTAGTCTTTGATACTGGCTTAGATAATTCTTCCGCGTAGGAAACCCATAAATGGGAAGGATCTGTTCTTTTAAAATCAGTTCGCTGTTTATAAGTTCTTAACGGTCTAACCGAACACCAAAGTTTGTCAGAAGGCGAAAAAGACGACAAAGATTTTAAAATAATAGGACTAGCAGGAAAACGGTTAGACTGGGTTTTAGATAGAAAATCCCTTCTCGGATATAAAACCAAACCGTCACCCGACACTATAAATCTATCCTTTTCCGCAGAAAGAGCATGAATCTCTGAACGTCTTCTAGCATATGCAGCAGCCACAAGAAAACCCGCTTTAAGAGTTAAAAGCTTAAGACTGATAGACGATATAGGTTCAAAATGGCGACCTGCCAAGACTTGAAGAACCAAAGCCAGATTCCAGGAAGGTAACGGCGTAGCAGACGGAGGACGAATATTACCTAGACTTCTAATAAAGCTATTAAGAGTCTTAGTATCCTTAACCTCGGCATTCAGAAGACAAGGCAGGGAAGATGCAAGCGAAAATTTTAAGACGACCCTTGTAAACTCTACAGGTCGATTCCCTTCTGGCCGAATCAACACACGTGTCATGCG
>CM067370.1:97541521-97921351 GCA_034401795.1 Chaetoderma sp. LZ-2023a | reverse complement strand
CGCATGACACGTGTGTTAGAATGTAGAAACCTGACAAGTTTTATTTGAAAAACCATAGCAATATAATTCACATAGATTATAGGGTTTTCCACGATGTTTCCATAGCTCATATGTGGCTGAGAAATGTATACTCGACGTAATCCATTCTGCTGAAAAGTTATACAGCATGATACACCCTGATGAGGTAAGATACAAATGCTGGTGTGTGGTGACCCAACATGACATACTAAGTAGTTATCACATGACCATTAGTAAAAATTGTGGACCTACAGCTTGGACAATGGATTTATAGATCCGCTCTGACAGTCCCACCAACTTAAGCACTGCTGCCATTTTTTAATCAATTTCAAACAATAATTATTGATGTAGCCCTTTAATGGTCAAACATGGCCTCTACAATGGTCTTGAGAAATGCCCATCAGCAAACCAAGAGTTAGTAGAGTATTTTTTGGAAACTTAGCAGTGGAATATCTAGCTCATTAACAGAGCTAGTCATTCAAATTTAAAGGGAAGCTAATCTCATCTCAGATCGTGTATTGTACCAATAGATTATGTTTATAGATTCCATATGATTCATACCCTGTCACATTTCCATATCTGTATCACAATATCTGCTTTGTAATATCGCGTAAATGTTGAACAGTAATCGCCACCATTTTGTCTTCTCAAGCGATAGTGTGTGATGTCATGCAAGTGCTAATGCATTACATTCTTTATTATGTAATACTTATCCCGTTGAATATTTCGAAACTAATTTTACTGGAAGTTTTTCCAGTCAAATTAGTTTCAAAATATTCAACAGCTTGCCTGTATGATTGCTTTTATACAAAATTACCAAACTATAGCTGGCATCGCTATGACCGAGCGTATATACCGAGGACGGCACACTATGTTTTTTCTGATTGGTTGAAAAGTAAATCATGACGGCCATCATAGGATGTAGAAATGTACCAACATTTAGCTACTAAAGCCTGAATATCTTTCTTTAGCGGCATGAGCAAAAGCTTAAAATTATCTGCATAGTTATCCCTGTAGGTGGGGCTTAGAATATACCTTCCATATCCTCTGCGTGTCGTAAGAGGCGACTAAAGGAGGTAAGGGTGAGGTAACCCTGACAGAAACCTCGAGTGCTGAAGACGGAGGTTCCAGACTGCACGGCGCACTCTAATAACCCATGGATCCACGCACTTAACGCTTATGATCATGTCGATAGTCACTTACAGGACTGGCGGTATGATCAGCGAACGAAAAGAAGAAAGACCTGCATAATTTATGAGTGGCATGTTAGATCACCTGAATAGATATCGAGAGATAAGGTTAGTTATCCTTTAAGTATAGTCTTCTATTGATCTGCGGATGGACATTGAGAAAGTGAAAGGTGCGATTTTCCTGACCAATTTTGATTATTAAAGAATGCTTGTGACTTCTAATGGAGGAATCCCGTTTTAGTTATGCCCAACCCATCTTTAGCTAAGCTGCACCCACACTTTGCCTGTATTGGGATCTTATATACCTAAGTTGTTGAATATTTGAAACTAATTTGACTGGGTGCTGTTGCTACTTTGACAGCTACAGCGCCACCTAGTCAAATTAGTTTCAAAATATTCAACAGCATCTTTATGAAATAATAAAGACATACAATTCTGACATCATCAATTATGCGTTTGTGACGCTCTTGGCCAAGTCATTCATGACATAATTGTTTTAACGTCAGTCCACATGTCATGTAGTTGATTATGACATCATATGATTGACTGAGAAACTGGAATTCTCCATGATGACATTATTTAGATAATGAATACATGCCTGATGGACAAATCACACCAATTAGTTCTTGCATACATGGGGACATAGGCAAACAATCCTGAACTGTGAGATACATGCATAACATTTCCTTCACAGACATACACTGGGTTGCGACATCTCATAACCTGACATTGATAATAAGCTAGCTGATGTATTACAAAGTGAACATCTTGTGACCAGTCTGCCTCGATGACAGGTAACAGACAGGGCAGGATAGACTAAACTTCTATGACCACAAGATGGAAACTGCTGACATACCTGTCAGTAGATGTTAAAAGGCAGAGCAAACAGCACAACATTTCCTTCAGGAAGGCCAAATATATGGTGCTCTCAGGGAAAACATCAAACTGACCCCAAAAAGCACCAAAGAAAAGCTACATGGGGGCATGGATCACATTGGTGCATAGAAGACATATAGAGAACTGCTTCCCTTGCTATTTGACCTGCGTAGATAATGTGATTGGAACATCTACACACGTTAGTAATTTATGTCAACTAAGTGACATGAATGATGATGTTATACTTATTTTATGGCACGAATGACTCGATTTAGTCTGTCTTTAATGCTAAATAGTCAGACGTGTTGTACGAATTGTATGTCTTTACCATTTAATAAACATTCTGTTGAAGTTCCAAAATATGTAACAGCTTACCTGTATAGTTTTCTGGAAATTGATAGTCAGGGATTTCAGGGATCAATTGATCCCAACACGAGTGAGGTGTGGGTGAAGCTTAGCTGGAGATGGGTGGGGCATAGATAAAACTGGAAAGGTTTATTGATTTGACTGGAAGCTTTTCCTGTATCACACAAAAATCAGAATCTTTATCAATTTGTGATAAAAATTGTGGCCCTCTAACTTGGGATTATCATGGCAGAATAATACCTATATTCTAGACATCTTGATGACGTCTTATCAGCCCTGATATTTCTACAGTTGTGTTTAATATCTACCTGTACAGATGCCAAATAATCTACATGTGTGAGCCTTTGACATTTGTAGCAGGAATAAGACATACTAACTGATTCTAAACAGTATATTACTTAAGTGCTAAGATGATGTGCAGTAGACATCAATATGTGAACCTTTTAACGGCCATGAGTTGTCAAAAAATTTAAAATCATTGCTCAGTGAATGTGACCATTTGTAAGCCAAGGGAAGACTCTTTTTTAGAATTTTAGTTTAATAACAACATACTGGGCGTGTCCAGTTACCGGTTGTGACTTTTTTTACCGGTTGGGCCTTTTTGGTGGTTGTGTCCGTATTTTGGTGGTTGTGTATTTTTTACCTGTTGTGGGTGTTTGGCGGTTCTGCCATTTTTGGCGGTTGGCCCAATTTTGGCAGTTGTGGTCATTTTTACCGGTTTGTGGAAGTTTTACCGGTTGTGTCCGTTTTTGGCGGTTTTTTTTAAAACTTGGTGTTGTTATTACACCACAAAAACATCCATTACCGTTCAATCACTACTTGCTAAATCAATTATTTGCATTTTGCTACCAGAATAAGATTTTTATGCCTGCATACCCACCTCCCCATGCCTTTTCCTATTCCTAGGGACCCTCAACCAGGCTTCTGGTTGAGTCCCCTCTCCAGCCCATCATCAAGTATAGACTGGCACCAGTCTATACTCGCCTCATAGTGACGCTTGTCGCTATGCGCGCTCGCGCATGCGCATTAGAGCCTGAATAGGAAATAGATTCACTTTTCTAAATTCAAGTGCAAAATATTTCAAATCTGATTCTCAAATCTTACCACGCGGGGTGGCTGAGGCCGGGTCGTAGTGATTGAACGGTAAGTATGTTTTCATAGTGGTTAATAAAACAACAGACCAACCCGCAAGGGGGGTCTGTGGGGTGTTGTTATTACACCACAAAAACATCAATTACCGTTCAATCACTACTTGCTAAACCCGTAGATTTGGTCAGTGCTCCATGTCCCCAGACGGTGGGAGGAGATTTAGAGAATCATTAACACAGGATAAAAATCAAACCAATCTTATCCCAATGTTAATAACATAACATAATAGTGCATTTTAACTCAATCACACCGTGATTTAACAAATAAGGATAAGTAGAACTTAAAGAACTAAATAAAAACCAAAGAAGACTCTCACCCTTTTTTACAGACGCACAGTCCTAACGAAAATGGTGGAAAGTGCTGGGCATATGGTCTTCGGCTTTTTTAGTTAAAATCGTAATATTACGAAACAATGAAGCTGCTGCACTCTGGTCTTTAAGATAAAACGAGGTAAAAGTAGACTCAAATTTCCATCCTGCCACCTGCATGACTTCATCTAATGATGAACCGGCAAAAAGAGCGAAAGAAGTAGACATGCCCCTAACATCGTGGGCTCTAAAATGACCAAGATTAATTTGATCCGGAGACGCTATTTCGTAGCAAAGCTTAATCGTCTTACAAAGCCATCTGGCAATCGTAGCCTTTGATACTGGCGTAGATAATTCTTCCGCGTAGGAAACCCATAAATGGGAAGGATCTGTTCTTTTAAAATCAGTTCGCTGTTTATAAGTTCTTAACGCTCTAACCGAACACCAAAGTTTGTCAGAAGGCGAAAAAGACAACAAAGATTTTAAAATAATAGGACTAGCAGGAAAACGGTTAGACTGGGTTTTAGATAGAAAATCCCTTCTCGGATATAAAACCAAACCGTCACCCGACACTATAAATCTATCCTTTTCCGCAGAAAGAGCATGAATCTCTGAACGTCTTCTAGCAGATGCAGCAGCCACAAGAAAACCCGCTTTAAGAGTTAAAAGCTTAAGACTGATAGACGATATAGGTTCAAAATGGCGACCTGCCAAGACTTGAAGAACCAAAGCCAGATTCCAGGAAGGTAACGGCTTAGCAGACGGAGGACGAATATTACCTAGACCTCTAATAAAGCTATTAAGAGTCTTAGTATCCTTAACCTCGGCATTCAGAAGACAAGGCAGGGAAGATGCAAGCGAAAATTTTAAGACGACCCTTGTAAACTCTACAGGTCGATTCCCTTCTGGCCGAATCAATAATTTCCTGAGATCTTTTAGAAACCTTATCCTGGAAGCTTTCAGACTCTAGATTCTCCAAACGCATAGATTGAAGATTCCTGGACTTGGATGTACACACCGACCTCTTACTTGATACAGAAGGTCCTGGGATATTGGAAGGAGACGAGGAAAGTCTACCAGACGATCCAGAAGGTCCACAAACCAAATCCTCTTGGGCCAAAAGGGATCTATCCGAAGAATCTCGCAAACTTGGTCCTTGACCTTCTTCAACACCAACGGAATCAGAATAGTAGGAGGGAAGGCATAAGCGAACATCCCTGTCCAGGACTGAGACAGGGCATCTACCGCCAGGCCTGACTGTCCGGAAAAGGAGACATGTAAGAGGAGATCTGGGCATTCAGATAGGGGTCGCGAACAGATCTACTAGAGGACGATCCATGAGATTGAAATCGCTCTGACAACCGACTTCTTTAACTGCCACTCTGTGGGCGAACTTGCTGGGACGTGACAGTTGATCCGCCAGAAAATTCATACTGCCTGGGACATGAGATGACACTAGAAAAATCTGCCTCTTGCGGCACCACAAGAGCAGATTCCACACTTCTAGACAAAGGAGAGAAGACCTTGTACCTCCCTGCCTGTTGACATAAGCTACTACTGTCGAATTGTCCGACCGAATTGACACTTTAAGGCCTATCACCAGATCTGACCAAGAAAGGAGAGCCTTCTTGACAGCCCACAACTCCAGAACGTTGATGTGGGCTGACGACTCCTCCCTGGACCAAAGGCCGGAAACTGACAGGTAGTCCCAGACCGCTCCCCAACCCCCCTGAGACGCATCTGTGAAATAATTGCTTGAGGAGGGGAATTTACCAGAGGAACACCCATCAGTAGCAGAGAACGGTCTTTCCAGAAATCTAGATGAGGGATCAAATGTTCTTTGATGGGAATCTGATGGCAGATAGAATGGACTGACTGTTTCCAAAGGGACATCAAATACATCTGAAAGGGCCTTCTCATCATGGCCGACCAAGGAACCACCTTCTCTACGCTGACCATCAGACCTATCACTCTTAAGAGGAATCTTGCTCTTACCCAAGGCGAGGAAGCAAGAATTTCCATGGCCAGCGATAAAGCCTCTATCCTTGGCTCCGAGGGAAAGACTAAACCCCTGGCCAGATTGAAAGAAACGCCTAGATGAGTAAAGATTTGCGACGGAACTAGGCTTGATTTCTCTAGATTCCAAATCCACCCTAGATTGCAAGCCAGACTGCAAACCTCTGGAAGAATACCTTCGAGAATTGAGGAAGAGCTTGCTTTTACCAACCAATCGTCTATATAAACATGAAGATGGATAGAATGACGGTGTAAAATTCCTGCCATGGCTGAAACTATGCGGGTAAAAAGGAAGGGAGCCGTGGTCAGGCCGAAGGGCATAGCGCGAAACTGCCACACCCAATCCTTGTAGACAAACCTCAGGAACTTTCTGAATACAGCATGAATAAGAACATGGAAGTAAGCGTCCTTTAATCTATGGAAGACGTCCACATTCCCTGATCCAGACTGGCAATAATCTGGGAAACTGTCTCCATCTTGAACTTTAGGGTGAGAATGTTCTGAATTAACTTCTTCATGTTTATGATTGGACGCCAACCTCCTGACCTGTTTGGTACTAAAAAGATGGTCTAGTAGTAGCCCGGGTCTACTCCCCAACTGGGAACTTCCTCGATAGCCCTCTTTACAATCATGGCTTCCAACTCCTCTTCCAAAGCCCTCCGTTTCTCCGGATTGGAGGGAACTGGAGTCCACACTGGGCAAAAGGAAAGAAGAGGAGGATGACGGATCCATGATGGAGCATAACCCCAATGTATCTGGGATACTAGCCAGTATTCCTGAATGAGGGCTTGCCATTTCTCCCAAAACAGAGAAAGGCGCCCTCCTACTGGCATGTTGGGAACGCAGTACTGGACTGCTTGCTCCAAAGGGGGAGGAAGAAGGGAAGGAATAGGATAAATAAGAGAGATTTGGAACTACCCGGGAACTGTCCAAACCTTCAACCTCTCTTCCCCTGCAAACCTCTAGAAGAAAAACGTCCTCTGGATCTAGAAGCACGGCGAGAAGGAGTCTGACCTTTCCTCGCCCAAGTTGAAGGAGACTGCCTCCCTACCGACCTCGAACGATGGGAGGAAATGGAGCCGAATCGATCCTCCTCCAAAGATCGATCCCGCTGATCAGATGAGGACAAATTCGAGCTAAGAACGACCCTAGAAGTATAAGCTCCAAACTGATCAGGTTTGAGACTCTTTCTTCTCGGAGAAGAATTAGGGCTTTAACCGAAGAAACATCTCTTTTACCGGCAGAATTGGACCACGAAACCTGAGCCTGAAGCTCCCTAGAGTCCTTCAAGCGCTCAGATTCCGCCCTAATTAAACTAGGAGCTGACTCTCCAAATAGATCAGTCCCGAAAGGAGACGCAAGCACAAGATTCTGTTTCAACACCTCAGAAATCCTAACCTCAGAAAGCTTTCTAGACCGACGGTTGGAAGTAATAAACCCTAACGACTTACAAACAGAATTAAGAGAACCCCGGGACAAATCAGCCAAAGAACGAAAGACTGCCACCGTAACTTGTTCACCTCTTTCTTCCGCCTTAAGAACGGCCTCCGACAGCATAGCAAGATAATTAGACAATTTAATCTGAGCCCTACAAACTGACTCCCATTTAAACAGATCCGAGGAAAAATCCGACTTAGAAACCTCTTTCAGCTGAGATGATAAAACCTCCCAAACAGGACCAGACAGAGACAGCAGAAGCTACCTTTAAAAAATCCTCCTTGGGATCTGAACCGGCGAGCCATACTTGGAAACCAGAGAAAATCAGAGCTAACCGAGTCAGTAACGAAAAAATCTAACATATCTACCACTAAATTGTCAACAGGAAGCACCTGAGGCGAAGATGAAGAAGGATCAGCAGAAGAAAGAGCGGATCCGAAAGAAGGAGGATCCACAGCGAATTCCTCCTTAAGAGGAAGAGAAAGCGAAGAAGCAATCCAACTGTGAGCCATGGACCAGTCTTCCGAAGAGGCCCTAACTGGGCAAAATCTCTTCAGATCCCTGGCCCTGACTGACCTTGGAGCACAAGAAATAGAAGACAGAAGAGGAGGAGGAGAATAAGAAGAAGAAGAAGCTATAAGAATTGAAGAGTCTCCTGAGACCAAAGAATCACCTGCCCTCGAAAACACAGGAGAGGAAGGCCTACTGACCGAATCATGAAAAGAGGAAGCATGCCTGGACACGGAATCTCTACCCACCTCCTGACTAGCCGATGAAGAAGGACGAACCACTAAAGAAGCCGAAAATCTAGAAAGAATAGACAAACGAGCAGACATAAACGAACGATCTAATGAAGAACCTCTAACCACTGAAAACAGAGAAAAATCTAACCCTGAACCAACAATTTGAAATTCGAGCTCAGGGGACAGAACCACCGATACAATCGGATCAATATGATCAAAAGATGGAGACGACTCCAGAGAGGAAGAAGGAGACGAAACTGATTGATCAGAAACAAAATCCTGAACACACTGATCCTGAGAGGAAGAAGAATGAAGAGTAGAATGAAGACGAGCAAATCCCGGAGGAGGAGGAATGGAAGACTTAGGTGAGGAGAAGAGTTAGAAACCTGAGAAGACGAGAAGTTTTTTCAACGATAGACAAGAGGAACGGGAGAATATCTAGAAAAACTGGATTAACCACAGCCTCACGAAAAGAAGAATCCGCATGAGAAGATAACTCCATATCAATGAGCCTTGGAGGAAGGAAAGAATCATAAATAGAATCTGCCGAATCCTGTGAAAACCTTTGCGAATTTACTGGACCAGAATCAAAGTTCCTAACATCCCTGAATCTAACTGGGCCTAACGAATCTTGTTCTCTCGTTAAACCGGAAGCTGACTCCCCACCGGAAACGGAAATCGGAATTACATCCAGGTCTGACCGACCCGGAAGTACACTTCTAATACCGGAAGCGGAAGTAAACTGACTAGTATCCACCCCGGAACCGGAAATGCCTCTACCTGAATTCGGAAAATAAAAAGAGTCCTCAGACTCCAGATATCCGGAATGGCCGGAAGCGCTAAAAGACCCGGAAACGGAAGTAGACACTAGACCTCTAGGACCCGGATGTCCTACATAACCGTAAGACAGACCGGAAGTTACTGAAACGGAAGTGGTAATCGGATCTTGCTGACCCGGATCACCACCCAAACTGGAAGTTCTTCCGAAAATGGAAGCTACCGAAGCCGGAACCGGATGTCTCGCTAAACCGGAAGTCCGGCCGGAAAAGACTAAGAATCGTAAAACGGAAGTAAACCCGAGTCCAAATGACCCGAGTCTACCACACCGGAACCGGAACTAGCAAGACTAGGTAACGACCTCTCAACAATGGGCTCTTTCGAGACTACTTTAACCACCGGAACCACCGTTACATTGGCATTTTCATAAGTACTAGCCTTATGGACGCCAGCTTCCGCTGACGCCACCACGGCTTGAAGGTTATGCCCGTCACCTTTTAGTCTAACGTGGATTTTCTGTGGACGCCGGTTTCAGCCGACGCCACCACGGCTTGAAGGTTATGCCCGTCACCTTCAAGTCTAACATGGATTTTCTGTGGTGCACCCTCCGAGCACATCTTCAAGAGCTTAGATGCTCTTGTCTTCTGTTTTTTCGGCGATTCCATCACCTGTCTAGAGGTCAGGGGGACCGGCTTCCCCCATTTGCGTGAACGCCCGCTAGCCTTCGGGCTATCCTTGGAGCTTGACAAGCTCTCCTGCTTTTTTGCCTCTTTTATTGCAGAAGAGATCCTTTCATCAAGTGATTTCGACAAAACGGTGGCGAACGACTCAAACCTAGCAAAGAGCGCCATCACGGCATCCAAATTTCCCGATGAATTTCCCCCCTCCGTTGCTACCGATAACGGAACAGAGGTTGAAGCAAAGGACACCGCCCTTGTCTTGCTAGCAACGGAGGAAGGGGAAGGACGACCAGAGGGCAGCGTTTGTTTCGACAAATCTTTAAAGTACAATTTCGCAATCGAAATCGGCCACCCTTTACATATCCCACACATAGCAGTGGTTGTACAGGTCGTACACTTCACGCAAACGTGGCCGGCGAACTCAATGGCATGATGACGATCACATTTCGCCGACGTACATTTAATCCTATCTGATTTCGCTGACTCCTCTTTACAAATGAAAAAACATAACAATGAAGCATACCGCTCAAACTTCTCAAACAAGAGACACCCTCAACTCAGTTCTAACGGCAGGAAAATTCAAATTTCCTTACCAGAAACTTTCAAGGGATTTTTAAGATTTTTTATCCTTATAATGCACTAGAAATAACTTCATTACTGGACTGGACATTATTAATGATAATGATGATTTAGGATAGGCATAACAATCAAGATACCACGAACTAACACGATCTTCATGAAAACCGGTAATATCTCAAATTCCTCTATAAGTATACCATACAAACGCAATTATACTTCCTTAGACGTAACTTAGGGAGGATTGACTTCATATTAGGCATGATATATCCTTAATATAAAGACACAGGTATAGCTATCACAGCGCAAAACACAAAATTTATTTTCAAATATTTTGGCCAACTATTCTGTTTGCAGAATAATTGAAAAGTGAATCTATTTCCTATTCAGGCTCTAATGCGCATGCGCGAGCGTGCATAGCGACAAGCATCACTATGAGGCGAGTATAGACTGGTGCCAGTCTATACTTGATGATGGGCTGGAGAGGGGACTCAACCAGAAGCCTGGTTGAGGGTCCCTAGGAATAGGAAAAGGCATGGGGAGGTGGGTATGCAGGCATAAAAATCTTATTCTGGTAGCAAAATGCAAATAATTGATTTAGCAAGTAGTGATTGAACGGTAATGGATGTTTTTGTGGTGTAATAACAACACCAAGTTTTAAAAAACCCGCCAAAAACGGACACAACCGGTAAAACTTCCACAAACCGGTAAAAATGAGCACAACTGCCAAAAATGGGCCAACCGCCAAAAATGGCAGCACCGCCAAAAACCCACAACAGGTAAAAAATACACAACCACCAAAATACGGACACAACCGCCAAAAAGGCCCAACCGGTAAAAAAAGTCACAACCGGTAAACTCGACCCCAACCGGCAAAGTACAGGTCAACCGGTAAAAATTGTTGGACCACACCGCCAAACCTCCAAAAATTTCAAATGGCAGAACCGGCAATCTGGTTTTTTTTCTGTCCATATATGGTCAAGTTCGACCCAATCCACAGGCTCGCCCAGAAATGGTATAAAAGGGATGAAAATTTCAGTCCAGATCATTCAGACTTTTGGTCTCACATCGCAACCAAGCGTCAGGCTAAATACCTTCTAGTAACTCATATTACTGACTACGTTGTTATTTACTGTCTTTTTTAGAATTGACCACTGGAATGAATGGCTGAGTTACCAGTCTGTAAATGGGCATTCCTTAAGACCACTACAGAGTGTTTTTGGCCAATTTAGTGATTTAAGTGTTGGGTGACCTTGGCGGGCCACAGATTTGTATTATTTACATTCAGCACTGTATTGCCTGAAGGGGTCCCAGGACTTCCATAAATAAAACTTGAATCTGTGGTTCACTGTTCACCCAAACCGTCTTTGTTTGTCTCCTTTTGCCAGCCTCTGGGTGTGAAGGTGGGGCCTCCCCATCAGCCCCTGTATTAATGGGAATATTAATAATATTAATATGCTATTAATACAGGGGGTGGCGAGGGTCTGACCAGCACTTCACTTCCTGGCCACGTGGCACCTAGTTGTGTATTCGAGACAGGAAGTCTCTATCCGGTCTATTGTGTTTGTGAAAACACTCTACTGGTGTGGAATAAACAACCCCTGTAATTAGGGTCTCAGTGGCACCGCCCTGTCCAGCCATGTTCAAGCTCATTAATATGTATGACGCCCCCTTGCTACCCATCTCAGCTCCTCGCCGCTGACAGGCCATGTCCAAGACGCTCACGTCGTGCGGCTACGTCATGCCCACATTGTGTGCGAGCTTGGACACAGTTGGTATGAGTTAGCCAATGAGATTCAGTCATCGCTTCTTTGCTACCCATCTCGGCTCGCCGCCGGCAGGCCATGCCCAAGACGGTCACATGGTGTGGCTACGTCATGCCCACATTGTGCGTGTGCCTGGGCTCGGAGTTGGTTTGTGCTAACCAATGAGAATCTGTCCTCGCTCCATCAAAACCGTTTAGTTTTCTGTTAGCAGCACCATTTCCTATTTGCCTCGTGTTCGCGCTGGTTTTTTTCCCCCCTCCCTCCCTCCCATCATGGCAGGCCGGTTAACTTCCCGTGTAACACTTTATGCATTCATGCTCCGCTGCGCTTACTGTCACATGATAGGTTATTGGTATAAGATTTTAATATAGGTATTATCATATGTATAGTTTAAGATAGGTTTTATCATATTGTATAGTTATATTTATGTAGTTTAGTTATAGAGGACGACATATTTTGTATTATTTACATTCAGCACCGTATTGCCTGGGACCCCAAGGGGTCCCAGGACTTCCATAAATAAAACTTGAATCTGTGGTTCACTGTTCACCCAAACCATCTTTGTTGGTCTCCTTTTGCCAGCCTCCGGGTGTGAAGGTGGGGCCTCCCCATCATCCCCGGTATTAATTAAGTGTTAATAATTCATTTATTCCTACCTATCTCATTGATGATAGATATCAGTACAACTTGCTACAGTCCGAATGCTGGTGATTATGTAGAAAACAATTTGGCTAAAAGTAGTTGCTACACTAGCTATGCCCCGCCTATCTCTAGCTAAGCTCCACCCACAACTCACTCGTGTTGGGTTCGATCGATCTCTCAACTCTTTGACTATCAATTTCCATAAAACTACGCAGGCAAGCTATTGAATATTTTGGAACTAATTTGACTGGACAGCGTCGAGTCAAATTAGTTTAAAAATATTCAACAAAATGTTTATTAAATAGTACAGACATACAATGTGTCGGACTATTAAGAGTTAAAGACGGGCCAAATAGAATAATTTATGACGTATTGATTATGACATCGTCTTATACACCACTTAGCTGATTATGATGTCACATGACATCAGATGATAGACAGATACTTTGGAAAGGTGAATTAAGTTTTACAGTTTAGCTCTCTTGAAGTCACACTCCAGGCAATCAAAATGAGTTCTAAATATTTATCGAGGATGATCAGCAACATCTATACCCAGACTCAACAACAATTATCGCATCTATGTATGTCAATGTACACAAGTTTCATGTCTGTTTATTTACCTTTGGATTTGTGATTTATAAAAGAATTTTATCTAATTATATATAAGTAATGTCTCCATGGCAATGGTTGCTATGGATCCAGTATGGAGATTGTCAGTGTGCGCATCTTCTCAAAGAATGAATCAACTTTTAGCTTTGCCCAGGTATAGTCTTCTTGTCGTCTGCAAATGGCAGAGATATCTGGGTATGAAATGAACTTTAAGCTAAATGAATTCGCAGGTTCTGCTAAATAAACCTTTAACCCTTTCCTGCTCAAATTTAATCCAAAAAATAAAAATATTTACTTATTCGATTTTCATGTGCATGACAAGAGGAAGCTTTTTTTGAAAATTTATCACTGGAATGACTGGCTCGGTTACTGAGCCAGGCATTTCAGTGGTAAATTTCCACAAGGCCACTACAGAGGGATGTTTTGGCCGGCTTGAAAATTAGTGTTAATCCTCACAGACCAGTCTTGACAGAATCACAAATTCTCTATGATGTAAGGAGTATTTCATTGATTATTTTGAAACTAATTTTACTGGAATCTGGTCCGGTTGAATTATTTAGAAAATATATTCCATAGCTTTCCTGTAGTCGTCTTTAAATTGAGACACTGGCATTTCAAGGGTTAAACAAACATTTTAACCCATTAACCCTCAAATTTGTGCAAGTTTAAATTTTCTCATAGAAAATGTCCATTTGCAGACCAAAAGACTATTTTTGAAAAGTTATCACTGAAATGACTAGCTCGATTATCGAGTCAGGAATTCCAGTGATACATTTTCAAAAATAGTCTTCTCTTGGTCTGGAAATCAACATTTCTCAAGACATTACTGCAGAAGAGATTTTTGTTGGGCTTAAATGTTAACAGGTTAATGGAAATGAGGTAGGACAACAACATCAGTGACCTAAGCTTATACTCACTAACAGAAGTTATTATGTTGCAATGGCAGACAACAAATGCTATACAGATAGATAGACAGATGGAAAGCAGGACATTGAGATAGATTCATACTGAATTTATGGAAGAACATATCAGGTCAATACGGAGAAAACAGATAGATAGGTGACAGACAGATGGATGGACAGACAGATGGATGGATGGATGTATGGCAAGAAAGATGGATGGGCAGATGGGAGGATGGATAATAGAGGACAAACAGAACATGCATACGATCGTAAACATATATATGTAGACACAGGCAGGTGAGCAGACATGGTACAAACAATTTAACTGTCTGACTGCTGCAAGCCTCAAGACAATAACTTCAATGGGCAATAACTATACACCTGCTGAATATTTTGAAAACAATTTAACTGAAAGTTGTTGGTGGCCTAGTCACCAACAACTTTCAGACAAATTGTTTTTAAAATATACAGGATATCTAGAGTTAAACCCACTGGAAAATCTAGTCTGCAGAAACTCAGCAGGCAGGCAGTTAAAGGTGCATATTCACAACAAAATGATTGAAAATAAAATTGTTAAAATTGGATACTTTTAGGGGCTTACTTTGTGTCTCTCAATGAAATGAAACGAAAAAAACCCTAGTATATAGGAATTTCATTACGTATAAATTAATATCATTTTTTTAAATTGTGAAATTGAATTTATCTAGGAGACACAAGTTCCTATTTCAAATTCAAAATTAAAAAATTATATTAATTTATGAGCAATGCAATCATCATATATTAAGATTTATTTCATTTCATTACATTGAGGTACACCCCTTATGAAAACGTGTTCTGGTAATAGACTGACAACAGACTGGCAAGGTTATGAAAACAGACTGACAATAAACTGACAATAAAAATGAACACTGGCAATAAACTGACAATAGACTGACTATAAGCTGGCATTAATTAAAGAAGAATTGACAATAATCTAACAATAGACTGGCAGCTTTGTTGGAGATCTGACAATACACTGACAATAAATTTATCTGGTCTAACATTAACATGACAACAAAGACTTTGTTTTAATTATAGCTGACAATAAGCTGACATGAAAAATCTTAACTGGCAATAGACTGGCAAGAAAGGACTTGGGAAACTGTATAAAGAATATGACTGACAACAGACTGGCAAGAAAGGAGATAGTAAAATACATCTGACAACAGACTGGCAAGAGCGGACATAGTAAAATAAATCTGACAATAGACTCGCAACAAAGGACGTAACAATTTTCCTATCAGAGAACATGTCTCACAATAGACTGGTAAGAGGTGAAATAAAAATAATATTTGAGCTGATATTTTTACCTATGCCTAGAAATATAACTTACAACTTTATAACAATGATTTTAAAGCTAGATCTCAGTGTCTCATTCTTTTGATAATACCAAAATGTTAGATTTGTGCTACTGTACCTATATTTGTTCTCACATACATACCATAAATGTGTAATAAGCTTTTTGGCGGTATTTGTATGATTCAATACTCTGATAAAGAGGTTCTCCTCCATGTGGGGATATGTACATACTAAAATATTAAGAAGTTATCTCCCTTCTTCGTTTTTGAAGATTCAACAGGAGCTCTTCAAGCTCTGCATAAAATGTAGAAAACTTATAATCATGTTTATTTAATTATAATCATGTCATGTAACCCAAGAACGGCACAATCATTATCAGTTTGGTATGTAGACATATAAATTGTAATGATAACACTGATAATTTGTGGTGTTGGTCTTGTGATACCTGTTTTCATAATTTATTAATCTGTTTAATTGAAGTGATCCAGCTATTTGGATATTTAGTTAAATGTTTGTTTATACTGTAGCGCCCAATACATATTTCGGGTGCCATCTCAATGCCATGATACCTTCTTTGTCCTGCAGTAATATTCATGAACAGTTCCCGCCATTTTGCTGTCAGCCTATTGTCAGTCTGTTGTTAGTCTATTACCCGGTTTAAAGTGACAAGAAACAATAATACAGCTGACAATAGACTGGTGATAACCAGCTGACAACAGACTGGTAAGAAACTAATTTGTAGCTGAGAACTGGCATGCAAATGACAATACACTGGTAGGAAGCTGGTATCCTACTGCCAATAATCTGACAATAGAGTTGTAATAAAAATTAAACTGGTGGCAGATTCTTGCCAGTGTATTGTCATAAGTATCGACAGTGTATTATCAGCTAACTGGCGAGAAATTATTTGGGACAAACTTCTGACAACACACTGACAATATAGATGACAAAACACTGAAACCGTTCCAAATCCCTCAGATGTCAGATGTTCAGTGCATTGTCAGTGTATAACCAGTCTGTGGTCAGATTTTAAAATGTTACCAGTCTATTGTCAGATCAATTTCTATTAGATATATGTAAGAATTTGTAAATTTGTGTCTTCACTTACTGAGTTTCATACACCATCATTACCAGTCTGTTGTTAGTCTATTACCAGCTTATGGTTAGTGGGTCAGAGTACAGGATGACACCTGACAATACACTGGCAATCATCTGACAATTTATTGCCAGTTTAATACCATATCTGACAATAGTATGACAACAAACTGGTTTTACACTGGTTTCACACTGACAATAAACTGGTAATAGACTGACAATAGACTGATAATAAAGGAATTTTTCGCAATGGAAGTTTTTAAAAGTACACAATTTAAAGCTTTTTATCTTCACACATTTTGGTGTGAATGTGCACCTTTAATATAGAGAACAACAAACAGACCCCCTATTGAGAGTTGATCATCCCTTGTTTACAGATGGATCTATCTCATACACCATGATACATGCAGACAGACAACAATAGTGAATTCATCATCAATTACCATCCAAAACCTCATCCATCTCAACCTTCACCTCAACAATTCTCCACAACATATTCTGCATAACACAGAATGGCATCGATAATGTAATTATCATGCTTCATTAAAAACTTAAATGACGGGAAATCTGATGTTAATTTTGAAAATTGTGTTGCTGAAAGCTGTTGCTGTCACAGACAGCAACAGCTTTCAGAAATATAATTTTCAAAATCAACACCAGATATGATAAATATATGATATTGGGACATGAATATTCTAATGGAAAAAGGGAGTAACAAAACAAGACATTGCGAGATTTACAGATAAGCTATTGGCACATGGCTTATTTACAGAAAGATGGTGAAATAAGTGAATGTGTTGAAAGGGGTGGCTGCTTGAAGATGCATGGAATGTACAGATCTTCCTCACATACAGTATAAACTTCAAACGAATCGTCAGAGCTGTTAAAAATATCAACTTTAAAAGATCAGTAAAACAGTAATCTTTCTCTTAATGTAATGTCAATTCAATCCTTTCAAATGGACACTGTGAGCTCAACAAGCTATATCTGGTAGTGTGAATTCATTAACGAGGATAATGTAACCATTTCATGAAAGAAACCCCAGTATCTCAATGGACCATTCCAGCTTTAGCTATGCCCTGCCCATCTCTAGCTAAACTCCACCCACATCTCGCTCGTGTTAGAATCGATCGATCCCTGGACCACCTGACTATCAATTTTCAGAAAACTAAGCTGTTGAATATTTTGAAACTAATTTGACTGGGTGCTGTTGCTGCCAATGCCAGCCCAGTCAAATTAGGTTCAAAATATTCAACAGCATATTTATTAAATAGTAAAGACATACAATTCGTACAACAACGCTTTAGCCAGTCATAATATTATGCAATCGTCAAGCACTTAATTAAGTCATTCATGATGTCATTGATTAAGACGTCATCTTACACATCATGTATCTGATTATGACATCATATGATGGATGGATAAAGTTGAAAGGTACATTACCATGGCTTCCCGTGTGAGATTAGTTTTCAAATATTCAACTGAGTATTTAGTAGAATAGCCCATCTAAAAATGTGCTAGATTTGACAGAAAACAACAGAATCATTAAGTTATATTTTGCCATTTCAATGATTAATCAGGATATATAATATTGTGATCAATACAGCAATAGAAATGGGTATCGTTGAAATGCAATGCTACTGATAGAGCTTTGGCATAACGCATCATTGCATATACCCATAAACATTTCAATAATAAAGAGGAGATATAGCAAACAGTGTCTTAACCCTTTCCACTCATATATCTATATTCTATCTTTTACTGTGGCAATAGCAAAGAAGCTGATGTACAGCACCATCTTCCACCAAATTTGTTGAAAAATTAAACCAGTTCATCGCTTAAAGGTACTATGTCACACCAAGTAGTCTTAAATGAAAAATAATAGCAAACTTACAATATTCCAGGCATATTTAGCGTATTTTCATGCAATCTAAATGAAATATGAAATGATTTTCCACGTTTAGCGACCTATCATTGAAGCTGAATTGTGCATAAAAAACTATGCTATGTGGACGAGTTTTATTTAAAATGTGTAGGTTGTGCCTCGTGAAATTGTGGAACAGCCATTCATTAAGAAGAAGGGCTTCCCCAGTCGCAAGTAGGTCACAACCTGTAAACAAATTTCTCGTGACAGCGACGAGTTTGCGAATGTTACGCTACATATTTTTCTTCTCATACTCGCATGTTTTAGCGTGTTTTCATGTATCAACTTCTTGGTGACAGCGTGATATTGAATCATATGAAGATATTTGTGCACTAGAATAAGAAAATTCAACAATATTTACGTGATTGGAAGCGGAAAACAATCCCATCTAGGGGCATTCACCTCTGTGCCAATTCGCCATATTGTGCCGTACTTGTTATTATGCTACAATTGTAATACGCTGGCGAATTGTTTTAAAGTCCAGGTGATTTCAACAATTTTACGTGATATTGTACACACCTACACCAGTTCCATAGCCATTGGGCATAGAAAATGTCGGATATAGGTCGTCTATTCATGTTTTGCATGCAAGATACACATACACGAGTCTTACAGCTTCATTCGTAGCTAAGTCAGCCATCCACGCAGTCAGTTGCTCAGTGTGTTGGTCAATCGGTGAGTGCGTGGTTTGGTCTGTCAGCCTGTCTGTCTGTCCGCCACTCATGCAGTCATCTGACCTGTCACTCATGCAGTCATCTGATCTGTTCTAAAAAATAGGATATTATGATGGGCTGTATCATACAACTTCCCGTTGTTTCGATAAACCCCATCATCTTTCATCCATATCAGTCAAACCTTGTGTGTGTGCATGCGTGTGCGTGCGTGCATGTGTTTGCATGTGTATGTGCGTGTGTGTATGTGTATGTGTGCGTGCGTACGTGCTGTGAGGGATCTATATATATATAGATACAAAATAACAGATCAAATTTGTGTTACCAAGCTTATTTAAAACGTGGATCCATGTATTTACATAGCAACATGCATACCTGCCAATCGGCAAATATCTGCCAACCCTCTGAGTGATGTGTGTGCATGTGAGCTAGCATGTGTGTGCGTGTGTGCATGCGTAAGGTTGGTTGGGGGAGTGAGATTGCGTGTGCATATGTAGGTTGGTTGTGCCTTTATCAATGGGTGTGATCAGAATGTGGAGTTCTATTTGGATCCAGACATTTACGCTATTGGATTGGCAGACATGCGCCTCCAATAGCGTAAATGTCTGGATCCAAACCACACACCCATGTGGTCGGTTAATCCATCACCCATGCAGTTAGCTGATCTGTCACCCATGCGTTCGGTCAGTCCGTCGCTCAAGCAATCGGTCGGTTGGTCGGTCTGCCGAAGGGTAGTTTGGTCTGTCAGCCTGTCCACCAGTCCATCATTTATGCAGTAATCCTATCTGTCACTCATGTGGTCGGTCATTCCACCAGTCTGTCAGTGATGCAGTCATCCGATCTGTCACGCATGCAATCATCCGATCTGTCACTAATGCAGTCATCTGATCTGCCACTCATGCAGTCTGTCAGTTTGTCACTCATGCAGTCATGCTATTTATCAGTCATGCAGTCATCCGATATATCACACATGTAGTCTATCAGCCTGTCATTGATGTGGCCCATCAGTCTGTCACTCATGCAGTCCTCTGATCTGTTATTCATGCAATCCATCAGTCTGTCATCCATACAGTCATCCGATCTGTTAATTTATGCAGTCAAGACTATCAATATCTATTCCTCACGATGTCATCCGATCTGTCACTCATGCAGTCCATCAGTCTGTCACTCATGCAGTCATCGGATCCCTCACTCATGTAGTCATCCGATGTGTCACTCATGCTGTCATCCGATCTGTCACTCATGCAGTCAGTCAGTCAGTTGGTTGCTGAGTCGCTCAGTCAGCGGGTTGCTCAGTCAGTGGGTGGGTGGTTTGGTCTGTCAGCCTGTCCATCAGTCCATCAATCATGCAGTCATCAGTCTGTCACTCATGCAGTCATCGGATCTCTCACTCATGTAGTCATCCGATGTGTCACTCATGCTGTCATCCGATCTGTCACTCATGCAGTCAGTCAATCAGTTGGTTGCTGAGTCGCTCAGTCAGCGGGTTGCTCAGTCAGTGGGTGGGTGGTTTGGTCTGTCAGCCTGTCCATCAGTCCATCAATCATGCAGTCATCCGATCTGTCACTCATGCAGTCTGTCAGTTATGGAGTCATCCAATTTGTCGCTCTTGCAGTCATCCAATCTGTCACCAATGCAATCATCCGATCTGTCACTCATGCAGTCCATCAGTCTGTCACTCATGCAGCTATCCGATCTGTCACTCCTGCGGCCGGTCGAAAATTGTCAAAGGTCACCCCTCTCTTTCCCCCCTCCCATATCCCACAGGAGTCTGCCGTTTTAGATATGAAAACGTGAAATCAATAATACGAAAACATGGTAGCACTATATAGGCCCCTACTACTATAATTATATAATATACACAAATATATTAGTGGTATATAGTGCTACTGTGGTTTCGCATTTTTGATTTCGTGTTTTCGTATCTAAAACGGCAGACTCCTGTGCATATCCATACTGCATCTATTTGTAATTTCAAGGTAGTCTGAGATGAGTTCACGAAGAATCAGGATATGATTGCTTTTTCATAATGAAAGTCCCATAACGAAAGCACCACAATACTGGTAAGACACACTTATGAATGAACGTGGGTTATGCTGCCCATTTTCGTAATAACTGCAATAGTTTGCAAACTATTGTGAACACGTTAAGAAAACAGATAACGCAAGCCACCTTCGCCGTATTGGCCTGTTTACAGCTAATTCGCCTATTTTAGTCTAGCCTATCATTTAATTTAGTCGTTAATAGTATTTACTGATGATGCATCCATCTAATAACAATAGCCGATTGACACAAGTTGAAACTGAAAGTGAAACAAAAAATATGTCACATGATAAGAGGGATTTCCCTATATGAATATTTATGAGATGCCCACTGAATACAATATAAACTAGATGGATAAGATTCGAAATGGCTGTAAAAATGCACTATTTGACGATCACAGTAACGGTGGAATTAAACCGATTTATTGGCGGCATTGTGCAAATATGAGCTTCTACTGACACAATGAGATGATGTATATAGCCTAGATGATAACTGTGCATTTATTATATATCAACTCTATGGTCACAATGTTTATCAGACTGGCTCATGCTCTAAGGTCAGCTGCATGTCAATTAAGAACAGGACTGTTGCTGGGCATCTCAAGTTACAGCAGTGATGCCTGTGTGTGTGGATAGAAAACCAGAGAGCAGGGCTGACTATATGACTGTAGCTATATTTAGTTAGTCTTCTATTAGGAGTGAGAAATATTAGATGTGTTTTAGTATACAGTCAGTAAAACTAGATTAACATTTGTTTTATAATTATTTAAGCTGATTTATCATTGGTAGCAGAGCGTGTGAGATGGCACAAAGTTATAAAACACCTCCCAAGTTGGGACAGGATACTGTATATGAAACATGGAAGAGTGAGATAGAAATATGCCGTCTTGTCACAGATTTAGACAAGAAGAGACAGGCATTGGCTGTGATATTGTCACTGACTGGACAGGCCGAGCAAAGGTACTGGAAATAAGTGTTGAGGATTTGAATGCAGATACAGGTATGGACATCTTATTACAGGGACTTGATTCATTGTTTATGAAAGATACTGTTGACTTGGCTTATGCAGCTTATTCAAAATTTGACTCCTTCAGAAAAACTAGCAATATGACTATGTAAAATTTTATTATTGAGTATGAACATCGTTATAACCAGTGTAAGAAGTATGAAATGGTGTTACCAGATGCTGTTTTGTCATTTAAATTGCTTGACAGTTCTAATTTGTCCCAGAAAGAATGGAAGTTAGCTCTTACTGCTGCGTCAGATGTCAAATTTGATTCTATGAAATCGTCGTTGAAACAAATTTACCAAAAATTGGATGAATATAATGATTCTGGTATTGTGGTGAAGCAAGAACTTGCATATGTTACAGAGAAACTTGATAATAACAAATTCAAATACTATCAACGTCAACCTGCTAGTTTTGTGAGAAATGGTGACACTATTCTTAAAGGAACTAATCCGCTTAATAAGTATGGTAAACGGACAAAGCGTATCATATTTCAGTCTGTTTTTCACTGGGCCAAGGACTGCCCTCATCGCTCAAGTACTGAAAAGGTTCGAATGACAGAGGATGATTCCTGCTCCCTTAGCGAGAATTGTAACCTAACATTATTTACCAAGGATCATACAACAGCGAATGAAATCTTCATGACTGAAGCATTTGGATGTGCCGTTATAGATACTGCTTGTACACGGAGTGTGTGGCAAAAATTGGCTTGATAATTATGTAAAGTCACTTAATGATAATGAAAGATCACTAATGACCGTGGTACCCAGTGGGAGTTTGGTGATGGGGCCCAGGTAAAATTATTTCAGAATGTCATCATACCAGCAAAGGTTGGCGAAAGAACATGCAGCATTGATACTGAAGTCGTGGATGTTGACATCCCACTCTTACTCAGCAAGACATCGCTGAAGCATGCTGAAACAGTTCTTGATTTGACCAATGATAAAGCTACCATGTTTCAAAAACCTGTCAAGTTGGAATTGACTTCCAGTGGGCACTACTGCATCGACATACGAAATCATACCGCTATGGACCAAGCAACACATTCTGAAGCTTTGATGACTGATGAAGACATGAATAGGATAGAACAGAGACCAAACTTAGTCAAGTTACACAAACAATTTGGCCATGCATCAGCAGAGCGTCTTAAGAAATTATTAGAAAGTGCTGGTACCAACAATCAGGAAACCTTCAGAAGTTTAGAGGAGATAATTGACAAATGTGAGATCTGCATAAAGTACACGAAACAGACACCTAAGCCAACAGTAGGTCTCCCATTAGCAACAGATTTTAATGAAACAGTCGCGGTTGACTTGCATGAGCTCGAGAACAATTTACGGTACCTCCATATAATTGATGAATTTACACGATTCAGTGCTGCAGTCATTGTACATAGTAAACAATCTTCTGTCTTTGCATAAGTTTATCCAGCATTGGATCAGCATACATGGTGCTCCAAGAAAACTATTCAGCGATAATGATGGTGAATTTAATAATGCTGAGGTGAGAGACATGTGCGATAATTTCAACATAGAATTAAAAACTACTGCCGCTTACAGTCCATGGAGTAATGACCTCTTAGAACGCCACAACCAAACATTGACCAACATCATGCTGAAGGTGAAGGCAGAAAGGAACCATGACTGGGAGACAGCACTTAGCTGGGCAGTAATGGCTAAGAATAGTCTTTGTAATGTGCATGACTACAGCGCATATCAACTTGTGTTTGGTAGGAACCCAAACCTGCCATCAGTCCTGACAGACAAACCTCCTGCACTAGAAGGTACAACAACAAGCGCTGTGGTTGGGAATCATATTACTTCATTATATGCAGCACGCAGAGCTTTTATAGAAGCAGAAAGTTCAGAGCGAATAAGACGAGCACTAAGAAAGCGTGTTCGTCCAATATCTGCAGTATATAGGTCAGGTGACAGAGTGTATTTCAAACGCCCTGATAGTTCAGAGTGGAGAGGACCTGCCACCATTATAGGGCAGGACAATGCAGTCGTTTTTGTACGCCATGGTGGAACAGTAGTCAGAGTACATCAGTGTAGGCTGAGAAAGATCAATGAACCAGAGAGCGATCAACATGTACAAGCCATGGATAGTCGTGATTCGGTTATTCCAGACGAGCATACTGAAGATCTAACCGACAGCGAGCCTAAACAACCTACAGAAGTGGGACCAGAAGCAGTAGTAGGCCATGATGTAGAAGATGGTAGGAGAACAGGTGCTGTTCTACAGCGAGAAATGCAGCAGACACCCGGAAAGTCACACCTGGTCACATCATCACATATAAACACAAAGAAACGGGAGAGTCTATTTCTGCTAAGGTGCTAAGTCGTGCAGGTAAAATTACTGGTAAGAACCGTAACTGGTATAATTTAGAATATACAGAACCATGTCAGCTGGAGGGAGTAAAACAATCAGTTGATTTGAGTGAGGTAGATGAATTGGAAATTTCTGCTACCCCAATGACTCAAATCAGAAACCAAGAGGATACAGTTACGATGATGGAGGTCATCTCATGGGAAGAAGCCAAGCAAAGAGAACTGGACAATTGGAGAAAGAACCAAGTATTTAAAGAAGTAGAAGCTGTAGGACCAAAATGTTTATCGATGCGATGGATATGTACATTGAAGGAGACATCAGATGGTATTGTGCCTAAAGCTAGGTTAGTGGCTAGAGGCTTTGAAGAGATTGAGAGAAGCCAGATAAAGAAGGACTCTCCAACATGTGCAAATGAATCATTAAAGATGATTTTAGCTATTCTAGCACAGTATAAATGGAAACCACATTCGATGGATATAAAGACAGCCTTTCTGCAAGGACAAAAATTAGAAAGAGAAATCTTCGTCCGCCCGACTAAAGAAGTGGACTGCCAGAGGAATATATGGCATCTGCAAAGATGTGTGTATGGTTTGACTGATGCATCATTACATTGGTATAACAGAGTCAAGACCGTCATGATAGAGTGTGGCGCTACAAGATCTAAAGTAGATCCGGTAGTGTTCTACTGGCCAGCCCACAATGAGAAGACAAAAGGAGTGTTGGCATGTCATGTTGATGATCACATCTGGGGTGGTACTGAAGAGTTTAAAGACACAGTGATCAAACATGTACGCTCAAGCTTCAGAGTGGGGAAAGAAGACAGCGGTGCCTTTCAGTACTTAGGTATTGAACTGTCTTATGAAGATGAACAGATACACCTCCATCAGAACAGTTATGCAGATAGTCTAACTCCCATTCAAATCGACAAAGCCAGGACTGTACATAAAGATGCGCCATTGACTGAACAAGAGAAAGAATCCCTCAGATCTAAGGTTGGCCAAATATTATGGATAGCTCGCCAGAGTCGCCCTGATATAATATTTGATGCATGTATCTCAGCAGCTAGTATCAAAGATTGAAAAGTGAGTGACATCATGAATGCTAACAAGATTATCAAACGCATCAAATCTGAAAGAGTAACTCTAAAATTCCAACATCTGGATAAAGGAAATTTATCCTTATTAGTATTCAGTGATGCATCCCTTGGAAATCTTTCTGATGGAGGAACCCAAGGTGCACACCTGATTCTACTTGTGGGAGAAAATGGAAAATTCTCACCGCTGTGTTGGAATTCAAAGAGAATACGCCGAGTGGTTCATAACACATAGGCTGCAGAAACGCTGGCTTTGGCTGATGGAATTGACAATGGTATATTTCTGTCAACCTTATTTGCAGAACTAGCCACTGGTAGGCCAGACCCCCTGAAACTACCCATGACATGAATAACAGATTGCAAGTCATTGTTTGAACCTGTGACCTCAACCAAATTTGTCACAGAAAGACGTCTACGTCTTGAAATTAGTGGCATCAAGGAGTTAATCGACAGCCATCAAATTCAACAACTACGATGGTCTGAGTCTGAAACTAAATTGGCGGACTGTCTCACCAAAACTGGAGCATCACCATTGATGCTGATGAAAACCCTGGAAGATGTCGTCCTGAAATGAAATACATGGGCTCTATATCACCATACGTAAGTCGTGCCTAATGGGGTTCAGCATTTCATTTAATCAATAGCTCCTATATCTATCACTATATTATTAAGTGATTTTAGCGTAGTTCTAAATCTAGCATTCTTTCATAATCTCTAACCAAAAACATTACTTAATTTAGTTTCATTTCTTTTAATAAGAGTGGAGATTGATAACTGTGCATTTATTATATATCAACTCTATGGCCACAATGTTTATCAGACTAGCTCATGCTCTAAGGTCAGCTGCATGTCAATTAAGAACAGGATTGTTGCTGGGCATCTCAAGTTACAGCAGTGATGCCTGTGTGTGTTTGGATAGAAAACAGAGCAGGGCTGACTATATGACTGTAGCTATATTTAGTTAGTCTTCTATTAGGAGTGAGAAATATTAGATGTGTTTTAGTATACAGTCAGTAAAGCTAGATTAACATTTGTTTTATAATTATTTAAGCTGATTTATCACTAGAGACTGATTTGCAATAATGAAATACTGTGACATAGCAACTTTAATTTAATTTGAAAATTAAATTTTTTTTTTTACATCAGAGTGCTAAGGGGTTAAAATGGAGAAGCCTGTTTTGTGCTTCTAACCATCCAGAATCAATGAGTTACACATTGTAAAACACAGGATGTATTATCCAACCCAGATGACATAATTGTCAATTAACACAAATTTCCCCAAAATTTTCCACATGTCCTCACCACAAGCAGCTCATATAATATTCAATAAGAGTGGCTTTATTCACATTTTCACCTGCAAAGACGAGGTATTGCGGAATTGGTCGAGGAATCTACATGAGACTATAAGATTAATACCAGATGTGGATAAAATACAACTGAAGTCTTGTGGAATGCTAAGCAGATCAAATTCCCAAACATTCTACAAGGACATGCTGCATTTGGATCTTAATACATCTACTGATATTTGACTCAGCACCAGATGTGGACAGGACAATATATTCTGAACTAAAATACCCATCATGATTTCACTGATGGTATTATATCAATTACTTCACCAGAACACATACTTGCTTAACATTTGAGGTCTTAGATAGGTGTTTCAGCTTTCAATGTGCCTTTTGGTTGGCAAATTATTAATTATTCGCGTCTAAGATTGAATTTAAATGGTAATCCTTTATAATATACACGAGCACAGTAAAACTCACAGTGGAGCTCAGAGACCTAGATCATACATTAATGCACCATCACTCAGATGAAACAATTATACAGAACACTTTAACCCTTTAACCCTCATATCAGTCAAATAACGGATTCTGCAGTGATCTCGATAAATGTCCATTGGCAGACCAAGAAGAGTATTTTTGAAAAATTACCACTGGAATGACTGGCTCGATAATCCTATAGACATTTTCTATGAGAAAAGTTTGTTTTCCTGAACAAATTCATGGGTTAAAGGGTTAATCATTTAAAGGTCATGCAAGTACATAAAAAATGGTCCCTGCAGTTGGTTTAAGAACTGCGCATTCATAGTGAGAGGCCAGAAGATAAATATTTGTAAAAACATACAACTGGAATAATTCGGGAACCAAGCCAGTCATTCTAGTATTAAGATTTCACAAACATGACCTGTAAACGGGCATTATTAATGAGAAAATTCATAATTTCTTACTAATTTTGACCATTAGAATGTACGTTCCAGTTTGATATGATTTAATTATTGCCAGTGACAACCTTCGTACAATAGTGATGGCTTAATGATTTATGAATGCTACCTAACCATAGAGCATTTGGGATAGGGTTACCTCTGAAGACCATCTGCCTATTTGATTCAGGAGAGATTTCAATATGGTTTCGCTGTAAGCTGACCCTATTCTCATGGATATTCAGAGGCTAATACATGTACCACTGAACTATATGCTCATGAGGAGAATGAGAAAACCCTTTGCAATGCTACAATGGATGAATCCAATCCATCACTTAAGTATATGATGTTATAATCAATTACATCACATGTAGGCTGAGGTCACAATCAAAAGGCGTAATGAATGATGTATCTTAGGGCCATCATGAACATTTTGTACTATTTAATAAACATCCTGTCCATGGTCGGAAGATTGTTTCTTTCTTATATGTCACCTGGCATGTATTCATAAATTCAATCTGTCAATTTATGGCAATTTTTGTAGGGAAAATGATGTCATTTGTGTCAGTTTTGTTAGAGAAAATAAAATCATTGTAGTATTTGTATATAGCATATCCAATAAACAATGAGAATGTACAGTCGATACCATGCCATTGCAAATGCCACACATTTTGACCCATCCCTGAACCCCCACCAAACACAGAGTGCAATATAGCTATCATCTTACAATCCACAGTAATGTCAGTAATTCACTAATTTGGTTCAATTTCATCAAAGCGTTTCAGAGGGATGGACAGAATCTTATAGGTACATGTATTTGACCTTTTGATCCTGCAACATGGGCCCAGTGTGTGTGACACACACTAGAAATGTCATCATGTAATCCGCAATCATTTGGGTAACTCACAGACCAATTTGGCTGACTTCCAGCAAACAGTTTCGGACTGAGCCAGTCATTCCAGTGATCATTTAAGAAAAAATCTCTTGATCTGCAAATGAACATTTTCTATGAGAGAATTGAAATTTTCTTAACGTTTTGACGACCAAATCACAGGGCTTCTTTAGCATGATAAGGGCAACCTCTTACACAATATTGTTGAAGTTTCCTCCAGTCCAACTTGAATTACAGCGCACGCATGCACGCCCACCCGCCGCACGCACACACACATGCACACACACACACACGCATGCACACACCGGAATGATCAGTGGCACCCACGCATGCATTTGGGATAGGGTTACCTCTGAAGACCATCTGCCTATTTGATTCAGGAGAGATTTCAATATGGTTTCGCTGTAAGCTGACCCTATTCTCATGGATATTCAGAGTATATGATGTTATAATCAATTACATCACATGTAGGCTGAGGTCACAATCAAAAGGCGTAATGAATGATGTATCTTAGGGCCATCATGAACATTTTGTACAAAATGAATGTCTTTACTATTTAATAAACATTCTGTTGAATATTTTGAAATTAACTTGACTGGGCTGTTGCTGCCTACAACACCCAGTCAAATTAGTTTCAAAAATTCAACAGATTGCCTGTATAAGCTATAAATTATGGTTCTTTAAAATGAGGATTCAAAGTATATAAATTGATCCCAACATGCGCAAAACATGGGCAAAGCTTAGCAAGAAATGGGCAGGGCACGGCTGGAATGTATCAGTCTATTAGTACTACAAATTCGCAGTCTACAGAATGACTATATGTGGGTGAGTGGGTGGGTGGGTGTGTTGGTGGATGTGGAGTGTGATCACTACACCAAGACATGGTGAGCATTCTTAATGATGATTCAATGCATGAGCATGGAAGTATTTATGAATGCTTAACCATTTAACACTCAAATGTGTTCACGAAAATTTCATTTTTCTCATAGAAAATGTCCATTTGCATACCAGGAGAACTGTTTTTGAAAATTTACCACTGGAATGACTGGCTCGGTTATCAAGCAAGTCATTCCAGTGGTAAATTTTCAAAAACAGTCTTCTCTTGGTCTGCAAATGGACATTTCAGTAGACCACTGCAGAAGACATTTTTTACAGATATGAGAGTTAGAGGGTTAACTTGTATATAGAATATAGACACTATATGTACATGTGAAGTACATTATGCAACGCATTACATAATACAAACTTGATGCAAGCAGTCATTTCAGGAACAATAACTCTTTACACCTAAATAAAGTAAATCAGAAACAGTTGCACACCCATCTAAAATATGCTAAATATTTTAGAAGAATGCATGTATACAGAATACTGTTGTTCTTGTCTTCTGGAGAAATGGCTCTGAATCAGAAATATCAGTAATATTGCAATCGGCTCGGCTGCCTGCCTGCATGCCTGGCCATATTCTCCAAAGTCGTTTAGTGCAATTCAACCACATTCTAAGCGAGTTGTGGATTGCGAGATGACGTCTATAACTGGCTCAGCCTCCAGGTTGTGGGGTGCGTGTGTGTGTGTGTCAAATACCAGTGTCCATGCTAGTTCGTGCATATGGTCATGCATGCATGTGTGCTAACAGGTAAAATATCACACAAACTTTGTCCATCACGCTGTCTCTTCAGAAACTGTTTCGTGGAGTTCAACCAAATTTGCTAACTGAGTTACCCATATCATTAAGGAGAGCAAGATGACATTTACATTGGGGTCCAACCCCTGGGGACCAGGAAGCAGGGTAGAAATAAAATCAAAATATGAGAATGGGGAATTGCGATGGCGCACAGTTAACTGTGTAATAGTTAATGTTTTAAACACAACACAACAGGGCCAGATAGAAGTTGGTATTAGGGATCGCAAACACACACCCTAAGAAAGACTGGGGAAATCAACATTTTTATGCAAATGAAAATCGCTGCACAGAGTTTACTTATGAAATTGGTCTGGCAGAATGTCTACATACACTGATTAACAGAAATGACAGATTGATGAATCAAGGTGTGAATGTTTCTACCTGAAATAACTGGTATGAGATGATGATTATATATTACATGATTAACTTACTTCAGGTTTTTTCCTGCGTCTTGGTAACGTCTGATAGTACAACTGTCTGAAATCCATGCTGATTCTAACTTATACTCCTAGGTTTCAGCACAGGTAAAACATGTGTACAGGTAACACCACAGTCTCTCCGAAAACCTGACAACCTTAATCACTCACTGTGCACCCATGGTGCAAACGCAGAGACTAATTTATAAACACACATACAGAAATTTCCGGGAATCTTAATGTAATTCCTACTGAGTTACGCCTAGACATTAGAGACTTTACACACAGGATGCACAGGCAAGCGTGTTCATTACTCGCAGTTACATTTCTGCAAACAAAACCCCGTCATTTTAGGATTTTGTGTAAATATGATGGGCACCGATATTAAAGCATTTCCGAAATATGTTGCTGTGTGAGACTGCAACAGGTCTCTGCAACACTGTTTAAAAGAGAAGCCGTCAAATAGATCATACATCAATGTGAGAATTCTGAGGCATACGGCTTATGAATTACTTGCTTCTTAGGCCAGACCTAATGTTTTGTTTTACGAGAATTCCCACCCAAAAGACAAGATCGGGAAAAAATTTAAAATTAAGCACAATTTCAGGCTCACAAATTTTAAGCTATTACAGCATTAACCCTTTAATTGTGTTAATTGTCAAGATTTATCTAGAAAATTCAAAACATTTTCTCAGTGAGTGTCCATTTGCAGGCCAAGAGAAGACTGTTTTTGAAAACATACCACTGGAATGGCATTGAAATCCACTGAAGTGCTAAATTTTCAAAAATAGTCTTCTGTTCAGCAGCAAATGGACATTTCTCATGACCATTGCAAAACCATTTTGAGTGGCTTGACCATTAAAGGGTTAACAAAACTAGAGAAAAGTTACAGAAATTCTGAGGAATCCCGAGTGATAAGGATTTGGCTGCGAAAAATTGCTAGATGGAAAGAATGTTGAAAATAATGCTTTAAGATTCCAGCAATATTTGTTCTCTTGATATGGAAAAATTAAGTTGAAGGTTTTGTAAAACACAAAGATAAATTGGTATGGCCGTATAAACACTAGTATTGGGAGAGAAAAGATTTAAATTAAAAAGCTTTTTTTAAACATTCAACCCGGCCCAAAATAGCTTCTGCAGTGGTTACTTTTTATGTCCATTTGCCGATCAAGAGAAAACGATTAGCGAAAATTTACCACTGGAACGATTGGCTTGATAACATTTTTAAAGGATAATCCTCTCTTGGTCTGCAAGTGGAAATATTTTATGAGAAAATTGCAATTTTCTTGAACAAGTTTAATGATTAAAGGGTTAAAAACTAATTTTGTTACCTCAGGAAATTAATGTTAGTTTATTAACCCTTTAATGGTCAAGCATGCCAAAACTGGCCTCTGTTATGGTCTTGTGGAATGTCCATTAACAGGCCAAGAGAACACAATTTTTGAAAATTTAACACTGGAATGACTGGCTCGATAACCGAGCCGGTCATTCCAGTGGTTAATTTTCACAAATTGTATTATCTTGGATTGCAAACGGACATTCAATAGGCAGATATTTAAATTTTTTAAAACAAATTTGGCCATTAAAGGGTTAAATGAGGTCATAAGTTAATTAAACAGTTCCAGCTGTGGTAAGTTCATATTAATCTTGTAAAGACTCTTGATGTCAGTTTTAAATTACATTACATAAACACATCTAATTAGATTCATACCTAAAGATAAAAAAAATTAATATGTTATATTTAGTCGTACATGCTTAGCTACGAACTATTTAAACTTGCTAAAATTATATTTATAGTTATCACCATGTGCCTAGCACACAATACTTAAAAAATGCAATAATTTTAAGGAAATCTACATCTTCCTGTTTGTGAATTTAAATAAAAACCCTCAATGTTAAATTCCAAGGATAACCAATATTTGTGGTAGAATAACATTTCAAATATCCTATTACAGTTGTATCCACTTATGTAAACAAAGCAAGATAAATTTTACAGCTTTTGTTGTCTTTCTTAAACCTTTTTTCCTGAACTATTAGAAAATTGGTGTCACGGGAACTGAATATGAAACCTGCTGAAAATCTTTGAAGCAATTTGACCGAAAATATCATTACTACCTTAAATTAGCAGTCAATGAGATTTATTAATCATGTAATCTTTGAAATTCAAGTGTCTAAGTTTCAAAACAACTATACAAGAATGCTGTTGAATAATTTGAAAGTAATTCAACTGGAACCTGTTGCTGCCATAGGCAGCAACAGCACACAGTCAAATTAGTTTCAAAATATTCATCATAATAGTCCTTACATCGCGGACAATTTGCCATTTCTGGTATGTGAGGGTTAGAGGGTTAATGCTAAGATATGTATTGATCATTATGACATATAAAATGAGTTATGTTAACCTTGTCACTGATAAATCCCTGAAACCATATTCTTTACGATAAAAAACTTATTCTGTCAAATATTTTGAAATTAATTTAACTGGAAGCCGAAGTAACCTGCTATTGAATGTGTGAATGCCCTTAACCCTAAGGCTTATAACCCTTGAATTTGTTCAAGAAAATTTCAATTTTTTCCTAGAAATGGTCCATTTTGCAGACGAAGAGAAGACTATTTTCGAAAATTTATCACTGGAATGACTGGCTCGGTTATCGAGCCGGTCATTCTAGTAGTAAATTTTTAAACAAATTGTCTTCTCTTTGTCTGCAAATGGACATTTCTCATGAACACTGCTGAAGTCGTTTTTGGCTGATATGAGTGTTAAAAGGTTAAACAGGTTAAAAATCTTTTTGATTATGGTCAAGAGAGATAAAAATGGCTTCTTGAAAAAATGTTCTTTAAGCATTGTCATTTGCAAACCTAAAGAACACTATTTTAACAACTTTATCGCTGAAATGACTGGTTTGATAATCACGCCTGTCTTAAATCATAAAAAAAATAAAATAATAACCTTCTATTGTCTTAAAAATGGACATCTAAAATCGTCAATTTTCTTGACCAGGTCTATCATTATCCAAGAATTAATAGCTTTTTGATAAAAAAACAACATTTGACTGATTGACAGACAGATCAACTGATAGAGGGATCAGCTGACAGACAGATCAACTAGATGACATAGATATTGACTAACAGACAGATTGAATTATACTGACTTATACTGGGTCAACGATACAATTTTAATAAAATAAAAACTTCATTGAAGATGCGTTAAAGAAACGAATGAAACTGTGACACAGCACACACCAGGTAGAGTACTGTATTGCATCATATTCCACAGTGATGATACGGTACAAATATTCTATAACACTAAGAATACCAAAATGTCAACAGACCTCTCACTGAAGCTTTCTCAAGAACAAGACACTCAGAGGGCAACAAGCCAACAACTGTTTCTCCACTAATGTGAGAAGTCGAACAGGGAGGAGTACATAGACACACAAAATATATAATATATATATATACATCTACGCACACGCAGAACCATGAGAATACAGAAAATATATATAATATTCCAAATTTTTGTTGATGACTCTGGTTGCTACGCAATGCTAGCAGTATCTAAGCGGCTCGTTAGATGACTTAGCTTCAAGAGGTTCCAAGTTGGTGGAGGTGGAATAAACATAGAGCTCGTTAACAACTCCCTTTGGGAAATACCTGTAAATACCTATACATATATAAAGATATTTATAAATAATTTCCGCCCACGAACAGGTAAAAAATATATCAGCTGATTGCCACCCGAGGCTTAATCAGTTTGAAAATTATATAATATAAATCAAGAAGAATTGAGATAAATTGTGGGAGAATATTAACCGTATACTGGTAAAGCCGGCCACAACCGACCTTTGTAGTGGTTCTGGGAAATGTCCATTTGCAGGCCAAGAGAAGAGCATTAAAAAAAAATTTAACACTGCAATTCCTGGCTCAATAATCGAGCCAGTCTTTCTAGTCATACATTTTCTAAAATAGTCTTCTCTGCCTGCAAATAGACATTTTCCAAGAGAAAAATGAAATTTTCTTAACCAAATTTGACCATGAAATGGTTAATTGGCCTACAGCAAGTGATACATTTCAAGCCACTCATACAGGTAAACTGTTGAATATTTTGACCCGTAACATGGTGCTGTCTCAGGCAAATTATTTTCTAAATATTTAACAAAATACTAGTAATAATGATACTGGTAGTATTTTGTTAAATATTTAAAATATAATTTGACTGAGGCAGCAACATGTTCCAGTCCAAATATTCAACAGTTTACCTGTACGAATTTGTCATATTTGGTTTCCTGATGTGATAAGGTTAACAATGTTTTGTTTTTATTCAGAATATTACGTATTATGTTCCATTATTCATTAAGCGCAACACCGTGTTACATAACGTTGTTGCTATACTTATAATGACATGATTTCAATTCTAACTGCCGCTACAGAATATCGTTTTTTGTTAACCCTTTAATGTTTAAATTTGGTCAAGAAATTTTAAATATTTGCCTATTGAATGTCGATTTACAGGCCAAGAGAATCCAATTTTTGACCATTTTTCACTGGAATGACTGGCTCGGTTATCGATCCAGCCATTCCAGTGATAAATTTTCGAAATTATATTCTCTTGGCCTGTAAAGGACATTCCACAGCACCATATCAGAGGCTGGCTTTGGCCGGCTTGACCATTTGGTTAATGGTTAATGAACTATGGTATATGCACTTTTTACAAATGCACCAACAGCATAACTGACCTTTAACCCTTTAATGGTCAAGCCGGCCAAAACCGGCTTCTGCTAGGGTCTTGAGAAATGTCCATTTGCAGACCAAGATAAGGCAATTTTTGAAAATTTACCACTCGAATGACTGGCTCGATAAATTTTCAAAAATTGCTTTGTCTTGGTCTGCAAATGAACATATACTGAGGAAAGATTTCAATTTTTGTGGAAAGTCTTGACCATTAAAATGCCAAGTAGATTTTCTGCAATATACTGACATACATAGATAACAATAAAAAGACAATAAGATTTGTGCAGGTAGATGAAACGTATTAATAACGCATTAAGTACTATTGGAATATTACAATTACTATTGCTTCACTAGTCTGACAGATGACTATCTGACAATCTGCTTGCAAATATAAACCTCTACCTGATTTATAACTTTTTATAGGTAATTAAGAAAGCCATTTAACCCATATTAATTACACTATTGGGGACATATATGTCACTGCCAATAGCAGATAATTAAGCCAATATTAAAGACAGTCTGGAAGCATATACAGGTAATTTGTAAATTATTTCTTTGATTTTCTGAAAATTAATCCCCCCCCCCCCCAATCAAAGATGCAACTATTTAAAATATTTATCAGTTTTGAACTCATTTCATTTCAATTAACAACATATGAATTCTGTTTCCTCACTTGACATGTTAATGGTCAACCTGTCAAAGTTTGGTTTAGTCCATTTGCAGAGCAAGAGAAGGCTATTTTTAAAATTTTATCACTGGAATGATTGGCTCGAAATCGAGCCAGTCATTCTAGTGGTAATTTCTTTTTTTAATTTTCTTTCATATGTCTGCAAACTGACATTCTATGCGGAAACTAAAATTTTCTTGGCCAAATTTGGCGTTGTCATGTGACTTATTCTGATTTTGACATCAGGTGAAGCGATGTCTGATTGATAATGACAATATGTTTGATTGAGATGTTAGATTTATGGATTCTATGGTCATTAACCCTTTAAGCCTTGAATTTGTTCAAGAAAATTTCAATTATTTCAAAGAAAACGTCTTTTTTGCAGACCTAGAGAAGACTACTTTTAAAAGTTTAGCACTAGAATGACTGGCTCGGTTATCGAGCCAGTCATTCCAGTGAAAATTTTCAAAGATAGTCTTCTCTTTGTCTGCAAATAGACATTTCTCAAGAATACTTCAGAAGCCATTTTTGGCTGATATGAGTGTTAAAGGGATAAGGCCATTAGGATTAACTCTTTCAACCTTACAGACTAGATGCCAAAAATTGTTAATGATGCCAAAAATAAGCTGTACACTTAAGATGCTGAAATTAATTTGAATGGAATGTGTTGTAGTAAATTCTCAGCCGATTTTTCTTAAGGATATTCAAGAACAAATCACTGCCCTAAATTAAGATACTATGATTACAAACTCAACGACTTGCAATTCCATAGCACACTACTCCACTATCTAGAACTTTGTAAGCGCTCATTTGCGGCAGCCCACCGTATCCTTATTGACAATTCAAGAAATGATATTACCGATATCTTCCAGGAATTTTAACAAACTATTGGTACTACATGCTCCCATATTTACTAATTACTGCACAAATTGATTCTGATCACAGAAAATCAACAGACTGAGTATTGAGTGGTACAGGCTTGTTATATGTGCCAGACCCGGGTACATTACCTATAATGTACCTCATCCTGGACTGAAAGCTTCAAATCATAAATTAAATTTAGCTAAATGCTTTGAAAGTAACTTTAAATTTGTGCCAGTCAACATCAGGGTAAACTTTAGGAAAATACATTTGTTTAATGTCTGTAGATGGTTATGTTCTGTGGGCATGAGTTACCTCCCCTGATTAATGTGCTAGATCCATCACAATAGTTATATTAACCCTCACATTTATCCAAGAAAATTTCAATTTTTTCATAGAAAATTTCCGTTTACAGACCAAGAGATTATTTTTGAAAATTTATCACTGAAATGGCTGGCTCGGTTAACAAAGCCAGTCATTTGAATGAAAAGTTTTCAAAAAGAGTCTTCTCTTGCGTCTGCAAATGGACACTTATCAAAGCCACTACATTGCAGTAGTTTTTGGCTGGCATGGGTGTTAAATACTTAACTAAAATGTTTCTAACAAACCAATTACTCTGTGACTTTAATTGCTATCAGTAAATGTCATTTATTTTTAGCTGCAGACTCGAAACTAGTATACGGCTTAAATAGTTTTTTCAAATTTTTTTACATTTCTGACAGTCACTAAATTATCTAATGATGTTAATCATATTCACATTATCTACACTAAATCTAGCACCTATTTTTGGATTATAATCAATCAGATATAAGGCTTGAGCCTACCAAAGCTGCCCTGTGCAGTGGTCTTGTTGAATGGCCATTTATAGGTCAAGAGGACTATTTAAAAACAAGGCAAATCAATAAATTAATGTATGCTCCCTGAAGACATGCTCTGCAGAGAAACTGAATGGAGAACATGACCTACTTTTCATACTCCGCACACCTTCTCCCTAAGATGCATCCACATACCAAGTTTGGTGACCATATGTGAAAAAGCCTTGAAACTATTCCCCAGACAAACATTTTCTGTGATATTCAGTCGACCATGAAAAGTAGGTCAGCATGACCTACTTGTGACCTACTTTTCATACGCCGCACACCTTCTCCCTAAGATGCATCCACATACCAAATTTGGTGACCATATGTGAAGAAGTCTTGAAACTATGCCCGGAAAACATTTTCTGTGATATTCAGTCTACCATGAAAAGTAGGTCAGCATGACCTACTTTTCATACTCTGCACACCTTCTCCCTAAGATGCATCCACATACCAAGTTTGGTGACCATATGTGAAAAAGTCTTGAAACTATGCCCCGGACAAACTTATATATGGTGAACGGATGGATGGATGAACAGATGGACAAAGCGGCGACTAAATGCTCCTGCAAATTTTTTTTTCGGGGACCATAAAGATTATCACTGGAATACCTGGTTCGATAACCGAGCCAGTCATTCCAGTGAAAAATTTTCAAAAATAGTCAGCTGACAGTCTGCAAATGGACATTCAATAAGCAAATATTTTGATTTTTTTTTTACCAAACTTGACCATTAAAGAGTTAAAGCAGGTTTTTGTTGATGAAATTAGTTTGAAGGATGCAGATTTCTGGAAACTGACCACTCTTCATTAATTCTTTCAGTGAATCATACTGACCAGATACATTAACTCTTTAAAAGTCAAGTCGGCCATAACTAGCCTCTGCAGTGGTATTGAGAAATGTTCATTTGCTAAGAGATTATTTTAGAAAATTTAACGCTGGAATGACCAGCGGTAAATTTTCATAAATAGTCTTCTCTTGGTAAGCAAATGGATATTTTATGAGAAAATTTGAATTATCTTGACCAAATTTAACAATTAAAGGGCTAACATCTTTATGTCGTAGGAAATATTCTACTGAATACTTTGAAATTAATTTACGTGGATCGAAGCTGTGTTGGTTAAAGAAAAGGCTTCCAGTCAAATTATTTTTAAAATATTCAACAGCTTTCCGGTACGGTTGTCTTGAAATTGAGATAAAGGGATACAAGAGCCATCAGAAGATGGCATATCACCCACCCCCATTTCAGATAAACATACATCAAGAGTGGACATACATGTAACGTTAATTGTAAAGGACAATATTTTAGAAAAACAAATCAATGAAAAATGCAACTCTTCCTAAAACCTAAATTCCTTTGTCACTAAGTGTAATGCAGTTTATGTATCGGCTTTAAGATATTTAAAGGGTAATAACTCTGTAATGAATAATTTTTTGGCCGCGAAAAAAGCACATGCACAGCTGCACATGATACTGAAATTGTAGACACAATTTTAAGTTAATCCATTGAGACCTCCAGGAGTTCATTGACAAGAAATGATTGTCGGAGATGGATGGACTGACAGATGGACATACATACATCTTGGACAGACAGATGGACATACAGGTATACGGATAGCACATGCACACCTTCATGTGGTAATGATAACACCTACTAAGTTTTAAAAAAATCGGAGCTAAACTGTAGGAGGAGTTGCGCTGATAAGAAATGATTGGCAATGCAGTTTATTAATCGACTTTAAGATATTTAAAGGGGGATAACTCTGTAATGAACAATTTTTCAGTCCCGAACAAAGCACATGCACATCTGCACATACTACTGATGATGTGGATGGAATTTTAAGTTAATCCATTGAGACCTCTAGGAGGAGTTGCGTTGACAAGAAATGATTGTCAGAGATGGATGGACTGACAGACGGACATGCATACATTTTGGACAGACGGATGGATGCACAGATTTACGGAAAGCATATGCGCACCGTCATCTGGTAATGATAACACTTACTACATTAAAAAAAAGTCAGAGCTAAACTGTAGGAGGAGATGCGTTGATAAGAAATGGTTGGCAATGCAAAATTTTAAGTTAATCTATTGAGACCTCTAGGAGTTGCGTTGACAAGACGGGGACAGACGGATGGACAGACATGCTGATCGCTATATCCCAATGTCTTCCAGACCGGGGGGGGGGGGGGGGGAGGAGTTACATTACAATAAATTTCTGCACACACAAACACATGCGCTCACAGTGACACAGGTAAGATGGCATATAAATCCACTCCTTTCTTCGAAAAACGGGAGATAAAAAGAGACATACAGATGAAAAGTCGACATGGTAAGAACATTTCAATCTCTAAAGTTATGTAATCCTAGTGTATAATCACACATCTTGTGTTCAAATTTGATCAAAATCGGACCAATTGTTTTTGAGAAATTGATAGATCCACAAAATTGATCCGATCCTGATCCAGGTATTCAGATCACGGCCAAATTCTGGAAATCCTCTTGCACGCACGCACAGACCCAATCACAATACCCTCTTCCCCTTATGGGGGCAAGGGTAATAATTTGATTGGAATATAACTTAGCTGTCTTTAGATATATAGGCATAGATTTCTAGTCAAATTATTTTCTAAGTATTCAACAGATTACTTTCATGTGCATAGCTTTGAAATGGAAATATCGGGATTTCAGAAAAGAAAGCATTAGTGACAGTTCATACGGATCAAGGTGAAGAATATATATGACAAGAGTAAAGGTACACTTATTGACTTGTTAATTCTAGCAAACATATCTTAAAGTGCAATCAAATTACTACAAATCTTTCATAGATTAACCATCTATGGGGAAAAGACCAGAAACGAAAAACCATTTACAATTTAATAACCATTTTGTTTGGATATCTTGAAACTAATTTAACTGGAACTGTTACGGTCATAGGCAGCAACAGTTTCCTGTTTAATTAGTTTCAAAATAGTCAGCGGATTACCTGCATTATTGTCTTGAAGTGAAATGACTGGTACTTCAAGGGTGATGAGACTATGACTGGGCTGAACAAGCATGCAGAATGCAAAAGATCTGCTGAATTCTGTGCAAACAGCTGCTGTCTGTAAATATGCAGAAAATCAAGTTATAGCTTAAGCCCATGGGGAGAAATATTTGTTATTTTATCTGCCATATACTAACTAGCCAATTACTCGCATTCAATGATAGATGAAGACCAACATTAACCATTTACTGCTTAAAATTTGGAAAAATAAGTAAAACTTTTGCTTACGTCAATGCCCACTTGCAGGCCAAGAGAAGACCATTTTTGAAAACCAACAACTGGAACGACTGGCTCAGCAGCAAGCTGTAAATTGTTTGGGACAGCTTGACCATTAAATGTTTACGGGTAACTAAAGTATCTTAACAAAAACAAGATTCAGAAAATAATTAAATTTGTAGCAGCATTTTCAATGAGTTACAGCTTGTTAAAACAGGATCAAGGGATCAGTAGGCAATTAGCCATAGGCAAGTGGACAGGAATATTATTAGATGGCTGAGTGGATGTAGATGGATGGGTGGATGAATGGATGGATGGATATATGGGCGGGTGGATTTGCATGGATGGGTGGATGGATGGATGGATGGATGGATTCATTGTTGGGTGGATGGGTAGGTGGATAATCAATTTGCTATTTAGTAAACATTCTGTTGAATATTTTGAAATTAATTTGACTGGATGCTCTTGCTGCCTTAGGCCATAGGCAGCAACAGCACCCAGTGAAATTAGTTTCAAAATACCTTGAAATTGGAATCCTGAGAATTGAGGATTCAAAGTACTTAAATTGATTCCAAAACATGTAAAAGTGGGCAGAGCTTAGCCAGAAATGGGCCAGGCATAGCTAGAAATGGGCCAGGCATAGCTAGAAATGGGCCAGGCATAGCTAGAAATGGGCCAGGCATAGCTAGAAATGGGTCCGGCATAGCTAGAAATGGGCCAGGCTTAGCCAGAAATGGGCCAGGCATAGCTAGAAATGGGCCAGGCATAGCTAGAAATGGGCCCGGCATAGCTAGAAATTGGCCCGGCATAGCTAGAAATGGGCCAGGCATAGCTAGAAATGGGCCAGGCATAGCTAGAAATGGGCCAGGCATAGCTAGAACTGGGCCAGGCATAGCTAGAACTGGGCCAGGCATAGCTAGAAATGGGACAGGCATAGCTAGAAATGGGCCCGGCATAGCTAGAAATGGGCCAGGCATAGCTAGAAATGGGCCAGGCATAGCTAGAAATGGGCCAGGCATAGCTAGAAATGGGCCCGGCATAGCTAGAAATGGGCCCGGCATAGCTAGAAATGGGCCAGGCATAGCTAGAAATGGGGCAGGCATAGCTAGAAATGGGCCAGGCATAGCTAGAACTGGGCCAGGCATAGCTAGAACTGGGCCAGGCATAGCTAGAAATGGGCCAGGCATAGCTAGAAATGGGCCCGGCATAGCTAGAAATGGGCCAGGCATAGCTAGAAATGGGCCAGGCATAGCTAGAAATGGGCCAGGCATAGCTAGAAATGGGCCAGGCATAGCTAGAACTGGCTTCAGACACAATACAAGCAAGCACAGTGTAAGGCCTCTTTGCGTAAAAACACCACAAACCACACATAACAAGGTATTGCAAGCAATACAAATCAACTCAACTCCTGCTTTTGTTGAAATGATGTGAAAGGAATCTGGGCAATTCACTTGTCTGCTCTGTATAACTAATATATGTGTATGGTATAGGTGCTTACATTACAGTGTTTGTCGCAAGGGAATGACGTCAAATTAACGAAGTTTGTATTTTTAAAGGGTGATAAATCTAGCAAATATCGATGGAAACTAACGAAACAGGAACTTGACCTCCATCTTAATAGCATTAATCTAAATTCTGAATTGGGTTCAAATCCGTTTAGTCTAGCATGAGTTATTTCCCGGAAATGGCCAAATTAAAGAAATTTGTATTTCTCAGAGGGTGATAATAAACCCAGCCAAATATTGACGAAAACTAATGGAACACGAAGTTGCCGCCTGCCTCAGTAGTATTAAACTATATTTGAATTTGGTTAAAATCTTTTTAGTCTAGCATGAGTTATTGCTCGGAAACGTACAAATTAATTAATTACCTTTGCTTTTTCAAGGGTGATAACTCTTGCAAATATTGACGAAAATAATTGAACAAGAACGTGACATCTGCCAGGGTAGTATTAAAGTACATTCTGAATTCAGTTCGAATCAGGTTAGTCTAACAAGTTTAATTGGCTGGAATCTGTCAAATTGACGTTTGTATTTTTCAAGGGGGGGGGGGGGGGGGGGGGGGGGAGAACCCCTAAAAATATTGACAGAACTTAACGAAACACAAACTTGAGCCGGCCTCAGTAGTAATTAATCTATATCCCATATTTGGTTCGAATCCGTTCAGTCTACAAGTTATTGTTCGGAATAAATGAAAGTCGTATATTTCAAGGGCAATAATTCTTGCAAATATTTACGAAAACAAACGGAACGTGAACATGACTTCTGGCTTTATTTTATTAAGTTATATTCTGAATTTGCTTCAAATTCGTCAGGTCCAACAAGTTAAATTATTGCAGATCAGACTTTTTTTAATTTCTCGGGCAAATATCGATGAAAACTAACATAACACGAGCTTGACATCTGTTTTACGACTATTAACCAGTTAATGGTCGGATTTGGTCAAGAAAATGAAGATATTTAATTACTGAATGTCCATTTGCACGCCAAGAGAAAACTATTGTTGAAAATTTACCACTGGAATGACTGGCTCGGTTATCGAGCCAGGCATTCCAGTGGTAAATTAAAAAAAATAGTCTTCTCTTGGCCTGCAAACAGACATTCCTCAGGACCACTGCAAAGGCCGGATTTGGCCGGCTTGACCGTTAAAGGGTTAAGTTATATTCCAAATTTGTGTGAGATACATTTATTTTAACACAAGTTATTGCCAGGAATCCAATTATCCACATGAACATATGAACAGGAACATTCCTATAAATATCACCTCGAACTTTCGAGGAGATAATTATAGCGACAACATAAAAAAAATCAATTGTTGTAGACATAGCGATGAAACATGTGTATTCATGAAAGTCTCGAGTATTCGCTGCGAAACAGTGGTGAATTCTGCTGTAAAATGCATTTACAGTTTTAATATTTGCAGAATGTTTCTAATTTGCATTTTTTACAATTGAGCATATAACATAATCGATGTACGAATGCTAGTATTGACACACAAGATGGATTTTATTATTCTGTATATACAATTTATAGATATATCTTCAATTGTCTCTTTAACCCTATAATGGGTAAATTCAGTCGTGAACATCAAAATATTTGCTAATTCTATGTCTATTTGTAGGCCAAGAGAAGGCTATTTTTGAAAATTTACCACTGGGATGACTGGCTCGTTTATCGAGACAGTCATACCAGTGTAAAATTTAAAAAAAATAGTGTTCTCTTGGCCTGCAAATGGGCATTCCACAAGACTGTTACCCAGGACAGTTTTGTCTGGCTTTGCCATGAAAGGGTTAATCTCAAAGAAATGTATAATTCTACCAACACTCAATCCACGCAATTGTGCTAAAACTTATGCTGCTGAATTGTCAATTTCTATCCTTCAGTATCATTTTACCGCAATACCTGATATTTAATTTATTTTGTGAACAGAGTTGCTGAAAGCTGTTGCTGTCTAGGACAGCTATAACATTTTACATCATGCACAAGATCCTTCAGCCATATCATTAAAAATATGCCAGACGCTTCTATAATTACTACGATCTTAATGCATTTAGAAATTCTTAACGAGCTTATATATAAACTTAATCATAGAAAGTCAAATTCTCTCACCACAGTTGCTACCACCATACTATGATAAAGTGCATTTGGCCTAAGGCCACCGCCAAGTAATTCTACCGATTCCAGGACGAATGATATTTCTGAATTATCATCTTTATTTACATAAGCAATAGCCAGCAGGTAAAGGCCAGGTGGGATGCAGTTTCCATCTCCAACTGCGCTGAACCAAGTGGCCATATTTCCTGTACACACACATTAAAGCTACATCACAATTCTCACTTACAGGTCAATAAAAGCCATCAGAGAATATTATTACAGTAGTCAAATCTGTCTATAAGGGTCAATGTATGGAGCATAGAAACACTCACTTAAAACACAGGTGGTCACTTAATACTAATCATTTTTTGCAATGGAATATAACGTTTCGGTCCAATTGTGGCTCCTTATGAGACAGGTTGTCTTATGATCACGCATTGTAAAGAACCATGATATTTTGGGGCAAAAAGTGAGTGACCTCGCTATAAAGTCAAATTTGCCTGTTTTTCTTAGCTGTAGCTTCACAGCACTCAAAAGGTAAAAGCAAATAGGGGACCATACTAAATCACTTTAACCCTTTCATAACGAAGCTAAAAATTTACCATTGGAATGAGTGGCTGTTATCGAGCCAGTTATTCCAGTTGTAAATTTTCAAAAACAGTCTTCTCTTGGCTTGTAAATGGACATACAATAAGTAAATATTTACATTTTCTGAACAAATTTAGTCATTAAAGGGTTAATATCTTCTATATAGCATAGATTAATTACATTTACTATTAATTCGAACTAAGCTTCTGATGGTTATTTTGAAAATGATTTAACTGAAAATTTTATTCAAGATATAACAGGTTTCATATTTATCTCACTTAACCGTTTAATGGTAAAATTTGTCAAGAAATTTCCCTTTTGCAGACCAAGAAGCCTATTCTTATAAATTTAGCACTGAAATGACTGGCTCAGTTACACAAATTTTTCTGGGAATTAAAGATGACTGAGGGTTTACTGTATCACTAAGACAAATGTTCTCGACTGGCATGTGCAAATTATGGGTATTCAGGTGTTATATTGATGATATTTTCATGATAGTAGATGCTTAGTCTAGTCTTTCAGATGATAATGTCTACATTGAATTAGGATAATAATCAAAGAATGCTATATACACCATCCTTCCACATTGCCAAGCTGTCAGATTCCTGATTGTTAATTTCCATAATTTGGGCACTTTGACCTTTTGACATCTCCTCCCCCTCACTCACCCCATCCAAACCCTGGGGGTGAAGCCAAATGTAAATATGCTCCTGCCCTCCGCAATCGTACGTCTAAGGCACATCCCACTTTTGTTTGAATGTTGTCCAATGGTTTCAGAAAAGTAGCATTACAATAAATTTTTGCACACACACGCAGACACACAAGATGAACTGCATAATCCCCACATTTCTTATAAAACATGGGCATAAATATGGCCCTCAGACACACGTGGGTAACCAGATGCAGGCATTTCCATAATCAAGTTATCATAAAGCTTTGATCTTGTGAAGTACATACCGGTGCGTAATGTCTGAATAGAATGCAACAGCAAGAGAAACAAATAGACTACAATTTTCATCCAGAAACACAAGTTTCATTTTAGTTATCATGACCTTTGAACCACAACCAAACAACAGACCATTTAGTAGATTTCAAGTTCCCACACGGAAATATATTCCCATCCGTAACTGGTTCATCACAAACGTGAGCTTAACTACCTGTGAGCTCAAAATCAATAAGAATGTTCCTTAAAATCAATAAGATGTTCCTTAGGTCATCTGACAAGGAAAACCAGAATGCAAAGTTTGGTGAAAATCTATTAGGTAGAACGTTATTATATTGACATGTAAAGGTTTGGAGTAATAACAAATTCAGATTGAGTAAGTTTCACTTTACTCCATGTATTTAGTTTGAGTACATGTAAGTTTCACTGTACACGTGACTGTCATGACAGGTTTATATTGTAATAAAACAGATCTGTGTATCATAGAAGAATAGAGACATCCATATCTAGCTATGTCCTACCCATTTCTAGCTATACGCCACCCATTTCTAGCTATGCCCCACCCATTTCTAGCTATACCCCACCCATTTCTAACTATGCCCCACCAATTTCTAGCTATGCCCCAACCATTTCTAGCTATGCCCCACCCATTTCTAGCTATGACCCACCCATTGTTAGCTATGACCCACCCACTGTTAGCTATGACCCACCCATTGTTAGCTATGACCCACCCATTGTTAGCTATGCCTCACCCATTTCTAGCTATGACCCACCCATTGTTAGCTATGCCCCACCCATTTCTAGCTATGCCCCACCCATTTCTAGCTATGCTCCACCCATTTCTAGCTATGACCCACCCATTGTTAGCTATGACCCACCCATTGTTAGCTATGCCCCACCCATTGTTAGCTATGCCCCACCCATTGTTAGCTATGACCCACCCATTGTTAGCTATGCCCCACCCATTGTTAGCTATGCCCCACCCATTGTTAGCTATGACCCACCCATTGTTAGCTATGCCCCACCCATTGTTAGCTATGACCCACCGATTGTTAGCTATGACCCACCCATTGTTAGCTATGCCCCACCCATTGTTAGCTATGACCCACCTATTGTTAGCTATGACCCACCCATTGTTAGCTATGACCCACCCATTGTTAGCTATGACCCACCCATTGTTAGCTATGACCCACCCATTGTTAGCTATGCCCCACCCATTGTTAGCTATGACCAACCCATTGTTAGCTATGACACACCCATTGTTAGCTATGACCCACCCATTGTTAGCTATGCCCCACCCATTGTTAGCTAGGAATCCAGTTTCTTAGTCAATTATATGATGTCATCATCAACTATGTCACATGTAAGCTGACGTCATAATCAATTATGTTATGAATGGCGCAATTTAGTTTGTCATAAATGTTTAATAGTCCATCAGTTGTATGAATTGTTTGTCTTTACTATTTAATAACAAGAGGCCCAACGGGCCTGTGTCGCTCACCTGGAGAACTATGCATTTTTGTCAAAATTGTTGGTGGGTGGTTTAGGAGTAGTCTTTTAAATGAGCTTGTGGATATTTTTGCAAGTCCAATATAGCCACCAAAGATGCTACATTTTAAATGGTCCACTGCGTCCATGTTTCTGATGTAGCTCCTTCCCTTGAAAAAACTTTAATGCCACTCGGTGCCTAATCATATCTCCCAAATTTCGGCCCAATCCGTTCAGTGGTTCTGGAGTTGTTTTGGCAAAGATTAGGTTATCCAAGATGGCCACCAAACCATTTGGTCAATCAAGTTCCCTTGAACAAACTTGGTGCAGCTCTTGCCCTAGATGCTATTTCATGCATTTTGAATTGATCTTAGAGATTTTTAGACATTTCTAAAAATCGACCAAAATCCAAGATGGCACGAGCATACATTTTAAATTTCCCATTGCTTTAGTATGGGAGATTTTGGCGGGTAAATGATCCAAGATGGCCGCCAAACCGTTTATCGGACAGTCTCGAAAATGGCAAATTTTAAATCACAATACGCAAAAACATATATAAAAGCAATTTTGGCCTCAAAATCCATCAAGTAAAATAATCCAATATGACCACCGAACACGCTATATATTGATTGGTCCACGGCGGCCAGGTTTTTTGACGGATCCGCTTCTCTTGACCAAAGTTTAATGGCCCTTAGTACCTCATCATATATCACAAATTTCAGCCTGATCGCTTCAGCAGTTCTGGGGAAGAAGTCGTTTTTGCGAAAACGAGGTCATCCAAGATGGCCAATGAACCATTTGGTCAGTCAAGTTCCCTTGAACAAACTTGGGTCAGCTCTCGCCCTAGATCATATTTCATGAGGTCTGAATTGATCCCTTAAACGGTTTCTGGCAACATTTTACATTTCAAAAAATCGGCCACAATCCAAGATGGCTGCCGCACAAATTGGCCGATCGGCTTCGTTTGAACAAAATGCAATCTCTATGCTCTAAGGATGCTTCCTACCAAATATAATTGAAATCGGTCAAGCAGTTCTCGAGAAGACATTACAAAATTTTCATTGCTTTAGTGTGGGAGCTTTTGGCGGGAAAATTATCCAAGATGGCCGCCAAACCGTTTATCTGAGAGTTTCGAAAATTGCAAATTTGAGATCAGAATACCTGGTCTATATAAAACTAATTTCGACCTCAAAATACATCAAGTAAAAAAATCCAATATGGCCATCAAACATGATATATTTTGATATTCATCAGCTTAACTGTACAGAGCGGCCATGTTTTTTGACTGATTAACTTCGCTTGAACAAACTTCAATGGCCCTTAGTCCCTAATCATATATCATAAATTTCGGCCTGATCACTTCAGCGGTTCTGGACAAAGTTGTTTCTGCGAAAATTAGGTCATCCAAGATGACCATTTAGTCAATCAAGTTCCCTTGAACAAACTTGATTGAGCTCTTGCCCTAGATCATATGTCGTGAGTTCTGAATCGATCCCTAAAACGGCTTCGGAGAAGATTTTTAAAGACATTTTAAAAAAATCAGCCCAAATCCAAGATGGCTGCTGGCCAAATTGGCCGATCGGCTTCGTTTGAACAAACTTGAATCTCTATGCCCTAAGGATGCTTCCTGCCAAATATAATTAAAACGGTCAAGTAGTTCTCGACAAGACATTTTAAATTTCCCATTGCTTTAGTATGGGAGCTTTCGGCGGGAAAATGATCCAAGATAGCCGGCAAACCATTTATCCAACAGTTTCGAAAATTGTAAATTTGAGATCAGAATACCCAAAAACCTAGATAAAACCAATTTCGGCCTCAAAATCCATCAAATAAAAAAATCCTATCTGCCAAATTTTGGCCTGATCTCTTCAGTGGTTCTGGAGAAGTTATTTTCGCTAAAACTAGGTCAACCAAGATGGTAGCTGAACCATTTCACCAATCAAGTTCCCTTGAACAAACTTGTTTCAGCTCTTGCCCTAGATCATATTTCATGAGGTTTGCTTCAATCCCTCAAGTGGTTTCGGAGAAGATTTTTAAAGACATTTCTAAAAACCCACCAAAATTCAAGATGGTCGCCGGCCAAATTGGCCGATCGGCTTCATTTGAAAAACTCGGATCCCTATGGTCTAAGGATGCTTCCTGACAAATATGATTGAAATCGGCCCAGTGGTTCTTGAGAAGTCGAAGGAAAAGTTGACGGATGACGGATGGACGACGGATGGACACACAACAGACAGTCACCACAGCATAAGCCAGGTGAGCTAAAAATGCTGTTGAATATTTTGAAATTAATTTGACTAGGCGCTGTTGTTGCCATATGAAGCACCAAGTTAAATTAGTTTCAAAATATTCATCAGCTTAACTGTACAGATTTCTGGAAATTGAGATTCAGGGAGTGCATGGATCGATCGATCCCAACATGAGCAAACCGTGGGCAGAACTTAGCTAGAGATGGGCCGGCATAGCTAAAACTGGATTCATCCATTCTATTTACTCATTTAACTGTCAATGGGGCCAAAAGTTGCCAAGAGAAGGCTATTTCTGAAATATTATCACTCGAATGACTGATTGACAAGCCAGTCTTTCCATTGGTAAATTTATCAAAAATCGTATTCTGTTGGCCTGCAAATAGACATTTATTAAGCAAAATTTTTTATTTTTCTATGTACCAATTTAGATGATTTATAACATCTTCATTGGCAACAAGCCTACAAGGCGCTTTTTTATAGATACAAAATATAGAATTGAAAGCGTTAACCCTTTTATGGTCAGTTTTGGTCAAGATTTCAAATTTGTCATGGAAAATGTCAATTTGCAGAGCAGGAGATTATTTTTTAAACTTTAATTACTACAGCAGTCATTTCTGTGGTAAATTTTCAAGAAAGTCTTCTCTTGCACTGCAAATAGGAATTCATCATAGCCACTGCTGCAACTGGTTCTAAATGACTTGACCATTAAAGAGTTAAAGTGTGCATGATCAAGAACAGGTGCACAGTAGACAATTACTGAAATAACAAATGAGGCATTAAGTACTGAGAATACTCTTCCCCCACCCCAACTCATTAAACATCACATATAAACAACAAAAGAAGATAGATCTGAAACAGGTGAAGAGGATGTTGACAATGACCGTGACTCATAGACAAATCCCAGGATACCTCAGGAAACTTTGATAGATTTATTTATTTAGAGGCATTACATACTCACATCAAAGGTAATTCTTAACCCTTCCATGATGAAGTCAGGCAAAACCTGTATCTGCAGTCGTCTTGAGGAATGCCCATTTGCAGGGTAAGAGAAGACTATTTTTGAAAATTTACCACTGGAATCACTGGCTCGATAATCGAGCCAGTCATTCCCGTGGTAAATTTTCAAAAATACTTTTTTTTTGGCCTTCAAGTAGACAGCCAATAGGAAACTATTTCAAGTTTATTGAACATATTTAGCCATTAAAGGTTGAATACTATGTATCTGGACAATTAATGCTGAATAGAGCCGTGTCAGAGATTCCCTCACTCCCCCTGACAGACAATCTACATGATGATCATGAATTCTCATTTCTTATTACATCAAATTAACCCTTTAATGAACAGGATTCATCAAGAAAATCTTTGGTTAGTGAATGTCCATTTCTCAGCCAAGAATAGAACTTTTGAAATTTTACGACTGGAATGACTGGCTCGGTTATCGAGCCAGCCATTGCAATGGTAAAATCTGAGAAATTTTCTTCTCTTGTTTTGTTGAGAAATGGGCATTTCTCAAGACCACTGCAGAAGCCAGTTCGTCTTAACCTGAATAACCATTAACCCTTTCACCAACAAATCCCTGAAAAAGTATATTGTTTACGATACAAAACTTATTCTGTTGAATATATTTAAATTAATTTGAATGGAAGCCATTGCTGCTCAAGGCAGCAACGGCTTCCAGTCAAATTAATTTCACAATATTCAACAGTTTTAATGTATGGTTGGGTTGACAATAAGAGGGAATTCATAGTTAAAAGGGTCGATGGGCAGGATTCGTCAAGAAAATCTATATTTTTGGTTAGTGAATGTCCATTTCTCTGCCAAGAAGAGAATTTTTGAAATTTTACCACTGGAATGACTGGTTCTGTTATTGAACTGGTGGTAGAATTTAAAAAATGTTCTTCTTTTGTTCTGTCTGCAAATAGACATTTCTGAAGGCAATTGCTGAAGCCAGTTTGTCTTAATCATTAATGGGTTAAGAGATATGTATAAAAAAAACCCCGCTATTTATTTTGTCAATTGATACCTTATATATAGGCTGAATATTACCTTCAGGTTTAACCATTTAAGTTAACAAATATTTCTAAATTACACGCCCATACCCTAGCCACCCACCCAACATGCGCACACACCACACATGCACACACACGTACACATGCACGTATAAGAGCATGGGAGCAGAAACCATTAGTCAAGCGATTTTCAACATATTCAGTAGGTTTTGTATTTACACCTTCGACACCGGCCATGCAGGCTTCTGGCATATCAGTTAATATATTAAATAGTACTCAAGGCAGGCAACTTTATCTGAACCTAAAGCTAACAATGGAAGAGTAGTCTCCCTTGAATAAATAATACCAGGTAAAGATGTAGTATTTCACTTTTATAAATGAATGCCATTGAATCATTAAGCTTTTCATTCCAGTTGACAGTTTCTCAAATCCAGGTCTTCCATACAGAATGACTGTGGAATAGTTTGGAAATTATTTGACCGGAAGCTGTTAGAGGTTGAGGGAACGAGTCGATGAAATTCATTAAAGAATGTTAAGGATGTTAGTCTCATTTGATAAATACATAAGTTGATGAGGTTTTTGTTAACCAATCTGTTTGACATGAAATAAGCTATACATTCATTGTCATAAATAAATATGGATGGTTAAAACACCCGTGGTACCTGACCCATAATGACAAATAACTTCCTTGATCTTCCTATTGTCTTAAAGATAATATCAGTGTTTATAATTTCCTTTAGCAAACTGAACTCAGAATTGAATAATGGGTTCAATTTTGAACTAATAGAGTACTCACTAATGGTGTATTGTATGAAGGCACACAATCACGAAGTCTTATGGTGGAATAATAGAATGAAGCATGATTCTATACCCACTTCAAGACAATTTTTTAACCATTTCACCGACAAATTCCTGAAAATGTAAATTCTTTACGCTATAAAACTGATTCCCTTGAATATTATGAAATTAATTTGACTGGAAACAGCAATGGCTTCCAGTCAAATTAATTTCAAAGTATTGAACAGTTTTCCTGTATGGTTGCCATGAAAATGAGATATCATAGGGGAATTCGTTAGTGAAAGGGTTAACAACAATGATCTTGACCTAGCATATTTAAACTTTTAACCCTTTAACCCTCGCATCAGCCAAAAATGGCTTCTGCAGTGGTCTTGGGAAATGTCTATTTGCAGACCAAGAGAAGACTATATTTGAAAATTTACAACTGGAATGACTGGCTCGATAACCGTGCCAGTTATTCCAGTGTTAAATTTTCAAAAACAGCCTTCTGTTGGTAATTAATAGACGTTTTCTATGAGAAAATTGAAATTTTTGTGGACAAATTCAAGGGCTAAAGGGTTAATGGCTAAAGATTGTCAAAAAAGTTTACATTTCTGCTTAGTGAATGTTCATTTGTGGGCCAAAAGAAGCCAATCTTTGAAAATCTTTCACCGGAATCAGCCAGTCATTCCAGTGATACATTTTCAAAATAGTCTTATTTTGGCCTGCAAATGGACATTGGTCAAGACCACTGCATAGGTCGATGGCAATCATACATGTGCACTGACGTAAAAAACGACAAATAGTTTAACAGATCATGTTATTATTACCTTGTTAGCCAAAGAAAATCGATGTTTAAATGCATTAAAATGCATTGCTACTTAAAAGTATATCGTTGCGCCAATTCTGGAGACGCCTCTCTGTGTTGAACAGTTTGATCATTAAAGGTCTAATGGCCAGAGAGATTAGTATACAAATTAAATATGTTGGTAAAAAGAAATTCATTACTCACCAATAAATACATTCCAGCCATGCTACTGGGAGGAGAGTCATCGTCCACTAACCAATGTCGAATATATCCTAGAATATCTGATGGAATATTTTCCAAAACTTTCTTCTTATTGTCACACAATTCCAGGATATCACGCAAGTCCTCGAGTAGACGAAGCGTACGAGCATGCTGCAAACGCCGTGATTTCTTGTGATGCGGCCTAGGTGAAGCATGCACGCTCGATGACCGGCCATTGTAATGTTGGTGAATTGGAGGTTTGCTGGCGTTATGGGCGGGACTTCCACTACTGGCGCTGTTACAACGACCCCTCATGTAAACTGTCCCGTTTTCTTTATGATTGTTATTAGAGTTCAGGTTTGTGTGGTTAAGACTGTCTGATAATGGCTGGATTATGTGCTGATTATGTTGTCTACGCTTCGATGACGGAGATGGCTCGACTCTGGAACCTGCGCAAAGAATTTTAACACTCAAATTTGTTCAAAAAAATTTAAATCTTCTCATTGAAATTGTCCATTTGCAGACCAAAAGAAGACTATTTTTTTTTTAATTTACCACTGGAATGACTGGCTCGGTTATTGAACCAGTCATTTCAGTGGTAAATTTACAAAGAATTGTCTTCACTTGGGCTGCAAATGGACATTTTTAAGACCACTGCAGAAGCCATTTTTGGCTGATATGAGTGTTATAGGGTTAAATACCCTCCACTAATATACAGTACCAACTGAGCAGTGGAGGGATTGGATCTGTCACTCAAGTATCTTATGTCATAATCAAATATGTCACATGCTAGGTGAAGTCACAATCAAAATGATGGAGCTCCATCATGAAGATCGAAAAGTCCATTGCGTAAGTGCAGAAATTGTATGTCTTTGACATGGTTGAGATATTTATGACTTAATAAACATTCTGTTGCAACAGCCCCGAGTAAAATTAGTCATAACATTTTTAACACGTTATTTCAGAAAATGTTGGTCCCGATCCCAGGATGATTCATAATAAAGAAATATTAGTTACCTCTCCGGGATGTAGAAATTACCTGTATAGTTAGCTGAAAATTTAGATTTTTGTCAATCAGATTTGAAGGTTTGAAATCGATTCCAACACGCATAAGACGTGGGTGGAGCTTAGGTAGAAATGGATCCCTCTATTCAATTGTATTATAATTATATAATAATACAGAGCACAGACAATGTAACATGACACTGTGAGCCTTCACTTTTAGCCACAATAGTCTGTGGTACCAACACACCGTCTAGTCATGGTGCGTAGGTTGCTTAACGATGAACAGATACAGAGCAGAACTGAAAATACAAATAAATGGGTTATTGGATGGATGGATGGATGGATCGATCTCGACGGGTGGCTGGCTGGATGGATGGATGGATGGATGAGGTGGGAGAGATGGATGGGGTGGGAGGGATGGATGATGGAAGGATGGATGGATGGATGGATAGATGGTGTGGGTGGATGGATGGATGAATGGATCGGGTGGGTGGATGGATGGAAGGGTGGGTGGGTGAATGGGTAGATGGATGGATGGATGAATGGTGTGGGTGGATGGATGGATGGATTGGGTGGGTGGATTGATGGAAGGGCGGGTGGGTGGGTAGATGGATGGATAGGATGGGTCTGGTGAATGGGTCGGTAGGTGGATGGATGGCTGGATGGATGGATCAGTGGGTGGGTGGATAGATGAATGGATGGATGAGGTGGGGTGGATGGATGGATGGTGTGGATGGATGGATGGATTGGGTGGGTGGATGGATGGAAGGGTGGGTGGGTGGGTGGGTGGGTGGATAGATGAGATGGGTCTGGGTGAATAGGTCGGTGGGTGGATGGATGGATGGATGGATCAGTGGGTGGGTGGATAGATGGATGAGGTGGGGTGGGTGGATAGATGAATGGATAGATGGATGAGGTGAGTGGATGGATGGATGGATCAATGGATGGTGGGACAGTTTACACCATCAGATTGACATGAACTCGTAATGCACTTCCTATGCCCTTAATGAGCAAGATTTGCTATACTCAGAGTACAATCTGACAATCAAAGAGATGGCAATATTATGCAGGAATGAGCATGTAAGATCTCTCTGCATAAGACGCAATATTCCTAAACAAATCTGTTAAAAAGGTTATCTATATTGTAGCTCAGATGTTACAGTGGAAAGGTCTGACATCAATCACTAAGACATCACTTATTTCACTAATTAGCCAGTGATCCTCATACTGAAGAATCCTCTTAATGGTATAAATACACACATAATGCAGATTGAAAGCAGGAACCACAAATGTTTTAAGAAGGTTCCAGAGAAACCCTTAAAATTGTGTATCATCGTAAAATATTGGTTAATTAATAAGTATGCCTTTTGCAGATTAGAACACCTAAGTTTCAGCTTGAGACCTACAGTTGTCTGAGTAAATTATCCAACTAACCCTTTAATGGTCAAGCCAGCCAAAACCGGCCTATACATTGGTCTTGAGGAATGTCCATTTTGCAGGCCAAGAGAAAATGACAATGGTAAATTTCTAAGTCGTTTTCTCTTGACCTACAAGTCCACATTCAATAAACAAATATTTTGATTTTCTTGACCAAATTTGACCATTAAAGGGCTAATGGAACCAAGAAATTTAGATGTCAAGTTGAACACATAATTATGAGCCGGAGCAGAGCACAAATGCTATAGCATGAGAAAGACTTAACTAACATTACCCTGCATTCAGTGACACCAACAGAGAATGCTCATATTAAATACATGTCAATGGAAATTTTCTAAAAGGAATAGGTCAAGCTTATAATCTACATTGCTTCCTGATTGGCTACATTAAGGAAAATTTGAGCAGTTCTTAACCATTTCATGGCGAAACCGCCCAAAGCCGTACTCTGTAGTGGTCTTGAGGAATGTCCATTTGCAGGTCAAGACAAGATTATTTTTGAAAATTTACCACTGAAATTCCTGGCTTGGTAACTGAGCCAGTCATTCCAGTGGTAAATTTTCAAAAAACCTGCAAATGGACATTCAATAAGCAAATATTCTGATTTTCTTCACCAAATTTAGGCATTGAAAAGTAAACTCCTTATTATATCTACACCCTGAAATAAGGATGGGAGAAAGATTTACAAGGTTTGCATTCAACCTTTAACCCTTTAAAGTACAATGTCTCAATCTCAAGACAACTCAGCACAGGAATAGTTGCCAGTCAATTTGAGTCAAATAGGTTTAAATATATTCTGGAGAATAATTCCTTACATCACAAAAAATTGGTTGTCTTCTGCTCTGTGAGGTGTGTCAAGCTCTTCAACCCTTTATTGGTCAAGATTCTTCCAGAAAATTAAAGTTTCTGCTGTTTGAATCTCCATTTGCAGGCCAAGATAAGACAAATTTTGAAAAATTACCACTGGAATTACTGGCTCGATAAGCAAGCCAGTCATTCCATTGGAAAATTAAAAAAAATAGTCTTCTCATCATCCGTAAATTCACTAAATTGACATTTCTTAAGACCACTGAAAAGGCCGGTTTTGGCTGGCTTTACCAGTAAAGGGTTAAAACCCAAGCTGGCCATTGCAGTGGTCTTGAGAAATGTCCATTTGCAGGCCAATAGAAGACTATTTTGGAAAATCTTACAATAAAACAAGAGGCCCAAGCGGCTTGTATCACTCACCTGGACCATAGGCATTTCAACTAGAATTGTCATTAACAATAAGTAGAACTCTAATGAGTTGAGCAGACTTGTAACAAGAACACAGAGGCCACACTTCTTTATGTATCAACTTCTCTTGAAAAAACTTTAATGGCCCTTAGTCATCAATATAATATCTCCCAAATTTGGGCCCAATCCATTCAGTGGCTCTGGAGACGAAGTTACTTTGATGAAAACCAGGCCAGTCAAGATGGCCGCTCAACCATTTGGCAAATAAAGTTCCCTTGAACAAACTTGGTTCAGCTCGTGCCCTAAATTATATTTTATGAGTTTTGAATCAATCACTCAGTTTCGGCGAAGATTTCTGAAGACATTTCCAAAAACCGACCAAAATCCATGATGGCCGCCAACCAAATTGGCCGATCGGCTTCGTTTGAACAAACTTAAATCTCCATGCTCTAAGGAAGTTTCCTGCCAAATATAATTGAAATCGGCCCAGCAGTTCTCGAGAAGACATACAAATTTCCCATTGCTTTAGTATGGGAGCCTTTTGCGGGAAAATGATCCAAAATGGCCGGCAACTCGTTTATCCGAAAGTTTCTAAAATTGCAAATTTGAGATCAGAATACCCAAACACATATATAAAACCAATTTCGGCCTCAAAATCCATCAAATAAAAAAATCCAATATGGCCTCCAAACATGCTATATTTTGATTGACCCACGGCGGCCATCTTTTTTCACAAGTCAACGTCCCTTGAACAAACTTTAATGGCCCTTATTCCGTAATCATATCTCCCAAACTTCGGCCTGATCCCTTCAGCGGTTCTGAAGAAGTTGTCTTCAGAAAAAATAGGTCATCCAAGATGGCCACGGACCTGTTTGGGCGATCAAGTTCTCTTGAACAAATTTGGTTCAGCTCTTGCCCTATATGATATTTCATGAGTTATGAATCGATCCCTCAAATGGTTTCATAGAAGATTTTTAAAGACATTTCCTAAAATCGGCCAAAATCCAAGATGCCCACCAGCCAAATTGGCCGATCGGCTTCATTTGAACAAACTTGGATCCCTATGCCCTAAGGATGCTTCCAGCCACATATAATTGAAAACAGCCTATTAGTTCTCGAAAAGACATTTTAAATTTCCCATTGCTTTAGTATGGGTACCTTTTATCCGACAGTTTCGAAAATGACAAATTTTGGCCTCAAAATCCATCAAATAAAAAAATCCACCATGACCGCCAAACACGCTACATTTTGATTGGCCCATGGTGGCCATGTTTTTTGACGGATCAACTTCCCTTGAACAAACTTTAATGGCCCTTAGTCCCTAATCATATATCACAAATTTCGGCCTGATCCCTTCAGCGGTTCTGGAGAAGTTGTTTTTGGGAAAACTAGGTCATCCAGGATGGTCGCCAAACCATTTGGTCAATCAAGTCTTCTTGAACAAACTTGGCTTACCTCTTTCCCTAGATGATGTTTCATTAGTTTTGAATCGAGTCCCCAAGCGGTTTTGGAGAAGATTTTTAAAGATGTTTCCTAAAATCGGTCGAAATCCAAGATTTGAACAAACTTTGATCTCTATGCCCTAAGGATATGTCCTACCAAATATAATTGAAATCGGCCCAGCGGTTCGTGAGAAGTCGTTTAAAGGAAAAGTTGATGGACGGACGACGGATGGTCGCCACGGCATAAGTTCACTTGGCCTTTCAGGCCAGGTGAGCTAACGACAGGCTCGATAACCGAGTCAGTAATTCCAATGATAAATTTTCAAAAACAATTGTCTCTTGGTTTGTAAAAGGGCATGCACTATAAGCAAATTCAAATTTTCTTGAACAAATGTGAAGATTAGTGTTAAATGGTTGATCAACCACCAAAAAGTCTCCGATCCCTTGAACATTATAAGTTGACTGTAATATAATTGCCCTCAGAATGCTTAGTCTCTAGTACTTGAATGTCATACCTGCGATTATGCCATCCATTTGTTCCAGAGCCGCTGCCAGAACATCACAAGCCTCGGCCGCAGCGTTAGAACCAACACTCGTCATGACCACTCTGATACGTGACAATTCTTGTGTCTCTGCGTGTCCAAGGCTTAAATGTATAATCCTATATCAGGATCGATATGAAGGAGTGATTGTGAAATCTTGAACTATAAGACACTGGGTCACAACCATCAGGTTTGTGTGATTAGAGACAGCGCTCGGTTATTTATGATTCCATTTGTGAGATTTATAGATAACACATTATGAAGCTAATCCGCTATTATGGTTGTCAATATTATTCCAGGAATCAACATAATCTTTTGGCTGAAAAACCTGCAAAAATAACAGAATTTAAAATTAATATCATTTTACTCAGCTATTTATATAAGAATATATTGTCTAACCCTTTAATGGTCATACCGGCCAAAAACAGCCTCTGTTATGGTCTTGTGGAATGCCCATTTACAGGCCAAGAGAACACAATTTTTGAAACTTTACAACTGGAATGACTGGCTCGATAATTTAGCCAGTCAAAAATTTTCAAAAATTGTATTCTCTTGCCCTATAAATGGACATTCAATAGGCAGATATTTAAGTTTCCTTGACCATATGTGACAGTTAAATGGTTCAGTTGTTCTGTACTACCGGAGCAACACATTTCATTCATACAAAAACAAACCAATTTTTTATTGTGCGACTTCAAAGTTCGCTTATTAACCATTTACTGGTCATGTCACCAAAAAATATCCTCTGTAACTATGATGAATGCCCAATTGCAAGACAAGGAAAGATTAATTTAGAAAATTTATGACTGGAATGACGCTTGATAACCGAGCCAGTCATTCCAGTGACAAATTTTCAAAAACAGTGTTCCTTTGGCCTGCACATAAATATTCAGTAAGCATAAATTTTCTTGACGATTAAACACGACAGACCATGCATACATACTATATACAGGAAAACTGTTGAATATTTTGAAATTAATTTGACTTAAGAAGCTGTCGCCATAAAGCACCAATGGCATCCAGTCAAATTAATTTCAAAATATTCAACAGAATAAGTTTTATATTGTAAAGAATATACTTTTTCCGGGATTTATCGGAAGACAATGAGATAAAATGTTCTAATCCAGTGAACACTTGTATACACAATATGTCGGATGAAATAAGACAGTGAGTCTGGGACACCATCTTCATACAAGATCTCAATCAGCATACACCCACACTTCATCTTCAGGCATTTAGTTCCACTGATATTCTGCCACGACTTGTTGTGAGGTTTGATTACTTTTTAAATCTTTACAGCTGACAGCAACAGACATGACATGCCGGGAGTGAGAGCTGTACATTGACAGAATAAGATGGTTTGCCGATAACTTAACCCATTAACACTCAAGCCCGCCAAAATCAGTTTCTTCACTGGCCTTGAGAAATGTCCATTTGCAGACCAAGAGAAGACTATTTTTGAAAACTTACCACTAGAATGACTGCATACTCGATAACCGAGCCAGTCATTCCAGTAATAAATTGTCAAAAATAATCCTCTCTTGGTCTGCAAACCCCCCACAGACCCCCTTGTGGGTTGGTCTGTTGTTTTATTAACCACTATAAAAACATACTTACCGTTCAATCACTACTTGCTAAATCAATTATCTGCATTTAGCTATCAGAATAAGATTTTTATGCCTGCATACACACCTCCCCATGCCTATTCCTATTAATATGGACCCTCAAACAGGCTACTGGTTAAGTCCATCTCCAGCATACTGACAGCTATAGACTGGCACCAGTCTATACTCACCCCATAGTGACGCTTGTCACTAAGCGTGCTTGCGCATGCGCACTGGAGCCCAAATAGGAAACAGATTCACTTTTCTAAATTTAAGTGCTAAATATTAAAGGCCAATTCTCAAATCTTACCACGCAGGGTGGCTGAGGCCGGGTCGTAGTGATTGAACGGTAAGTATGTTTTTATAGTGGTTAATAAAACGACAGACCAACCCACAAGGGGGGGTCTGTGGGGGGTTGTTATTACACCACAAAAACATCCATTACCGTTCAATCACTACTTGCTAAACCCGTAGATTTGGTCAGTGCCCCATTTAAACATTAGGTGGGAGGAGATTTGAGAATCAACAAACAAGGATAAAAATCGAACCAATCTTATCCAAATGTTAATAACATAACATAATAGTGCATTTAAATCAATCACACCGTGATTATCAAATAAGGAAAACTTGAACTTAAAGAAATAAATAAAAACCAAAAGAAGACTCTCACCATTTCTCACAGACGCACAGTCCTAATGAAAATGGTGGAAAGTGCTTGGTAAATGGTCTTCGCCTTTTTTAGTTAAAATAGTATGTTACGAAAGAAGGAGGCTGCTGCACTCTGGTCTTTGAGATAAAAGGATGTAAAAGTGGATTCAGATTTCCATCCTGCCACCTGCACGACCTCATCTAAAGATGAACCGTCAAGACAGTGAAACAAGTAGCCATAGCTCTAACGCATGGGCTTTAATCTGGGAGAGATTAATTTGATCCGGTGAGGCTATCTCATAACAAAGCTTAATTGTCTCACAATTCCATCTGGCAATCGTAGATTTTGAGACCGGCTTAGATAACTCTTCCGTGTAGGAAACCCATAAATGGGATGGTTCGACCCTTTTAAAATCGGTTCGCTGTTTGTAGGTTCTTAATGCCCTAACAGTACACAAAAATTTATCGGATAGCGAAAAAGACGATAAAGATTTTTAAATGATCGGGCTAGCAGGAAAGCGGTTAAACTGAGTTTTAGATAGTCCCTTCTGGGATATAAAACCAAACCGTCTCCTGAAACTATAAATCTATCCATTTCCGCAGAAAGAGCGTGAATCTCTGAACACCTTCTAGCATAGGCATCAGCAACAAGAAAAACAGCTTTGAGAGTTAAAAGCTTAATACTGATAGACGAAATAGGTTAAAAATGGCGACCTGCCAAAACTTGAAGAACCAAAGCCAAATTCCAGGAAGGTAAAGGCTTAGCAATCGGAGGACGAATATTACCTAGACCTCTAATAAAACTATTAAGAGTCTTAGTCTCCTTGACATCAGCATTCCGAAGACAAGGAAGGGAAGATGCCAGAGAAAATCTATATCCCCTGACCGCATCAGCTGACAAATGTAAAGAATCAAACAGATAGGATAAAAATCTAATACTTGTGGTATAGAAACAGAATCGGGCACGAAACATTGGTCTGAAAACCACTCACCAAAAATCTTAAGCCGACCCTTGTAAACTCGACAGGTCGATTCCCTTCTGGCAGAGTCAATAATTCTCTGAGATCTTGAAGAAGCCTTATTCTCGAGGACCTCAGACTCGAGATTCTCCAAACACCCAGATTGAAAATTTCTGGATTTGGATGCACACAAAGACCTCTTACTTGAGATAGAAGATCCTGGGATACTGGAAGAAGACGAGGGAAGTCTACCAGAAGATCTAGGTCTATAAACCAAATCCTCTTGGGCCAAAAGGGAGCCATCAGAAGAACCTCGCAATCTTGGTCCTTGACCTTCTTCAAAACTAACGGAATCAAATTGTTGGAGGGAAGGCATAGGCGAACATTCCTGTCCAGGACTGAGACAGAGCATCCACTGCCAGGGCTTGACTGTCCGGAAAAGGAGACATGTAAGAGATCTGGGCATTCAGAAAGGTGGCGAACAGGTCTACTAGAGGACGATCCATAAGACTGAAAAACGCTCTGACAACCGACTTCTTTAATTGCCACTCTGTGTGGGCGAACTTACTGGGACATGACAGTTGGTTCGCCAGAAAATTCAGACTGCCCGGGACATGGGAGGACACTAGACAAATCTGCCTCTTGTGGCACCACAAGAGAAGATTCCACACTTCTAGACAAAGGAGAGACGACCTTGTACCTCCCTGCCTGTTGATATGACACCACCGTCGAATTGTCCGACCGAATCGAGACTTTGAGACCTATCACAAGATCTGACCATGAAAGGAGAGCCTTCTTGACAGCCCACAACTCCAGAATGTTGATATGGGCTATCGACTCCTCCAGGGACCAAAGGCCGGAAACTGACAGGGAGTCCCAGACTACTCCCCAACCCTCCTGGGAAGCATCTGTCAAGATAATCGCCTGAGGGGAGGACTTTACCAGTGGAACACCCATCAGAAGCAGAGAACGATCCCTCCAAAAATCTAGATGAGGGATCAAATGTTCTCTGATGGGAATCTGATGGTAAATAGAGTGAACTGATTGCTTCCAAAGGGACAGTAAATACATTTGGAAGGGTCTCCTCATCAGCGCCGCCCAAGGAATTACTTTCTCTACGCTGACCATCAGTCCTATCACTCTGAAAAAGAATCTTGCTCTTACCATGGGAGAAGACAGGATTTCCATTGCCACTGATAAAGCCTCTATCCTTGGATCTGAGGGGAAGACTAGACCCCGGGCCAGGTCGAAAGAAACGCCTAGATGCGTAAGGATATGAGATGGAACTAAGCTTGATTTCTTTAGACTTAAAATCCACCCTAGGTTGCATGCCAGACTGCAAACCTCTGGAAGAATTCCTGAGAGAATTGAAGAAGACTTACTTTCCTAACCAATCGTCTATATAAACGTGGAGATGGATAAAATGACGGTGACAATTTCTGCCACGGCTGAGACTATGCGAGAAAAAGAAAAGAAGCCGTGGTCAGGCCAAAAAACATTGACGCGAAACTGCCAAACTCGATCTTAGTAAGCAAAACTCAGGAATTTACTGAAGGAAGGGTACATGAAAACATGAAAGAAGGTGTCATTTTGGTCAATGGAAACGACCACATACCCTGATCTAGATTGGAAAAGATCTGGGAGATGGTCTCCATCTTGACTTGGGAGTAAGAATCATGAGATTTAATCATGGCATACCCCCTTGTCAAATTAAAATTAATGCAGATATGAATGTTTCAGAGTGAATAGAGATCATTTTACTAAGATTTAATGACAGGGTAGGAAAACCTACCCTAAGCTGAATGCTCTCATGTATGTATAAATTCCTTAGAATTAAAATAATTCACAAAGAAAACTAACATGATAATGACCAAATTGTCAATTGAAAGGACCAGAGGAGACAAGAAAAAGGAATTAAAAGAGGTAAGAGCCGACACAAAAGAAGGAAGGTTTATAGAAAACTCGTCCTTAAAAAGAAGAGAAAGAGTCTAAGCAATCCACCAGAGAGACAGGGACCAGACATCCGAAGAGACCCTGACCGGACAAAATCTCCTCAGTCCTGACCGACTAGGGAATATAAGAATAAGAAGAAGGATTAGGAGATGAAGAAGAAAAGAGATGAGAAGAGTCACCAGAGGCAATAGAATCAACAGTTCAAATGGAAAGAGGAGAGCAAAGCCTCTTGGAAGCTAGAAGGTTAGAAAAACGTAAAGAATCAGAAAAGGAAAAAGATTGATCAGAAGGAATGTGAACAGATACAACATCCTGACCAGAGGACATGGAAAGAATAGAGAAAAAAGCTGACATGAAAGAACGAACAAGGGACGAATCCATAAAAACAGAAAACAATGAAAAAACCCGACCTTAATCAACAATTAGAAACTCAAGTTCAAAAGAGAGAATGACAGAAACAATCAGATCAAGATGATCAAAAGAGGAAGAAGGAGGAAGAGAGGAATTAAGAAGAATGGAAGATGAAGAGGAAAGAGCAGGACCAGAAGATCCCTGGATAGGATAGATAGACGATGAAATATGGGAAAACCCCAGAGGAGGGAAGAAAGAAGAAAGACAGAAAGAGAGAAAGAGGAAGGAGACCATGACTAGAAGAAAACTTTAGCAGGAGAAGGAGCAGAGGATGAAGGAAGAGACCTATACTTATCTTACTCATTATTATTAAAGACTTAGAACCAATATTATCATCATGTAAAGACGGATGGCATTGAGATTGATATGCTAATAAAAGGAATGATTGATAGAATGATAATGAATCCCGGGAACATCTGGATGTTAAATACACAAAACACTAATACTTGATTATGATTAAACACTACGGGATGAAAACACATAACAAAACGCTGAAAAACAGAGGCGATATAAAATCTAAGCAAAAAGACTCACCTAAACCATGACTGTAACAACACAGAAGAAAAAACTCGGCTTTTATTCCTTCTTCCTTCACCATAATCTTATTTCTCTATTTTCAGCGTTTTCTAGCTCTTGTAATCATTAATCTTAGAGCCATTCTCTTCCCTATGAATCCACTACTGAAACTATTCCTTTCAGCGCCTGACAGAATTAGAGTAAGAATTACGCTAGAAACGGGGATTTTCTTCGAGAAAATAACTCCCTTTGGATAAAATAAATATGTCAACCTGCCGACATAAGAGGAAAAAAGAGCGCAAAAAAAGGCTGAACGGCCCGAAGACAACTGGCCATCTAAAGTTGGATGAAATTAAAAACTAATTTTAATTGCGACATCTAGTGATAATGCGTAGAATACACTGACTTATCGACTGCAACAAAAAACCCATCTGGCAACCAGTCGGAAGAGTCTTTAATTATGTTGAAAAGTTTCACTGATAAAAGAATAAATGCTGAATATCTACAATTTCAAGAGAGACTTCAAGACTGGCAATGTCTCGGAATTAATATTTTCAGCGATTAAACATTCCGATTTTAAAAGCACTTACTGAAATAAAACTAACCTGGAATCTCAATAAGAGCTATCACCGGAAATCCAAAAAAGGAAAACAGAACCGGTAGTTAATCATAGAACACCATGAAACCGGTAATGACCCTATCCCCCAATGTACGAAATATGGAAGTGAAAAAATAGGAAACGGAAATGCGCAAACCGGAAGAAGACAACCGGAAACTGAACCCGGATGTACAGTAAAAAACCAGAATAAACAAAGGAACCGGAAATACGCAAAACCAGAAGTCAGACCGGATACGGAAAGAACGGAGGTAGATCCAGAAAACGGAAGTAACCCCTGTCCTGAGGACGGAAGTCTATCCGAGTCTAAACGACCCGGAAGTACACCTCTAGAAACAGAAGCAGAAGTGTACAGACAGGAATCCAAACCGGAAGCGGAAGCGCTTCTACCGGAAGACGAAAAATAATAGGAGTCCACAGACCCCGGATATCCGGCATCACTGGAAGCGCTGCTAAAACCGTAAACGGAACTAGGAACCGGATCTTGAAGACCCGGATGTCCTACAAAAACGGAAGACATACAGGAAACGGACGGAACGGAAGCAATAACCAGATCTTGACGACCTGGATTTCCTGCCAAACCGGAAACGGATGCCAGAGAAGAACCGGATCCTGAAGACCTGGATGTCTTGCTAAACCGGAAGTTAAAACGGAAAAAGGAAGTAAACCCGAGTCCAGAGGACCCAAGTCCACCACAATGGAACCGGAAGAACTAGCAAGACTAGAAATCAAATTCTTGGCAATGGGCGATCTAGAAATAGCCTTGACGACCGGTACAATCGAAAAATTGGCATTTGCATATGGTCCAGCCTTATGGACGTCAGCCTCAGCCTCCGCCACCACTGCTTGTGGGTTATGCCCATCACCCTCAAGTCTTAGGTGGGTTTGACCCGGTGCACTACACGAGCCCACCTTCGAGAGCTTAGTCGCTCAAGAGTTGTGCTTCGGAGATTTTTTTACCTGCATGGAGGTTAGAGGGATCGGTTTCTCCCATTTTCGGGAACGCCCGCTAGCCTTCGGGCTATCATTGAAACCTGAAGAAACATCCTGTTTCTTAGTCTCCTTTATTGCAGAAGATATCCTTTCATCAAGGGATTTCGTCAAAACAGATGCGAACGATTCAAATCTTGCAAAAAGAGCTAGCACGGCATCTGAATTCGCCGAAGAGGCTCCCCCCTCCGTTGCTACCGGTAAAGATACAATAGATTGTGCAAAAGACACAGCTTTCGCCTTGCTAGCAATGGAGGTAGGGGAAGGACGACCGGAGGGCAGCGGTTGTTTAAACGGTAAATCTTTAAAGAGGCCTTAGACACCGAGACCGGCCACCCTTTACAGATCCCACACATCGTTGTGAAGGTACAAGTGGTACAAATTGCACAGACATGCCCAGCAAATTCAACTGAGTGATGGCGATCACACTTTGATGACGTACATTTTGTCTTGTCAGACGATTTTGCGGACTCCTAAAAACAAAAAATGTAACAATGGAGCATATCGCTTAAAAAATCGTAAAAAGAAGACTAGAAAGATAATAATCATTTCTTTAAAAGGCGGGAAAGTTCAAATCAGAAAGCAAAATCCCTAACGACAAGAAAGCAAACTTGCATAGGTATAAATGATAATCCTTATAATGCACTAGAGTAAATTGATAAGGGCTCTGGATGACTGCTGGAGTTTAATATATGATGATGAATGATATAGGCATAGTAATTAAGATACCACGAAGTGAGAACGATCTTTCACGAAAACCGGTAACAATATGAACATAGTTATAAAATACCATATAACCACGAATACACTTCCTACACATAACTTAGGGAGGATTGACTTCATATTAGGCATAATCTTGATAATATAGAAGGCAAAAGATGTAGCTGGCATAGCGCAAAGCACAAAAAACTTAGACAAATATTTTAAGCAGTTGTTCTGCAAGCAGAATAATTGAAAAGTGAATCTGTTTCCTATTTGGGCTGCAGTGCGCATGCGCAAGCACGCTTAGTGACAAGCGTCACTATGGGGTGAGTATAGACTGGTGCCAGTCTATAGCTGTCAGTATGCTGGAGATGGACGTAACCAGTAGCCTACTTGAGGGTCCATATTAATAGGAATAGGCATGGGGAGGTGTGTATGCAGGCATAAAAATCTTATTCTGATAGCTAAATGCAGATAATTGATTTAGCAAGTAGTGATTGAAAGGTAATGGATGTTTTTGTGGTGTAATAACAACGGACATTTTCTATGAGAAAATTGAAATATTCCTGACCAAATCTGAGGATATTCAAGTTTCAAAGCTAATCCATTTGCTCCATTTAATCTTACAAGTGCATTGATTTTATTCAGGTCTCATGTTTTTATTGTCTGACATTTACTTGGTTTTGCTATTCAGATTTTTCTGTTAACCCTTAAATGTCGTGACAATTGTGATTTCTCCATGGTGAATATCAATTTATAGGCCACGAAGGATATTGTTCAAAATTTATCACTGCATAAAGAGCACAGATTGGATTCTCGCCCTCCCATTTTGTCACATTTTAAGTTTGATTTATTTTATGATGACCAACATTGTGAAATCCCCGTGTATCTTTACACCCTTGCTTGCGTTACGATTTGAAACAAATCGGTCCATTAGTTTTTTAGATATACACTGATCCAAAATTTGATCCGATCTCAAGAGTTTTTAAATCCGGATCACGATGAATGTGTGGAAATCCTAATGTATGGCAACAAACTTTTTTGCTTTAAGACTTGAAGCAAATCAGTTGAGCAGCTCTTAGATTCATCCCCAGACACATGTACATGCATGCACGCACACACACACTCATGCAATATCAGTAACCAGTAATGGTTAAAAATAGTCTTCTTGTGACCTGCGAATGGGCATTCAACAAGCAATTTTGACCATTACAGGGTTAAGAATGGCTTAACTACGGGTCCTTGGTTAAAGCTTCACAGCCACATTAAAATAATAAATGTTTAACCCATACCAGTAACACAGTGCTATCAATAAATTTTTGCCTTCGGTAACTCCGGTCATTGATTCATTTAAGAGGACCCACGAACAATTCACCTTTCCAGTTTATCCATCCATCATATGACGTCACAATCAACTAAGCGATGTGTATGCCTCAGTCATAATCATGATGTCATGAATGATTCGAAAGAGTCCGTTTGTAACGCTTAATGGTCTGACACGTACAAATTCTATGTCTTTGCTATTTAATAACAATGCCATAGGCAGCCACAGCACCCAGTCAAATTAGTTTCAAAATAATCAACAGCTTACCTGCATAGTTTTCTGGAAATTGATAGTCAAGGGGTTCAGAGATCGATTGATCCCAACACGGGCAAAGTGTGGGCTAGAGATGGGTGGGGCTTAGCTAAAACTGGAAAGGTCCATTCTGAGCCAATAAAAAGATTCTCTCAGTACATCGAGTTATCAGCAGCCAGCAGGTGTGTAACGCATGCATTTAACAGGTAAGTGGTACACTGTCTCAACACAGCGATATGCAGAGATGCTTCCCTGGTGCTCATAGCAACATCTTCCGGCTGACACTGAGCTCTATGTTCTGAGTGAATCCTTTTATAGTGCACCAAGAATGCTACATGTAGGTGGATCATGTTTAAAGTATTGATACATGGAAGCATAGTAGGGTTCCTAGCACTTTATCAAAACAGGATTCCCCAAGTTTTCCTTGATATGTACTTGAGAAAATTCCATAAGAGATATTTTCATTTTAACAAGGTGGCTGGGAGGTTAAGCAGTGGTTGCAGCAAAGTAACTAAGATACTGATAATATATACAGCATAGTATAACCTGTACATAACAATAAGTTCGATTTATTTCCATTTTTAGTTGATGGACACAACTTGGACAGACATAAGACACTCAATTAGGACAAACTGACAAAATGCGAAAACATTCCCTTCTGGGTCACTGTTAAATTCCCTGAGTTGTCGCAGATTTTTTGCCTTTTCCCCAAATTTTTCTCTGACTGGAAGAATGTAGAAGGAGACATTTTCTATGAGAAATAGATCTTTTCCTGACCAAATTCGAGGGTTAACGCATGACTGGTTAATCTATTCATAACCAGCACCAGCTTAGTTAAATCTGATATAATTCTCGTCCAAAACAAACGATGGAACCACATCAGTGCGCACTTACAACCAAACGAGTCTTGTTTTGCAATGTTAAATGATTTGTCCAATGAATAATATTCTCTACTTTTCTGATCATGATATTTCCCACGCTAATATTGCAGATTTCATCAATTTCTGACTTATTATGTATTATATAAATAGGATTTGGGCTGAATAAACTTGAAACATATTTGATCAAGATGATATGGATACATATAACAGAATCAATAAAATGCATATGAAATATTACACATATTTTCTGAACAAAAATTATTTTTACATAAATAGAAATATCACTAAGTGTGTACAAAACCATCTAGTAATGAAACGATAATATGCAGATAATATGCAGTGACCGTTCACTCCTATACTATGCGATCAGACCATTAAAGGCAAGAAAGAGTGGCCAATTTAAATCATATTTGACATGATAATTGTTGCATACATGTATTCAATTCACCTTTCCAGAGTACCCACCCATAATATGATGTCATAATGAACTGTGTGATGTGTGGAATGACATCATAATGAATGATGTCATGAATGACGTCGATAAGTACGTCACGAACGCATATTTGAAGACGGTCTATACATTGTTGTACAAATTGTTTGCTTTTACTATTTAATAAATATTCTGCTGAATATTTTGAAACTAATTTGACTGGGCGCTGTTGCTGCCATAGGCAGCAACATCGCCTAGTCAAATTAGTTACAAACTATTCAACAGCTTTCCTGTATAGTTTTCAGAAAATTGATAGCTAGGGCATTCGGGGATCGATCAATCACAACACGGTGAGGTGTGGGTGGAGCTTATCTAGTGATGGGCGGGGCATAGCTAAAAATGGAAAGGTCCATTGGATGACATCCTTAAATAAGTAATGGTCAAGATAGTCAAAAACAGCTTCTGCAGTTCTCAGGAATGTACATTTGCTGGCCACGAGAAAACCATTAAAAAGATTCTACCACTGGAATAACTGGCTTGATTATCGAGCCAGTTATTCCAGTGGTAGATTAAAAAAAATAGTCTACTCTTGGCATGCAAATGGGCATTCAATCAGAAAATATCACATCTACCCTACATATCACATCATACAGAGCAAATCACATCACACACAGTAAATCACATCACACATACGCCACACATCACAGTCAGCATATCACATCACACATACACCACACATCACACACAGCAAATCACATCACACATACGCCCCACATCGCACAGCAAATGACATCACACATACTCCACATCACAGACAGCAAATCACATCACACATACGCCACACATCACACACAACAAATCACATCACACATACTCCACACATCACAGACAGCAAATCACACCACACATCACACACAGCAAATCATATCACACATACTCAACATATCACACACAGTAAATCACATCACACATACTCCACACAACAAATCATATCACACATACTCCACACATCAAACCACATAACACACACTCCAGACACCACTCACAGCAAATCACATCACACATACGCCACACAATACAGACAGCAAATCACATCACACATACGCCACACATTACATACAGCAAATCACATCCACATATGCCACACATTACAGACAGCAAATCACATCACACATGTTCCACACAGCAAATCACACCACACATACACATCACACACAGCAAATCACATCACACATACTACTCATATCACACACAGTAAATCACATCACACACATACTCCACACATGAAACACAGCAAATCACATCACACATACTCCACACATCACACACAGCAAATCACATCACACATACGCCACACATTACACACAGCAAATCACATCACACATACTCCAGAGACCACACACAGCAAATCACATCACACATACTCCACATATCACACACAGCAAATCACATTACACATACGCCACACATTACACAAGCAAATCACATCACACATACTCCAGACGCCACACACAGTAAATCACATCACACATACACCACACATTACACACAGCAAATCACATCATACATACTCCAGACACCACACACAGCAAATCACATCACACATATTCCACACATCACAGACAGCAAATCACATCACACATACGCCACACATCACACACAGCAAATCACATCACACATACTCCACACATCACACACAGCAAATCACATCACACATATTCCACACATCACAGACAGCAAATCACATCACACATACGCCACAGATCACACACAGCAAATCACATCACACATACTCCACACATCACAGACATCAAATCACATCACACACAGCAAATCACATCACACATACTCCACACATCACAGACAGCAAATCACACCACACATCACACACAGCAAATCACACCACACATACTTAACATATCACACACAGTAAATCACACCACACATCAAATCACATCACACATACTCCAGACACCACACACAGCAAATCACATCACACATACACCACACATTACAGACAGCAAATCACACCACACATACACATCAGACACAACAAATCACATCACACATACTCCTCATATCACACACAGTAAATCACATCACACACATACTCCACACATGAAACACAGACTCCAGACACAGCAAATCACATCACACATACACCACACATTACAGACAGCAAATCACATCACACATACGCCACACATTACAGACAGCAAATCTCATCACACATACTCCACACATCACACACACTCCACGCATTATACATCACACACAGCAAATCACATCACACATGATCCACACAGCAAATCACATCACACATACTCCACACATCACACACAACAAATCATATCACACATACTCCACATATCACACACAGTAAATCACATCACACATACTCCACACATCACACACAGCAAATCACATCAAACACACGCCACACATCACACACAGCAAATCACATCACACATACTGCACACATCATACACACAGAAAATCATATCACACACACGCCACACATTACACACAGCAAATCACATCACCCATATTCCACACATCAAACCACATCACACATCACACACAGCAAATCACATCACACATGGTCCATATATTACACACAGCAAATCACACCACACATACACATCACACACAGCAAATCACATCACACATACTCCACACATCAAACACAGCAAATCCCATCACACATACTCCACACGTCACACACATCACACACATACTCCACACATGAAACACAGCAAATCCCATCACACATACGCCACACATCACACACAGCAAATCCCATCACACATACGCCAGACATCAAACACAGCAAATCACATCACACACACTGCACACATCACACACACAGAATATCACATCACACACATTACACACAGCAAATCACATCACGCATATTCCACACAACAAACACAGCAAACCACATCACACATACTCCACACATCACACACAGCAAATCACATCACACATACTCCAGACATCACACACAGCAAATCAAATCACACATACTCCACACAGCAAATCACATCACACATACCACACACAGCAAATCACATCACACATACACCACACAGCAAATCACATCACAGATACTCCAGATATCACACACAGCAAATCACATCACACACAGCAAATCACATCACACATACTCCAGACATCACACACAGCAAATCACATCACAGATTACACACAGCAAATCACATCACATACTCCACACAGCAAATCACATCACACATTACACACAGCAATCCACATCATACATACTCCACACAGCAAATCACACCACACATTACACACAGCAAATCACATCACACATTACACACAGCAAATCACATCACACATTACACACAGCAAATCACAACACACATTACACACAGCAAATCACATCACACATTACACACAGCAAATCACATCACAGATTACACACAGCAAATCACATGCTGCACACCATGTTGACGATACATTAATCTATTTCTAGTAATGCCCCGCCTACCTTTTATTCATGTAGGAATAAATTTATATACTTTTGATCCTGAATTCCCAGAATCCAAATTTTAAAGTAACTATACAGATAAGCTCTTGATTATTTTGAAACTAATTTGACTGGGTATGGCAGCAACAGTGCCCAGGTAAATTAGTTTCAAAATATTCCACAGACTGCTTATTAAACAGTAAAGCCATACAATTTCATACACATGATGGACAATTCCATGTTCATGACAATGAGCTTAAGATACATTATTCACGCTACTATGCTTAAAGATTGTGACATCAGCCTACATGTGACACACTTGATTATGACATCATATACTTGAGTGACAGATCCGATCACTCTATTATCTTTAACTTCAAGTAGTGGCTCAACAGAAATGAAGATCAGTTATCAGGCTAACACAGAGAACTGAATAATGGGCAAGTCAAGATTACCGGAGGTAATATGTATCTCAGGAAGTTAATGTCAAGTGAAAATTTAAATTTAACATAGTAATAACAAATAAAGAAAGCATCAATCACTATGTGTTAATCTGTTCAAGATCAAAGCAAATCAAATCTAATCTCCATATAAGTACATCTCGAGTGAGAATTAAATCAAATATATCACCTAATAATCAAAGCTAACACATTTCTTATCAACATTGAAAGCATCTCAGATGGGTAGGACTATAGGCGGTCTCACATTTGAAGATTGAAATCTATAGCAGTGATATTCAGGTATTCACACATCTTATTAAACCATCCTCATAAATTTGATTTCATAGATTAACATTATATCAATATTGGTTTATATAATTAAGTTCAAAACCTCTAAATAGACAAAAGGTTTGTACCCCTTTCAACCAAACAGACCACAGATGGCCATAAGTGATAACGTTTTTTGTTATGGTCTTGGCCCTGGAAAGAATTAGACATGCTATTATAATCTGACATCCATACAAATGCAAGCTTATACGCCTCATCATCCACACTAATGCAAGATTATACGCCTCATCATCCACACTAATGCAAGATTATACGCCTCATCATCCACACTAATGCAAGATTATACGCCTCATCATCCACACTAATGCAAGATTATACGCCTCATCATCCACACTAATGCAAGATTATACGCCTCATCATCCACACTAATGCAAGATTATACGCCTCATCATCCACACTAATGCAAGATTATGTGGCTCAGCAACACACTAATGCAAGATTATACGCCTCAGCATCCACACTAATGCAAGATTATACGCCTCAGCATCCACACTAATGCAAGATTATACACCACAACAGCCGCACTAATGCAAGATTATACACCTCAGCATCCACACCAATGCAAGATTATACACCACAACAGCCGCACTAATGCAAGATTATACGCCTCAGCATCCACACCAATGCAAGATTATACACCACAACAGCCGCACTAATGCAAGATTATACACCACAACAGCCGCACTAATGCAAGATTATACACCTCAGCATCCACACTAACGCAAGATTATACACCTCAGCATCCACACTAATGCAAGATTATATGCCTCAGCATCCACACCAATGCAAGATTATACACCACAACAGCCGCACTAATGCAAGATTATACACCACAACAGCCGCACTAATGCAAGATTATACACCTCAGCATCCACACCAATGCAAGATTATACACCACAACAGCCGCACTAATGCAAGATTATACGCCTCAGCATCCACACCAATGCAAGATTATACACCACAACAGCCGCACTAATGCAATATTATACACCACAACAGCCGCACTAATGCAAGATTATACACCTCAGCATCCACACTAACGCAAGATTATACACCTCAGCATCCACACTAATGCAAGATTATATGCCTCAGCATCCACACTAATGCAAGATTATACACCACAACAGCCGCACTAATGCAAGATTATACACCTCAGCATCCACACTAACGCAAGATTATACACCTCAGCATCCACACTAATGCAAGATTATATGCCTCAGCATCCACACTAATGCAAGATTATACGCCTCAGCATCCACACTAACGCAAGATTATACGCCTCAGCATCCACACTAATGCAAGATTATATGCCTCAGCATCCACACTAATGCAAGATTATACGTCACAGCATCCACACTAATGCAAAATTATATGCCTCAGCATCCATACTAATGCAAGATTATACGCCTCAGCATCCACACTAATGCAAGATTATACGCCATAACATCCACACTAAAGCAAGATTATACTCCTCACCATACACACTAATGCAGGATTATACGCCATAACATCCACATTAATGCAAGATTATACGCATCAGCATCCCCACTAATGCAAGATTATACGCCTCAGCATCCACACTAATGCAAGATTATATGCCACAACATCTGCACTAATGCAAGATTATACGCCTCAGCATCCACACTAATGCAAGATTATACTCCTCAGCAGCCGCACTAATGCAAGATTATATGCCTCAGCATCCACACTAATGCAAGATTATACGCCTCAGCATCCACACTAATGCAAGATTATACACGTCAGCATCCACACTAATGCAAGGTTATACGTCACAGCATCCACACTAATGCAAGATTATATGCCACAACATCTGCACTAATGCAAGATTATACGCCTCAGCATCCACACTAATGCAAGATTATACGCCTCAGCATCCACACTAATGCAAGATTATACGCCTCAGCATCCATACTAATGCAGGATTATACGCCTCAGCATCCACACTAATGCAAGATTATACGCCTCAGCATCCACACTAATGCAAGGTTATACGTCACAGCATCCACACTAATGCAAAATCATATACCTCAGCATCCACACTAATGCAAGCTTATACGCCTCAGCATCCACACTAATGCAAGATTATACGCCTCAGCATCCACACTAATGCAAGATTATATGCCACAACATCTGCACTAATGCAAGATTATATGCCACAACATCTGCACTAATGCAAGATTATACGCCTCAGCATCCACACTAATGCAAGGTTATACGTCACAGCATCCACACTAATGCAAAATTATATACCTCAGCATCCACACTAATGCAAGATTATATGCCACAACATCTGCACTAATGCAAGATTATACGCCTCAACATTGGCACTTCTGCCAATATATGAAGACAGTTAGTTGATATACTACTGCACAATTTAATGGTCAAGCCTGCCAAGAACAGCCTCTTCAGTTGTCTTGAGGAATGCCCATTTGCAGGCCAACAGAAAACTATCTTTGAAAAATTAACACTGGAATGACTGTCTTGAAAATTATCCTGTCATTGCAATGGTAAGTTTTCAAGAAAATAGTCTTCTCTAACCATCCAAATGCACTCCTAAAAGCAAATATTTTGGTTTTTAGATTCATACGATTCAAATTGTTTTTAAAATATTTAACAGGATATCTTAAAGATTGTTGAGAGATGAAAGTTTTAAAAATAATTGTCAGAAAATTCAAGAAATATCTCTAGTGATACAATATTGCATCAGTTCTTTGGAAACAATATTTTGCAAATAGTTTCAACTACCTGTATATGAAAATAGCTTTTGACTATAACCAACAATTTGGAAGGTCAAACATGTCAAACCAACTGAGTTACCTGTATATCATAAAATGTAAACAAACAGGTGACTTTATGCTGCAGGCATTGTAAAATATCCAAACACTAAAAAAAATTAAATAAATTAAGGGATTGAAAATGTTGACATATATCGCCATGGATATGTTAAATTATGACAGTTACCATTAAATTGAGCTCATTGATAAGTATCATAACTCGGGGTGGTTTCACAAAGGCGCGTAAGTTATGCCTCGTTGCAAACTAGATGTTAACGGACCAATCAGAATGCTGCATTACATCCCCTAGTGTACTTAACTCTTTAACACTTAAGCCGGCCAAAAATCGCTTTTACACTTATCTTGAGAAATGTCCATTTGTGAACCAAGAAGACTACTTTTGAAAATATGCCACTGGAATGACTAGTTCAACAACCGAACCAGTCATTCAAATGGTAAGTCTCCAAAAACAAACTCTTCTCTTGGTCTGCAGATGGCCATTTTCTATTTTCTCAGCTAAATAAAGTACCATTCACGAAATCATCCCCTGATAATCATTTTAACAAACAAGTTATGAAAAGATGTTGTTGTCTAAAATAGCAACATCTGTATTACAATGAATACCAGTCAATATCAAAATTAAATTTTGGAGTCCAGTGGTCAACTTTAACATACACATTTACCATTTAAACCCTCGAACTTTTATTTTCTCATAGAAGATGTCCATTAGCAGACCAGGAAACCATGTTTTAAAATTTACCTCTGGAATGACTGGCTTGATTATCAAGCCAGTCATTCCAGTGGTAAATTTTCAAAAATGGTTTTCTCTTAGTCTGCAAATGGACATTTCTCAAGATCACTGCAGAAGCCATTTGGGTTGGTGTGAGTGTTAAAGGGTTAACATCTATAAAGGCCATGGTCTCTATGTCGCTCCTGTTTGTTTTCCACATGCTACACCCCACCTAGATCACTATAGTGAGCATTCTGCTGCATCACATAGGGATCAACAAAATCAAAAAAAAAAAAAAACCCCATCTTGACAAACCTCTTGATCTCAGTAAACAGTGAAAAAACCATTGTCAATTAATCACAGCTAATGTATGGTTCCCAGCCAATTGCCAAATTTCAAATCATGTGATTAAAATACTACTACAGTACTTTCACATCAGAAATAAGCATGTACACGCATGCGTGCACACATACATACACGCATGCGTGCACACATACATGCACGCACACACACATGCATGCACGCGCACACACACACACACACACACACACACACACACACACACACACACACACACACACACACACACACACACACACACACACACACACACACACACACACACACACACACACACACACACACACACACACACACACACACACACACACACACACACACACACACACACACACACACACACACACACACACACACACACACACACACACACACACACACACACACACACACACACACACACACACACACACACACACACACTCCTAAAGCAGGGATCCATCATGCACAACACATACACATGCACACCTACAGTACATGTACATGCACATACACACAATGCATGCACACACATGCTTGTACATACACACAACGCATATAGGCACACACGTACAATCACTTCCACACCCGCACTGGGGTGCATGCACGCATATGCACACACACACACACACACACACACACACACACACACACACCACACACACACACACACACACACACACACACACACACACACACAATTAACTCGGATTAATTACAAAAATTGTGTATAAAAACCTGTCAAGTAGCTTCTGGCTGACCTGGAAAGTTCACAAATGAATCGGAATTAGTGACTGTGGTGACAAGTTCTTGTTAAAGAAAACACAATCTCCCGATGATCCATGAGAGATAGGTAATTTAACAGTGTTTGAGATATGTTAATTATACCAACACAAACCTTTCACATCTTAGATGAAAAATGGTTGAAAATGAGCAAAAATCTACATATCCATTTATTTAACCTGCTAACACTCAATTCTGTTCATGAAAATTTAAATTTTCATAGAAAATAAGATTATTTTTTAAATTTTATCAATGAAATGACTGGCTCGGTTATCTAGCCAACAAAGCTTGGTTATCGAGCCGCTAATTAGTCATAAATTTTCAAGAATCATCTCTGGGTCTGCAAATGAACATTTCTTAAAACTACAGCAGTAGCTGGTTTTTGACAGCTTGGGTGTTAAAGGGTTAAGGTAAGCCACTTATAAAACATTTTCTGTAATTATTATCTGCCAATGGTATTCTCAATTTGTTATGTTTCAACTTCTACTGATTTAAGTTTAACATAATTAGACTAAGGCACCAACAACAGTCAAACGGTGTTTCAGATATTTAGCCAGTTTAATGTTTATCTCAAATGAGGCCAGATTTTCTGGAATGCTGAATAAAATAGCTATAGACTATAATAAATACATACATTATTTCATATAAACATATAAGTATCATTTGCCAATCCCAACCAGAACGTTAATGTGACATAGCATGAAATTAACTAAGACACACAGATAAAGGTACAAATGCCAATTGATATTAGTTTTTATAATTATCAATCACTCTAGCGTTGAAATTAGCTTTATCAGGATCAAAAGGTTATATATTATGATTTAGTAAGAAAGAGAACCAAGAGCAAAAATATTCATGTGGCTTATTTTTACAACAAAACCCCCAACAGACCCCCCTTTAGTGGGTTGGTCTGTAGTTTTATTAACCACTATAAAAACATACTTACCGTTCAATCACTACTTGCTAAATCAAATATCTGCATTTAGCTATCAGAATAAAATTTTTATGCTTGCTTATACTCCCTAATGCCTATACCATCACCATGTAGACCCTCCACCAGGCTTCTGGTAGAGGGACCCCCTACATTAGCCTTACAATAGACTGGCACCAGTCTGTACTCACTCCTTGGTGATGCTTGTCACTAAGCACGCTCGCGCATGCGCAGTAGGCCCCAATTGTGAAACCTGAATCACTTTTCTAAATATAAGTGCCATACATCCAGCCTAGATTCTCAAATCAATCCCCAGCGGGGTGGCTGAGGCCGGGTCGTAGTGATTGAACGGTAAGTATGTTTTTATAGTGGTTAATAAAACTACAGACCAACCCACTAAAGGGGGGTCTGTTGGGGGTTGTTATTACACCACAAAAACATCCATTACCGTTCAATCACTACTTGCTAAACCCGTAGATTTGGTCAGTTCCCCACTACGAAACTATGGTGGGAGGTGATTTGAGAATCCATAAGCATGGATAAAAATCAAACAAACATAACCAAATGTTAACAACATAACATAATGGTGCCTCCTAATCAATCACACAGTGATTAACAATCAAATAAAACTTTAAACATAAAGAATTAAAATAATAATAATACTAATAATAACCAAGGAACAACTCTCACCATTACCCCAGATGCACTGGCCTAACGAAAATGGTGGGATGTGCTTGGTAAATGGCCTTCCGCCTTTTTGGTTAAAATAGTAATGTTTCTAAAGAAGGAAGCCGCTGCGCTCTGGTCTTTCAAATAAAAAGATGTAAAGGTAGACTCGGATTTCCATCCTGCCACTTGCATAACTTCGTCTACAGAAGAGCCAGCAAATAGAGCGAAAGAGGCAGCCATCCCTCTAACATCATGAGCTTTAATGTGAGAGAGATTGATTTGATTAGGAGAAGCAATCTCGTAGCAAAGTCGAATGGTGTCACAAATCCATCTCGCAATGGATGCTTTAGAGACTGGTCTGGCTACCCCTTCCGCGTAAGAAACCCATAAATGAGACGGATCGTATCTTTTAAAATCGGTACGACGCTTATAAGCTTTAAGCGCTCTGACCGGACACCAAAATCTGTCTGACGGAGAAAACGAAGATAGAGATTTTAAGATAATCGGTTTAGCTGGATAACGGTTCGATTGCGTTTTAGATAAGAAATCCCTTCTAGGATATAAAACCAAACCGTCTCCAGCTTCAATAAATCTATCCTTTTCAGCGGAAAAAGCATGTATCTCAGATCGTCTTCTAGCCGATGCAGCCGCTACTAGAAACACTGTCTTAAAAGTTAAAAGCTTTAAGCTAATCGACGCAATGGGTTCAAAATGATGACCTGCCAAAACTTGAAGAATCAAAGCCAAGTTCCAGGAAGGTAAAGGTTTTGCAATAGGAGGACGAATATTACCTAAACCTCTGATGAAACCATTAAGCACCTTAGTATCCTTAACATCCGCATTTAACAAACAAGGAATTGAAGATGCTAAGGAAAATCTATATCCTCTAACCGTGTTAGCCGTCAGATGAAGAGAATCAAACAGATAGGATAAGAAATCTAACACTTGGGATATAGAAACAGAATCGGGCACGAAATCATTATTTGAACACCATTCTCCGAAAATCTTAAGTCGACCCTTGTAAACTCTTCGGGTCGACTCCCTCCTGGCCGAATTAATAATTTCCTGAGATCTCGCAGAAATTTGATTCTCAGTGACCGCGCCCTCGATATCCTCCAAACACACAGACTGAAAATTCCTGGATTTGGATGAAGACACGTTCCCCTTACTTGGGATAACAGATCTGGTGACACTGGCAGCAGACGCGGGAAGTCTACTATAAGATCGAGAAGGTCTACGAACCAGATCCTTTTTGGCCAAAAGGGAGCTATCAACAACATCTCGCATAATTGATCCTTGACTTTCTTCAGGACCAAAGGAAGCAGGATAGTCGGAGGGAACGCATATGCGAAGATTCCTGTCCAGGACTGAGACAGGGCGTCCACCGCCAACGCCTGATTGTCCGGAAAAGGAGACATGAAAGAGGAGATCTGGGCATTCAGAGAGGTCGCGAACAGGTCTACATGGGGATGATCCAGGAGGTTGAATATCGATTTGACAACCGACCTCTTTAACTGCCACTCTGTGTGGGCGAACTTGGAAGGCCGAGATAACTGATCCGCCAGAAAATTCAGACATCCTGGGACATGGGAGGACACCAGGAAAATCTGCTTCCTCCGACACCATGTGAGGAGATTCCACACCTCCAAACAAAGGCGCGACGACTTTGTGCCTCCCTGCTTGTTGATATACGCGACTACTGTCGAATTGTCCGATCGAATCGAGATCTTGAGGCCCTGCACCTGATCCGACCAAGCAAGGAGAGTCTTCGTGACAGCCCACAATTCCAGAATGTTGATGTGGGCTGATGACTCTTCTAGAGACCACAGGCCTGAAACCGAAAGGGAACCCCAGACCGCTCCCCATCCCTCCTGGGAAGCGTCTGTAAATATGATCGCTTGAGGAGAAGACTTGACTAGAGGAACCCCCATCATAAGCAGAGAGCGATCCTTCCAGAACTGTAGGTGGGGAATTAAATGCTCTCTGACTGGGATCTGATGGTAGACCGAATGGGTCGACTGTTTCCACAGGGACATAAGGTACATTTGGAAAGGTCTCCTCATCAGCGCCGCCCACGGGATGATGTTCTCGACGCTGACCATCAAACCTATCACTCGGAGAAAGAAAATTGCTCTGACCATGGTAGAGGATGCCAGAATCTCCATGGCTACTAGGATGGCTTCTACTCTCACATCTGACGGGAAGACTAAGCCTTGTTCTAGGTCGAACGTCACCCCTAGGTGGGTGAAAATCTGAGATGGAACCAAAGATGATTTTTCTAGATTTATAAGCCATCCTAGACTGGAAGCCAGACTGCAGACCTCTGGAATGATGCCTGCCAGAATTGATGCAGTTTCTGCTTTTAGCAACCAATCGTCTATGTAAACATGAAGGGGAATAGAACGGCTGTGCAGAAAACCTGCCACCGCTGACACTAGGCGTGTGAAGAAGAAAGGAGCCGTGGTCAGCCCGAACGGCATGACTCTGAATTGCCATACGCGGCCCTTGAACGCAAATCTCATGAATTTTCTGAACGAAGGATGGATGAGAATGTGAAAGTAGGCGTCCTTGAGATCTATGGATGCTGTCCACATGCCTGGACTCAAACTGGCGATAATCTGAGATACCGTCTCCATCTTGAATTTTGGGGTGAATATCTGCAGATTTAACCTCTTCAGATTGATGATTGGACGCCATCCCCCTGATTTCTTGGGGACTAGAAATAGAGTTGAGTAGAATCCCGGGTCTACTCTCCAACACGGAACCTCTTCTATAGCCTCCTTCAACCTCATCGCCTCCAATTCGTCTTCCAGTGCTCCCAATTTCTCCATATTGGATGGAACTGGAGTCCACTTGGGCTGGAAAGACAGAGGAGGCGGCAGATTTATCCAATACGGTGCATAACCCCAGCGGATTTGATCTATCAGCCAGGAGTCCTGCGCGAGGGTTTGCCAAGTCTCCCAAAACAGAGACAATCGCCCTCCTACTGGCACGCTGGGAAAAAGGGATTGCACCGAAAGATTCAAAGGTAGTAGAAGAGGAGGAACAATTGGACAAAGAGAACGGGAAAGGCCTGCCCGGGCTGAGGCCACCCCTTCAAACCCGCCTTGGTTGAAAACCTCTAGAGGCGCGTCCTCTAGACCTGGACCTATAACCACGAGAGAAAAACTGACCCCTGCTCGCCTGAGGGGCTTGGCGAACCTGGGCTCTAGGTCTATGCGATGAAATGGATTTAAAACGATCCTCCTCCGCGGATCTGGAATGGCCAGGAGAGGAACGACTAGAGTTCGTAAAAACTCTTGACGGATAAGCCCCATACTCATCCGGCCTAAGACTCTTCCTTCTAGGAGAAGAGGAGGGACTGTTTACCGCGGCCGAGTTTCTTTTTGCCGAAGGCCTTAAAATAGAAAACTGCTCTCGCAGATCCTTAGCCGATCTAAGCCGATCAGACTCCTCCCTAAGAATTGATGTAGCATCCTGACCGAAAATATCTGATCCGAAAGGCGGAGCAGATATCAAGTTACTCCTGAGGGAATCCGATATCTTCACCTCAGCAAGCTTTCTTGACCTTCTCTTAGAGGTGATGAAACCTAACGAACGGCAAACTGAATTCAACGAACTTCTTGAAAGGTCAACTAATGTACGAAATATTTCTGGCGGAATCTGACCTCCTTTCTCCTGACTTTTGAGGATAGCTTCCGAAAGAAGGGCCAAAAAATTTGCTGACTTCAACTGAGCCCGACATACTGACTCCCATCTAACAAGGTCTGATGACGTTTCTACCTTAGCCGATTCCCTCAGATGTGATGAAAGAACCTCCCATGTCGGCCCACTAAGAGACTGCGTAGAAGCCAACCTAACGTAATCTTCTTTAGGGACCTGAACTGGAGCATCTACCTTTGGATTAAGAGAAAATTCTTTCATTTGGACATCGTTAATATAAAAATCTAACATATCAACGACCAAGTTATCCACTGGAAGCACAGAAGGAACATTAGCCGAAGAGTCTGAAGATGAAAGAGCAGAACCAAAAGATGGAGGTTCAACCGAAAATTCATCCTGAAGAGGAAGAGATAGAGATGAAGCTATCCAATGATGGGCCTTAGACCAGTCATCTGGAGAGGCCCTCTCATTATAGAACCTCCTCAGATCTCTGGCCCTGACCGACCTCTGAGTAGCCCTGACCGAAAAGTGAGATGGAGCCGACGCAGAAGCAGAAGAAGAAGGACAGATATCTGAATCTAGCGACGCCGAAGAATCGACTATCCTCAGAGAGGAAGGAGAAACTAACGTTCTAGAAGGAGCGTCAGAGAGAGAATCTAAACCCAACGGAGCCTGATAAGGAGGACTCCCAGCCCTATCCTCTGGCTGACTAGCACTGAAAAAATTTGGATCCACCTCACTAGCCGAAAATCTAGACAAAATTGAAAATCTAGCCGAAATGATAGATCGATGAAGAGAGGGATCGCGGCTTACTGAAAACAATGAAAAATCTAATCCTGAATCCACTATCTGGAATTCTAATTCTGGGGACAGAACGACTGAAACAATAGGATCCAAATGATCAAACGCCTGAGAGGATGAAGAATAAGAAGGCAACAGAGGGGCAGATGGAGCAGAAGCCGAAGGTATGTTCGAAGCTGCCAAACAATTTTGCTGAAGGGAAGCTGGCATATGCAAAAAACCCGGAGGTGGAGATATCGATGATGGATGAAAAAGAGAAGCAGAATTAGAAACATGAGAAGACGAAAAATCCCTAGCTGATAAGCCGGATGCAGAAGAAGAAGAAGACGGCTGACTACTACTCTTCTGAGACCCTACTTGAGAGAACCGGGAAGGAGATGACGAACGAGAGAGAGATACTACATCCCGAAAAGAAGGATGAACCAAATCTGCGCCAGGAACAAATTGAGAACTAGAAAAACGATCCGGATACTGTCTATCCAAGCCGGAAGGAGCGGCGCAAAAATAACTAGAGTCGGCATTAACAGACCTATTATTTAACTGTGAATCTGCGTTAATCGGAAGTTCGTATCTTATTCCGGAAGTAGAACTACTGTCACCTGATGCGGAAACTGAAAACCCCCCCCGGAAGACGCTTGCAAGGACGGGTCAACATGACCCGGACCTGCGTAACTCAAACCAGAAACTACCCCCGGAACCGGAAGTAAACAAAGCTGAACCGGAACAAGAGGACGAACTCAATGACGGATCCAACTGACTCGGATAAGCCTCCTTCCTACCGGAAGTAGTCACACTACTACCGATATAAGATCGTGACAATCCGGAAGCGGCATGATGCATATATGGGTCCAACAGACCCTGATGCACATTTTCCCTACCGGAAGTAGTACCACTACTACCGGAAACGGAAGTCGGAAAACCGGAAACGGAAGACGCCATCCTATGCACTGCCGGGTCCAGCAGACCCGGAACTACATTCTTCCTCCCGGAACCGGAAGCTCTATCGCCGGAAAATGTTGATTCGGAACCGGATGTTGGTGCATATTTCCTATTCTCCTGAGTCACCGGATGTTCGGACACGCCAGAAACAATCTCAGTGCTCCTTTCCGGATGCCTGGTAAAACCAGACTCCATTCCGGACAGCAAACCCACTTGTCTGGCAACGCCAGGAGCAGAGGTGGGTGCTTCTTTAGATGCGATCGGCGATCTTACCATATTCCTAGCAATCGGAATTACTGTGAAACGGACTTTGGTTGCAGGCGACAAATCAGATTCTTCTAGTCCTGATGCCATCGGCTTGACCTGGCTCCTACCAACGGATGTCTTACCAGTTTTCCTTTTTGATTCGCCGGACTTCGTCCTTGGGGACTTAATTTGTTGCCTTGTTGTTAACGAAACCGGCTTGCCCCACTTCCGTGATCGCGATTGGGGGCTAAATTCATAGTCTGATGACTCTTCCTTAGCGGCCTTAATAGCTGAAGAGATACGTTCGTCTAAAGACTTGGTTAACACATTAGCGAATGATTCAAACCTGGCAAATAATGCCATGACCGGATCTGATATAGAAGAGCTGCCCCCCTCCGATGTTGAGACCGCCGTGTTAACAGATATGGAAGTAGGCACTAATTTTGGGCCTTCAACAACGGAGGGAGGGCGACCTGAGGGCAACGCTGGCTTAACTACAGGGTCCTTAAAAAACGCTTTTGAAATGACCAATGGCCAACCCTTGCACACACCACACATTTTTAGAGAGGTGCAGGTGGTACACTTCAGGCAAACATGACCCGCATACTCCTTCGCGTGAACACGATCACACTTGTTAGACGCACACTTTATTTTCTCCGAGGCTATTGACGCCTCCTACAAGAATAAGAAATGATACGACATAAAGCAACTAGTTGAAAATCTCACAAAGGCGACTCCTAGGGCGATCTTAATAAAGGCTTTGAAGAAAGATCAGTTTTATATTTTTAGAGCCCTAAGATTACGTTATTAGGAGTGGTACTGGCTTACTATACCTTCTAACATGGTATTTTGATGGTATATATTAGGCATGGTTACTCTAACCTCTAAATCGGGAGTGTTGACACGAAAACTGGTAACTCCAAACGCTAGAGTTACAAACACCTCTAACACCATAATATAAGAGTTAACATAACTTAGGCAGAATTGACTTCATGGTAGGCATCCCTGTTCTATTAGTTGTAAGATTGTCTATAAAAGCAAGCTTTTAATTAACTTTTATATCTAATTTTGATAGCTGACAGAACTGTTGGCTAGCAGAATATTTGAAAAGTGATTCAGGTTTCACAATTGGGGCCTACTGCGCATGCGCGAGCGTGCTTAGTGACAAGCATCACCAAGGAGTGAGTACAGACTGGTGCCAGTCTATTGTAAGGCTAATGTAGGGGGTCCCTCTACCAGAAGCCTGGTGGAGGGTCTACATGGTGATGGTATAGGCATTAGGGAGTATAAGCAAGCATAAAAATTTTATTCTGATAGCTAAATGCAGATATTTGATTTAGCAAGTAGTGATTGAACGGTAATGGATGTTTTTGTGGTGTAATAACAACTATGATTCTTATTATTAACCATTTACCCCTCAAATTTGTTTTTAAAAATCTCTATTTGCAGACCAAGAGAGGATTATGTTTGAAAATTTACAACTGGAATGACTGGTTCGGTTATCGAGCCAGTCATTCCAGTGGTAAATTTTCAAAAATACTATTCTCTTGGTTTGCAAATGAACATTTCTCAAGACAACTACAGAAGCCGTTTTTGGCTGATATGAGGGTTAAATGGGTTAAGGGTAACAGGCTGGCCAAAAAAAGCTTTTCTTGTTGTTGTAGTAATTACCCAAAGCTGCGCAAACTAAGAGAATATGTTTTAAAATTAACCAATGTAATGATTGGTTCAGTAACAGAGCCATCCCTTCCTCTGATGTAAATTTAAAAGAAATTCTTTTATCTTGGCCTGAAAATGAATATTCTCTATAAGAAAGCCACTGTGTTTCTGACCAATTAGGACAATGTCTACATTGCAGTAGTGCCTCAGCCCCATCACCCCCATAGACCATAGAAATGTACTACGTATAATACATTTCTATGATCACCATCCTAACAAATAAGATTACCACAGATAATATTTTAGGCAACAGTTGGTAACAATCTATTGGAGTGTCTTCTTTCAAGGTGAGCCTTTATACTGGCATGTAGCACACCTTCTCAATGGATGCAGCAAAATTCACCAGCAGCAAAACTGCTTTAGGCCAGAAAAAATCTATTTGCATGAGCGTGATGAATGCACTTGGACAGAACCAAATACAAACTGAATCACAGCAATTTCTATGAAGTAATTACCAATGTGGTGTGGATCATGACAATATGCCCTCAGCTATATGTTAGTTATATATAACTTCACTATAATTACATATAAACAGTCATTAAATGTTCAAACAAGTTCATAATAAAATCAATGAAGCAGATTAATGGCTAACACTGTGACATTATATAAGTAATTAAAAGCTCTTTCATAAATAACACCTGTAATAATGTGGACAGGTGAACACAATTTTCAACACTATATAACCCACGTACAACTTACATTATAATGGAGGAATCCTGTTTTTAGCTATGCCCTGCCATCTTTAGCTAAGCTCCATACACACTGAACTCCATGACTTCTCAATTTCCAGGAATCTATACAGGTAACCTGTTGAATATTTTGAAACTAATTGACCAGGTGCTGTTGCTTCCTATGGCAGCAACAGCGTGAAATTAGTTTCAAAATATTCAACAGCATGTTTATTAAATATTAAAGACATACAATTCGCACAACAACACATAAGTCAGTCATCAATTAAGCGTTCGTGACGAACTTAGCGTAATTGATTATGACATCAGCCTACACATCACGTAGTTGGGATTATGTCATATGATTGATGGATAAAATGGAATCCTCCACTTCTTACATGGCAGGCATAGATTCTGTTGAATATTTTGAAATAAATTCCTTGGTAGATATAAGTAAATTTTGGAAAATTCTATTTTATTTTGGTAATGTAAGAGCATTGTTACTGCATACTGTTTGCTATATCATTCTGGACCAATCACCCATACTTGTTATTATTTGCTATTTTTATGTAAACATTTATGCGCTCTGCAGTTTCTTCACGTAAGAAATTATTTTAAATACGAAACATGCCTATTGGTAAGAATTTAAAACAATCTTAAATATGTCTAGACAGTTTGAGAATTGCAGACACAATACTAAGCACCACAAGTTCTACAATCCCCGTCGCTCGCAAAGCCTCGAAAGATTCTCAGCGAGGCGAATCCAAACCAAAAGGCAAAAAATTACAGGGACACTTCAAAGAAATCAGCTTCTGACATAATCACAATAAATATCATTAATAGCGAGCATATTGAGTCTAGTAGTAAAACTGTCAGCAGAGCAGAAAGCGCTACGGCTTGGCATCTATCAAAGTGGCCAAAGGGAGGACCGCACCAAACTATGCCGGGAGCGCAACAATATTCTGCGCCACATTAGCGAACGCGTAAAAGATCTTGCTATTCAACAGGAAGGCTCCCTAGCCCATGAAATCACTGCCACGGATGACTGTCACAAAATGTTTCAGGCAGCCCGAGGACACTTTATCGGGACTGACCAGGGAAAAGCAGAGGCGATCTGAGAATGGTTCAAGGAACAGTTCACTGACAACGATGATGAACCCTTGCACCCGTTCTCAGGAGACCCCAGGCCATTACTAACACCAATTAAAACACCAGAAGTTAAGAAGGCACTTAAAACCCTGTAAAAAGGATGTGCATCTGGAATATTCAAATATGTAAGTGACATTATCTCAAAACCGATCATGCACGTAATCAATTCAGCTTTTATGCACCACCTTCCTATCGACGCTGTAGGCCAAGGCACCCTTATCGCACTAACCAAGCCCAAGAAGCCACCTGGACCCCCAGCCAATCTGCGGCCAATTGTGCTCCTCAACAGCATATTGAAAATCCTATTCAATGTTACTCTATGTCACATCCGAGACAAGATCGATTACTTCACCGGATCATGTCAAAGTGGCATCAAACGTGGACGCAGCTGCAGACATTGTATAGGCTCAATGCATGCCTGTGTCAGTAGTCATGTCCAAACACTGGGACATCCACAAAATTGGCATTGACATGTCACGAGCCTTCGACACAATTAAATGCTCAAAGATCCTAGATGTACTATGCCAGGTCAGTTGCAATGAAGATGAGCTACGACTAGTGAGACTACTGCTTGCAGACACCAAGCTGAGAGTACGAGTCAAGTCAGTGAAGTCTGTAGAATTTGAGGCATCAATCGGCTCCCCACAGGGAGTCTATCTCCGGTGCTTTTCACCTGCTACCTTGCTGCCGCATTGAAATCTGTGCTGGAAAGTTCCACAAGATCAAACACCCCCAGTGTCAAGACTGGGCATGCCGCTAGAGATCGAATATGCTGACGATGTGGACTTCATAGACGAGGAACAGAAACCCCTTGACGAACTTCTCCCAATAGCTGCAAGCAAACTAAAAATTGAGAATCTCTTTATGAATGAATCCAAAACAGATTTCACCCACATATACCTATTGACAAAGCATGAAACTATAGAAGATGACGACCCACTTCGTGGCGGCAAACCATGGAGGAAAAGTAAAATCCTGGGCTCACTACTTTGCAGTACTGCTGACATTTCTGCGTGCTGCGTCATGGGAACATAGCTTTCCAGTCCCTCTGGAAGCTATGGATTCGTAGATCAAAGATGGCCTTGATAAATAGGCTATGTTTATACAATGCAACCAGTGTATCCTTGATGCTATATAACTATAACGGCTGGGCAGCTCCAAAGGCAGCTCTAGACAAACTCGATGCCTGCCACCGCAAACACCTACGCACCATCACTGGACACCGATGGCCAGACAGCATAATTTCCAACGATGCACTATACAAGATGTGCAATAGGCTGCCGCTGTCTGTAAAAGTTGCCCAGCAAAGTTTCTCCATGTTCGGCCACGTGCTAAGGATGCCAGAAGAGACACCAGCACAGAGAGCCTTGGAATTCTCCCTACTCGGAGCCAGCAAATACAAAGCCAGAAGAGGACGTCATGGCATAAATCTGCTAAGCGTGCTACGAGGTGACCTCATGAAAGCAGGACTCGGTACACTCAAGTCAAGAATGGACCTGAGGAAGCTAAGGATTTCGGCTGAGGACAGGACACAGTGGGCAAAAGCGAAGAAGAACTGATTGCAGCTGTAGGATGTGTCTACTACTACAGCTGCAGAATACAGTAATCATACAGAAGCAGTTTATACACTTAATGGACCGTTCCAGTTTCAGCCAGCAATGTACGTTCAAGTTTTTTTCCCACCAAGGTCAACCAATCCCGAAACATAAGCAAAGAAGCTTGGTACAATGGTCACGGTGACCCTGACCTTTGACCGTGTGTCATCATACCGATTTCTAACAGCATATGGTAGGCAACCATTATAATATCCAAGCTTTGTTCCGATAGACTTAACCCGTTATCCCTCAAATTTTCTCATAGAAAATGTTCATTTGTATACCAAGCAGACTATTTTTAAAGATTTGCCACTGGAATGAGTGGCTCACTTATCGAGCCAGTCATTCCACCAGTAAATTTTCAAAAATAGTCCTCTCTTGGTCTACAAAAGGACATTTCTCAAGACCGCTGCAGAAGACGTTTTGGATCTGATATAAGTGATAAAGCATTAATCAAGCCTGAAATATAAGCCAAGAGATTGGCTAAACACAAAACTTAACATTGACTCTGACGTCGGCGTCGCCATTCTCCTCAGAATAGCGATACATATACAGGTTCACTTCTGCTTTGCAGACTAGACAAAAATGAGTTGCAGTAAAGCCCTACATGTTTATTAATTAACATAAATACCAATGAACTATGATTGCTCCACTTGACATGCTCTTGTGAGTACACACTTTAAAGGGCTGTAATTTGACAAGAGGATTTTATTAACTGACAACATATTCTAGAACGGAAAACGTAGATAATTACGTTAACATTATGACAAATCAGGTCATATTTTGTATGTAATATCTCTCAACAACTGTTTTGTCCGACACATACCCCCTCCACCTAATCCAATTTTACTCCATTAACTGATAAATGTTATATTTGAAACCCACATTCCTGCTGAATAATTTGAAACAATTTTGACTGATAGTTCAGCGTTGCCATAGATAATTATACCAGTAATTAGATCTCAGGAAATCCCATAAAGGAGTGGATAGGATGAGCTGACGGCGTAAAAACAAATTCACGTACATTACTTTCCTGATATATTAATTTTTTAATTACCATATAACTATTTCTTTATAAGATCATCATTTGTCGAGCGCTTGCATACATAAACATTGCTAATTATAATTAATCAATTAATTAATTAACTAACTCATACTTCATATAGTTTGTAGCTAAGTGATAATAATTAGAGTTACATTAAACATTATACATTATAGTCAGATTACGTCACAGGTCACATTATAATGTAGTTATAAACTACCTGAGCGGCCTCATGGTGGGATATGTGCATGTTGAACATGCACTCTCCTCGCCAGCACAATGCACCCAGAAAACTGTAGACTTTAAATAACCATTTAATATCCAAGCCGGCCATTACCAGCCTTTGCAATGGTTTTGAGGAATGTCAATTTGCAGTAAAAGCGAAATTTTTTTTTGAAAACTGGAATACCTGGCACGATAACCAAGCCAGTCCTTCCACTGATCATCTTTCAAAAACAGTCTTCTATTGGCCTCCAAATTGACATTCACTAAGCAAAGATTTCAATAATTTACAATTTCAGTACAAATACAACCCTACTCTGGCATTTTAAAAACGATATTGACAAACGGACCGGAATATTATCTGCCCAATTTGGTTATAGTTTCTAAACGTGGTACATGCAATTTATTATGAATTTTCCCCAATATGCATCAACATTTTTTTAATCTACCACCACAAAGACACAAATATTGCAAATATGCAGTGATACATTCATTTGCTGCCGATTATTAGTATCTGTGCAACTTAACTGAGAGGTCGATGTGAATATTCGATTGCACATTCTATATATTAAGGCCCGTTGTTAGGAAACTGTTTGCTTAGCATGACCAGCTTGCTCCTATAGGTCTGGATTTCTTGACAAAATAATAACTCATGTTATCATGTAATCCAATTCTTGTCCTCAGGCCTCAGCATTAATTGTTAAATTCCTCCCACTGATGAAATATAATACAATCCATCTGTCAAAACAAAATTAATAATTTGAAATGAAAGTTGCACCCAAGAGAAAACTGTTAGTTATAGATGTTGCCCATGGTCACCATCCAAACCATGATCGACCATGGTCTAACCATGTTCTGTTTGACCATGGTCTAACCACGGTCTGTTGCCAACCATCAAACATGGTTTTATCATGGTCATGGGGAATTTGTTGATCAGGGTCGACCATGGTCAATGATGGTCTTACCATTGTCATTGACCATGGTTTGACCATCGCTAGGAAAAAAGGGTAACACTGGAATGACGAGCTTTGTTATCACGTCAGCCAATCCAGCTTTACATTTTCCAAAATAGTCTTATATTAAATAATGACCTGCGAATCTAAATTTCCCATCCCATGACCACTACAGAGATAATTTTTTTGGCCAGCTTGGCTATGAAATGATAAACCTTTTGATGATGATGGATGATGATGATCTTCTTCTTCTTCTTTTCGTTCGCTGATCATACCGCCAGTCCTGTAAGTGACTATCGACATGATCATAAGCGTTAAGTGCGTGGATCCATGGTTTATTAGAGTGCGCCGTGCGGCCTGGAACCTCCGTCTTCAGCACTCGAGGTTTCTGTCAGGGTTACCTCACCCTTACCTCCTTTAGTCGCCTCTTACGACACGCAGAGGATACGGAAGGTGTATTCTAAGCCCCACCTACAGGGCAAGATGATGATGATGATGATGATTTTGAAAGCAGCTGCAATCAATCCTTTTTCTTCTTTGGCTACCATTTCTTATCCTCAGCCAGACTCATTAGTTCATGCATGTTCTTCTTGGCTCTCAGTGTGCCCAGTCCTGTCTCTCTCAGTAGCACGTTTAGAAGGCTTGTGCACGAGTGGCTTCCACTGCAGACTTTGTATGTGTTGGCACAGAGTACAGCAAATTCCAAGCCTTTCTGTTCAGGCATGTCTCGCTGGCCAAGAACATGGTTAAACAGAGGCCATCTTTGCTGAGGCATTCCCACTGACAGTGGGACCGTATTGTGCATGATGCATGCATCATTGGAGATTATATATGGTGCCCAGCTTGCGATTTTGGGTAATAGCATGGTGCAAATTATCTCTTTGACCCTTTAACACTCATATCAACCAACAACAGCTTCTGCGGTGGTCTTGAGAAATGTCCATTTGGAGACCAAGAGAAGACACCTCTGAAAATTTACCAATGAATGACTGGCTCGATAACCGAGCCAGTCATTCCAGTTAAAAAATTTCAAAAATAGTCTTCTCTCGGTCTCCAAATGAACTTTCTATAAGAAAATTTACAAATTTGACAATTAAAGGGTTAATTGTAAAGAACATCTACATCTCTACTCATTGAATAATCATTTGCAAGCCATTGTCCAAAACTTGCTGGAATGACTGGTTTAATTTTATCAAGATCACAGTAGAGGCCAGTTGACCATTAAAATCGTTAACCATCTTATATGGCATGTCAATTATCGCCTGACTTGAAAGGTTAGTGCATTATAACTGCATGTTGATCGAGACATTTTGTTTGTCCACACGCAGCACATTAAATTATTCATACCATTTGAATCACTATGGTTAGCCACCTTCGCTTTGTGAGGGATTAACAACACCACAGTTGTTGTAAGCTGTTGATTTCTATGAAAGACTCTATTACAACACTGCCACGTCAGAGTTGCTAATGCAGTCTTCCTATTAAATCTGAATATTTTTCTCCAGGCGTATTAGTGCTAAAACTTACCAGTAAATCTTTATTCGTCCTTCTGTAATGTAACAATCATTATCACAATCCACAATTCAATATATATCTATATAACTATTATAACTTTTGAACTCTAACAGTCAAGCTCGCCAAATGAGCCTCTAGTGCAATGGTCTTGAGGAGCGCCCATTTGCTGGCCAAGAGAAGACTTTCACCACTGAAATGACCGGTGCGATAACTGATCACTGTGAAAATGATCGAACAATTTGTCTTGGTGTTGTATTTTGTCGACCAGACTAAGAGCAGCCTGCGCAGGATACAAACACTTTGTGACCATCACCACTTCATTCAGTATGGGTATTTACCAGAGGAAATACTCCAATTACCGGTATTTGTGCCGTTACACTTAGTAAACTCATTTCCCAAGCTGCATCAAGACCACAGCATCAATACCAGGGTCTGGCAAATTATTCATATGCAAACAGTATATGTGTTAACATTAATGAATCTCTAACCACTTTTATACTAAATTCCATGGAGAATGATTTGGAAGGAATTCGAAATATAAAATCTGGAAAATATGTTAAACACATTGTTACTGAAACACATTTCAGTCAAATTGCTTTCTACTTAATCTGTGTAGATTTTAACTATAGCATATTAGTATTAACTATTTAATGGTTAAGCTTGCCACAAATTGCTTCTGCAGTGATTTATTTGCAGGCCTGAAGATATTAAAAATTTTTTATACATGGAATAACTGGCTCAACAAGCAAGCCAGTCACACCAGTTGTACATTTTCAAAAATACCCTTCTCTGGGCCTGCAAATGGGCATTCACTAAGCAGCGATTTTGATTTCCTTCAACAATCCAGACCATTACAGGGTTAATCCTAACTTATGAGGAGAATAGGATGCAATGGGTTAACATAGTCAGACAATAGTAATTGGACACAAGTAAAACACAGACGTGTCTAATTGCACACAACATAAACAATGGGTACCTATGGTAATAATCAATACCAATTGTAACTAGGGCCTCACACAGACGAGATGCGAAGAAGGTCAATCAGATATCACTGATGCTTGTGAAATACTGACAGAACCACAATGATCAAAACATGCCCATTGTTATAATTTAGATGTTAAAGTTCTAAATGTAGTGACTAAGACACTGGAGCATGAGAAATTTTTTAGGTTAACACAGGTCAAATAATTACCTGAGCTTTGGGTTGATATGAACTGTTGCCTCATTCCCATTATTATCCAGACCCAGTATGTATATTATATGTATGATTACTGTATTCTGCGGCTGCAATCAGTCCTTTTTCGATTTTGCCCACTATGTCTTGTCCTCAGCCAAAATCTTTACCTTCCTGACAGGTCCATTATTGATCTGAATGTACCGTGTACTGCTTTCTTGAGGTCACCTCGTAGTATGCTTAACAATTATGCAATGACATCTTCTTCTGGCTTTATGTTTGCTGGCTCCCAGTAGGGCATATTCCAAGGTCCTCTGTGTTGGTGTGTCTACTTGTATCCTTAGCATATGGACAAACATTTGTGGTAACATGCATCACGTTTCTCTTAAGTTTGTCTAGAGCTGCCTTTAGAGCTGTCCGGCTGTTACAGCTATACAGCATCGAGGATATGCAGGTTGCGTTGTATAAATGTAGTGTTTTTGTCAACAGCATCTTCGATCTATGAATCTCGAATCCATAGCTTCCAGAAGGACTGGGAAGCTATTCCCCATGATGCAGCATGCAGCAATGTCAGCAGTACTGCAAGGGAGTAAGCTCAGGATTTTATTTTTCCTCTATGGTTCCCCAAAATGAAGTGAATCATCATTTTCTTTAGTTTCATGCTTTGTCGATAAGTGTATGTGGGTGAACTCTGTTTTGGATTCATTCATATAGATTCTCAATTTTTAGTTTTCTTGCAGCTATTGGAGTAATTCGTCAATGGGTTTGTTTTCCTCCTCTATGAAGTCCATATTGTCGGCATATTCAATCTCTAGCAGTATACCCAGCATGGACACTGTGTGCATGCGTGCATGCATGTGGTTTTGCGGAGTTTTCCTGCGCAGCTTTCAATATGTCAGGGAAAAGCCCATTTATGTCGCAAACTCTGCAGGTGTCTGCAAGTAGTAGTCTCACTTTTTGTTTTATATAGGTGTTCTTCAAAGCTGCTTTGATGGTAATATAAAATGCTTAACCCTTTAACCAGCCTTTGTAGTGTTATTGAAGTTCACACTTTATTCACTCAGGCCTTACAAAGGAACATGAGGCATAATTCCCACTGATCAAAGAAATTCAAAGCAGCCGGGTCAAGCAAAACCCAAAAGATTATGGCTACAATTTTCTGGGATATCAGAGTAATCATTCATATTGACTATATGCCTCATGGATCCACCGGAAACTGCTATGCTGACCGTCAGAAATTGAGGGAATCAATCCTGATGAAATGGTGTGACAAAGTGAGGTGAGGTGTGCTCATCCACCAGGACAATGCATAACTTCACAACTCCAAAAAGGTGGAATGGATGCCATACAAGAATGTGGATATGTACTGTTGCCTCATCTCCTGAATTCTCCAGACTTGGCCCCAATGATTACTTTCTATTCAATAATTTGAAAGAGTAAAATCCTTCATCATAAGAGATATGAGGATGACAATGAGCTGACCATTGCTATAGAGGTGTGATTTGAGGCTAAAATGAAATGTTTCTACCGGAAGAGCATAGTAGACTTCTCGACCCGTTGGACTAAGTGTACCAGCATAGACAGGGACTATGTACAGCAAAAAGTAAATGAAAACAACCTATCCGCATTTGCTCTATGTTGGGTTCAAACCTTTCTGACAGCCCATACATAGCATATAGAGTAGCAAAATAATCATGTTACGGATTCAATAATTTATGAACAAAAGAATACAATTTTTAGTAAGAAATACACAGTAATCATTGAGTTACGAACAATAAATGACCTACCAAATGTGAGAGAATTCTCTATAACGTCTTAACACAATAATAAACGCTAATTATGACAGCAAAAATACTTTCAAATCTGATATATCTTATTTTAAGATTGACAACAGAAAAAGAAATATATTTTAACTCTGATGTTAATATTCAATATTTTACTGTTTCAATGGCAGAGTAACTGGTGTACAAATTTGTTGAATAGGGAACACCAGATCATAGTTTCATTTAGTTTGAAAATTTAAAATTTTGACATCAGTGAAGTATTGGCTAAAAGGATTGTTTCGATTTAACCCTTTAACTCATGAAATTCCAATGTCTCAGTTTCAAGTCACGAGTATGCGACAGGAAAGCTGTTGAATATTTTGAAACTAATTTCACTGGAAGCTGTTGCTGCCATATGCAGCAACAGCTCCCAGTCAGTATAGTTTCATATTTAACAGAATATTCTTTAGATCATAAAGAACTTACAATTTCTGGTCTTTAGATGTTAAATAATTAATTCACATTTTCTTAAAGGTAACAGTTGTCCTGATCAAAGCTAGATTTATCCACAATGAACGGTACTCTGAAAATCTGATTTTTTATTTTTAATTCAATGCTGTCTTAAGCCATGCTGTTTATTTTAAAATTGACACCCATATCGCAGCTATTAAAACTAACTTCCAAATTCAGTAGCACAAGTGTTAATATTGTAAGTTGTCATGCTTTTAAAAAAAGGCCATCACAATAACAGAAATATATATATACTGCACACAATATTATAATACTGAATACATACCAGCAAAGTACACAACGGTTTATATCACTTATACCTGTCTGCCTGCTGAATTACTGCAGACTACATTTTTTCACTTTGTATATGTTGAATATTTTGAAAAGAATTTGACTAAAAGTTTTTGGTGGCTAAGCGACCAACAACTTTCAGTCACACTGTTTTCAAAATATTCATCAGGTCCAGAGCTATTGCCCACTGAAATTATTGTCTGTAGGCTTGTAGCAGTGGCAATAAGAATATGAAGACTGAATTTAAATATCTCACATCATTCCTGAGCTTGATGGATAAATCTGCTAGTGAGTTTGATAACGTTATGTTGATATAAATTGTTGGCACTAAAGATAGCAATGGCTTCATCTAAAATCATTTCCAAAACTGACACATTTTCCCATCAGCAACTAACGACACAATACTCTATATATCTCAGGCTCTCGCAAGATATTACATGCCATGTTTACTGAAGTTTGAATGTCTGAGGATTTTACCAATGGCAGTTGAGATGGAAATAATTTGAAAATTTTCAGACATTCGGACTAGATATGATTTAAATTTATGTCTTTTGTTAATATATATCGAGAGACCCACGCAATATATAGGAGGTCACCTATCTTTGTGAGTATATATAAAGATGCTTACAGCCATTTTTCTTCCTGAATTAAATTAAATTCAAATTTACGTGAGAGTTAAGATGAACTGAATACATGTATGTTCAAAATAAATATGATTACAAAATGATGTTAACCAGAATACCATAGCAATGAATTGCAGATAAATTCTTTTAACCCTCAAATTTGTTTGAAATTTCTTCAATTTTCTTCTAGAAAATGTCCAATTGCAGACCAAGAGAAGAGTATTTTTACAAATTTACCACAGGAATGACTGGCTTGGTTATCGAGCCAGTCATTACAGTGGTAAATTTCCAAAAATAGTCTTATCTTGGTCCGCAAATGGTCATTCAATAGGCAAATATTTTGATTTTTTAAAACCAAATTTGGCCATTAAGGGGTTAATGGTCATGCCATCAAACCCGTCTTCTAGGATGTATGATTACTGTAATCTGTGGCTGTAGTAGTAGAAACATCCTACAGCTGCAATCAGTCCTTCTTCGCTTTTGCCCACTGTGTCTTGTCCTCAGCCAAAATCCTTAGCTTCCTCAGGTCCATTCTTGACTTGAGTGTACCGAGTCCTGCTTTCTTGACGTCACCTCGTAACACGCTTAGCAGATTTACTGGTATGCCATGATGTCCTCTCCTGGCTTTGTATTTGCTGGCTCCGAGTAGGGTGAATTCCAAGGCTCTCTGTGCTGGTGTCACTTCTGACATCCTTAGCACATGGCCAAACATGGACCATCCTTATGGCCGATTTTTACAGACAGCGGCGACGTATTACACATCTTGTATAGTGCATCGTTGGAAATTATGCTGTCTGGCCATCGCTGTCCAGTGATGGTGTGTAGGGTTTTGCGGTGGCAGGCATCGCATTTGTCTAGAGCTGCCGTTGGAGCTGCTCAGCTGTTACAGTTATACAGCATCAAGGATACGCAGGTCGCATTGTATAAACGTAGCCTCTTTATCAAGGGCATCTTTGATCTACGAATCCATAGCTTCCAGAAGGACTGGAAAGCTATGTTCCCCATGACGCAGCGTGCAGAATTGTCAGCAGTACTGCAAAGCAGTGAGCCCAGGATTTTACTTTTCCTCCATGGTTCGCCGCCACGAAGTGGGTCATCATTTTCTATAGTTTCATGCTTTGTCGATAGGTATATGCGGGTGAAATCTGTTTTGGATTTATTAAAAAAGAGATTCTCAATTTTTAGTTTGCTTGCAGCTATTGGGAGAAGTTCATCAAGCGGTTTCTTTTCCTCGTCTATGAAGTCCACATCGTCGGCATATTCCATCTCTAGCGGCATGCCCAGTATTGACACTGGGGGGGTTGGTCTTGTGGAACTTTCCAGCACAGATTTCAATGCGGCAGCAAGGTAGCAGGTGAAAAGCACCAGAGATAGACCATCTCCCGGTGGGTGCCGATTGATGTCTCAAACTCTACAGACTTCACTGACCTGACTCGTACTCTCAGCTTGGTGTCTGCAAGCAGTAGTCTCACTAGTCATAGTTCATCTTCATTGCAACTGGCCTGGCGTAATACATCTAGGATCTTTGAGCGTTTAATTGTGTCGAAGGCTCGTGACATGTTAATGCCCATTTTGTGGAAGTCCCAGTGTTTGGACATGACTACCAACACAAGCATGCGTTGAGCCCATACAATGTTTGTGCAGCTGCGTCCACGTTTGAAGCCACTTTGACATGATCCAGTGAAGTAATCGATCTTGTTTCGGATGCGGCATAGAGTAACATTGGATAGGATTTTCTGTATGCTGTTGATGAGCACAATGGGTCGGCGATTGGCTGGGGGCTCAGGTGGCTTCTTGGGCTTGGGTAGTGCGATATGGGTGCCTTGGCCTACAGCGTCGATGGGATGGTGGTGCATAAAAGCTGAATTGATTAGGTGCATGATCGGTTTTGAGATTATGTCACGTGCATTTGAATAGTTCATTGCTCATGCCATCAGGTCCAGATGCATGTCCATTTTTCATGGCTTTAAGTGCCTTCTCAACTTCTGCTGTTTTAATTGGTGTTAGTAATGGCCTGGTCCCCTGAGAACGGGTACAAGGGCTCATCATCGTTGTCAGTGAACTGTTCCTTGAACGATTCTCGGATCGCCTCGGCTTTTCCCTGGACAGTCCCGGTAAAATGTCCTTCAGAGTTGTGTACAGTGAGTGGTGATGTGTAGTCAATAACTCTCAGGGCTCGGGCTGCCCGAAACATTTTGTGACAGTCATCTGTGGCAGTGATTTCATCTGCTAGGGAGTCTGCCTGTTGAATAGCAAGATCTTTTAAGCGTTCACTAATGTGGCGCAGAATAATATTGCCCTACCGGCAAAGTTTGGTGCAGTCTTCACTTTGGCCACATTGATAGATGTGCAGCCATAACGCTTTCTGCTCTGCTGACAGTTTTACTACTAGAGGGCCGTCAGTATACCTAGTTTGGTTGTTTTTAAGAACACCTATGGTACTGGTAGCGGATGATTCCATAGATTTCAGTATTTTGGTTAGGGTTTCGCTTGGATCAGAGCTGACATCGATGTTAGCTATCTGCTCCCCGAGGGCTTTTTTGTATGACATTTGAGTGTCCGTGTCGCTGATGAGCTTGGGTAGGCTGTAGGTGACTCTACCCTCTTGCCTGGTGTGGTGTTTATATATTAGGTAGAAATCGTTCATCTGAAGGCATGTAATGACTAGCTTATGGTCAGAATTGAGGTCTGTGCCTCCAAACGAACGAGCATTACGGAGTAAGGGTTTTGCTTCTGTCTTGCATTGTATGAAGTCTATTTGGTTGAAGAGTCTTCTAGTGGTCTTGATGAATGTCAATTTAAGGCAAAGATAAGAAATGGAGGATTCCAGTTTCTTAGTCAATCATATAACGTCATAGTCAAGTACGTGACATGTAAACTGACATCATAATCAATTAAGTCATGAATGACTCGATTTAGTCCGTTTTAAACGCTTAATAGTCCATCAGGTTGTACGAACTGTATGTCTTTACTATTTAATAATCATGCTTATATATTTTGAAACTAATTTGACTGGGCGCTGTTGCTGCCATAGCTACAAAATATTCAACAGCTTAGATGTATAGTTTTTTGGAAATCGATAATCATTGAGTCCAGGGATCGATTGATCCCAACATGGGTGAAGTGTGGGTGGAGCTTAGCTAAAGTTGGACGGGGCATGGCTAAAACTGGATTCCTCCATTCTTGAAAATTTACCACGGGTGTGACTGTCAAAGACTCCCACCTCTATGTTGCAACCATATCACACTCACATTTGTTTTCAGTTTCTAGACCAATCCTGACCATTAACCTATATGGTTATTTTAATGAGACATGAATGTAAATGTGTGACCTGTATAGCACGAACACACTAAAACATTGCCAACAATGTTCATGACTATATAAATATGTGATCAGATAAATTCTATTAACCCTTTAATGGTCTCGGTTATCGAGCCAGTCATTCCAGTGCTAAATTTTCAAAAATTGTACTCGCTTGCCCTGTAAATGGACATTCCACAAGCCCATAACAGAGGCTGGTTTGGGCCAGCATGACCATTAAAGGGTCAATCCATGTGCAACAATGAATTCAATTATGTAAATTCAATATACCATAATATAGAACAATATGATATCACTTCACCATCAATATTTGTTAGTTCCCCCTTAAATGGTGCATTTCTACTGGTTATACATTAAACAAGAACTCCGCGGAATTAAATGTCTCGCCTGTCTCCTGTTTGTCACAGTGGCATTGCCCTTTGACCTTGTGACCTCCGTGTTATCATGCTGCTTCCTAACATTATAGGTAACCATGTACTCAGGTTTAGTTCCAATAGGATTAACCAATCATGAAATAAATGATTTTCTGAATGGAAAAACTTAAAGTTGAATAAGCAGAGGTCAAATAACAATATTAGAATGGTCTTGACCTTTGACCTGGTGACCTCCATTTCACCATCCTGTATCCTCTTGGCATAAGCAACCATGTACCCAAGTTGTGTTCCATTAGGGTTAAGCAACCCCGAAATATAACATGATAAGATTTGCCAAGCCTAAGAATGACCTTGCCCTTTGACTTGTGTCGACAGTGTCAGCATGCTGCATCCTCACATTATAGGTAACAAAGTACTCAAGCTTAATTCCAATAGAATTAAGAAATCCTGAAAGATAAGCCAAAAAATGTAGCTAAACACAAAAACTTAACATTGAAAAAACAAAGTTTTGTATCAAGGTCACAGTGACCTTGACCGTTGACCTCAGTATCATCACGCTGCTTCCTAACAGTATAGGCAACCACATAGCCAAGTTCAGTTGCAATAGGATTAACTGATCCTGAAATATAAGCTGAGAGGTTTTGCTAAACGCAAAAACTTAACATTGTTGCCACCGTCGTCGGCAAAGTGACACATATGTCTCGCTTTCTGCTTCGCAGGCGAGACAAAAAACATTTGTATTTACAATTCAACAACAATAACATTAAACTTCAAATCAATTTAAAGCCGGGATACTTAGCACTAAAAACTAATTTTGGCACAAATCTTACCGTTAACCTTAAAAGCAGTTTGATTGATATTACACAGCAACGGCATTTATACAAAATCATTTTCAACATTTTCATTTGGAATAATATTTTGGTTTCCCTGAAAGCTAGACATCTTGGAATTCCGATGGAATAACAATGAATGGTTAGATCAGAAACGTGGTTGCACCGGACTCACACCAGTCCCTCACCTGTTTGATATAGAACTGACAGACACACCGCAATATTCTAATTCTTTATTCCTGATTCAATCCAGCATACAAAAACATAGGTTAACTCTTTCATAGTCAAACTAGTGAAAACCGGCGTTTGCGGTGGCCCTGAGGAATGCCAAATGACCTTTCCAAGTTCATCCATCCACCATATGACATCATAATCAACTACATGACGTGTTACGTGTAGAATGACATCATAATCAATGATGTCATTATGACATCATGAATGACGTAGATAAGTACGTCACGAACCTATAATTGAAGGCAGACTGTGCATTGCTGTACGAATTGTATGTCTTTACTATTTAATAAACATGCTGTTGAGTATTTTGAAACTAATTTGACTGGACGCTGTTGCTGCCAAAGGCAGCAACAGCGTCCAGTCAAATTAGTTCCAAAATATTTAATAACTTACCTGTATAGTCTTCTGGAAATTGATGGTCAGAGAGTTCAGAGATCGATCGATCCCAACACGAGCGAGCGGTGGGTGGAGCTTAGCTAGAGATGGGCGGGGCATAGCTAAAAATGGAAAGGTCCATTAATTTACATGGCAGAAGAATATTTTTGAAGCTTTATCACTGGAAAGTCTCGATAACTGAGCCAGTCATTTTTGGAAATTTACCACTGGAATGCCTGGCTCGATAACTTCACTTGGCATGCAAATGGCCACTCAATAAGTAAATATATTGATTTTCGTGACCAAATTTGACCATTAAAGGGCTAATGTGCTAAGTGTCCGTGTGAGGCTCAGAAACAAAGTATTCCTAAATAACATGACAGCCTCTGTGTTCACATCAGTAGAAATAGGCAACAATAATTTGCTGTCACAAGATTGTAGGTGTTTAAAAGGGAGTCTTCTTTAAACACTCTTTTGGCTCCAAAATTAAGACATGTTCCTTTCACAAGAGGTCAGACTGCACAGAGTAAAACTTGTCAATACTGGACATGGTCAATAAAGAGTGGTCACTAAAGACAGGTGGTCACTTAACACAACTCATCAGTGATGGTAAATATCATTTGGGGCCAAATTGTGGTGGTTCCTGAATACAGGCGGTATTGGAACCACCTGAATAAGGAACCACAATCTGTTGGCCCACACATGCAGACATCAGCTATAGGCAGGTTTAACCCTTTAATGGTTATACCGGTCAAAACCGGCCTCTGCTATGGTCTTGTGGAATGTCGATTTACAGGCCAAGAGAAAACAATCTTTGAAAATTTACCACTGGAATGACTGGCTCGATAACCGAGCCAGTCATTCCAGTGATAAATTTTCCAAAATTTGTATTCTCTTGGCCTGTAAATGTACATTCAATAATAAAATCTTTAAATTTTTTTAGCAAATTTAACCATTAAAGGGTTAACTGTACATATACAAAACATTTGAGAACACATGCTTGCCATTTGACATATGGGTCAGAAATGTCATGCTGGTATTGATTCCAGACGATAAGGTTTCCTGAGCAGCAAGAAAATATACCTTCTTGCATTCCAATATTATGTATTTAGATAACATGACAGCGTATGGATAGACGCGAAGACGTATGCAGCTTTGTCAAAAATGTAAAAAATTTGCCAGAAAGACTGACTAATTGGGAGTCATAAGTAAATATGCAGGTTTCACTCACATATCACATGCAATGAAACTATATTTCAGACATTCATGAAGATGTGATCTAAAACACAACCATAATATTATAACACAGTTGTAGGTTATAAAGAAAAGTAACTGAGCTATAATAAATAGATCAGAGTGACATACTATCTATTCAATTACAGAGCACTTGTAAATCCAGTGATATTTCCGTAACTCTTTAAAACTTACGCAGGCCAAAAATGACTTCTGCAGTGGTTTTGAGAAATGTCGATTTGCAGACTAAGAGAAGACTATCTTATTTATCATAGGAATGACTGGCTCGGTAACTGAGCCTGCCATTCCGGGCACACATTTTTGAAAATAATCTTTCCTTTGGTCTACAAATGGACCTTTTCTATGAGAAAATTGAAGTTTTTAGGATCAAGTTCAAGGATTAAAGGATTAATTAAAATGATAACTACATCCAATGCTCAAGAATGCTATCATCAGATTGTCAATGCATATGCATATTAAAGTCAATATTGAATCACTGTACGTCAAATTACACAACTCTACTTACCTGCAATCACACAGTTATTCTCTGGAAGCATATTTTATGAGCAGAAACCTAGATAATTTGACTAAAACTTGAGAGAGAGCGCCACTGGAATTATCACCAATATGCAAAAATGTTTAGAGATATTTCTGTACTAAATCGGCAAAAGAACTTAATTAACCCTTTAACACTCAAATTTGTTCATGAAAATTAAAATTTTCTCATAAAAGTGTCCATTTGCAGACCAAGAAGACTATTTTTGAAAATTTACCACTGGAATGACTGGCTCGGTTATCGAGCCAGTCATTCCCGTGATAAATTTTCAAAAATAGTCTTCACTTGGTCTGCAAATGGACATTTCACACGACCATGGCAGAAGCCATTTTTGGCTGATATGAGTGTTAAAGGGGTACCACTGCTAATCTAGCTATGGTTGATAGCGTCCAGGGTATTGTCGCAAAAACTGCTGCAACCATACAATGGTCAAATCAGCACAATTTTGTTTCTACGCGGACCATGTGAAGACCATCTTAGAAACCTTACCATAGGAGTGTCTGGCTTAGTGAATTAAAAATTATTGACCATTTTAGTCATTAAATGCATTTGAAAAACAGAATTTAATCAGTTGTAAATATTGGTATGAATCCTAGAGGCATTTCACACCTGCCAAATTTGATTCAAATAGTACGGTCACTGATAACAAAAAGTCGAGAAACGATGAACATATGCACAGTACAGATCAGAAACATACTCTTGAATACTGAACATAATTGGACTGTTATATATATTTTTTGTTTTGGGAACATTTGAACATATTTATGACCTGTACTGTACTCACGATTCCCACTGCTATACAGCTATCAATATTTGAAGTTTCATATTTACTGGGGATATCAAAATATTCCAGTTTGTCAGCTTAAGATTTAATTGGATATCCTTCTTATTAATCCCTCAAATCCTAATTAATGTTTTTTAAAATAACAATTAAATCTCAAACATCTATCAAAACTGTAAATGAGAACGTGTCTCTTGTCAACTGCATGCGCGAGGTATTATTGATGGGTTATAATTAGCCACGTTTTAAATATATTTAAGAGGATCTGATCAGTTAGAATATTAAGCAGCTATAACCCTTTATACAACTCAAGCTGGCCAAAAATGCCTTTTGCAGTGGTCATGAGAAATGTCCATTTGCAGACCAAGAGAAGACTATTTTTGAACATTTTTTGCAGCCAGTCATAACAGTGGAAAATTTTTCAAAAATTATGTTCTCTTGGTCTGCAAATGGATAAATTCTATGAGAAAATTGAAATTTGCTTGAGGCAATTAGAGGGTTAAACAGACTTTAAAGGTATGATTTACCTGTTAAATATCTACCTGTAGCTAGAATTTACATGTTTAACCTGCTTTCACCAATTAATCCATGAAGAAATACATTCTTTACTACATAAAACTTATTCTGTTGAATATTTTGAAATTAATTTGACTGGAAGTCATTGCTGCCTAAGGCAAAATATTCAACAGTTTTCCTGTATGGTTGCATTGAAATTGAGATATGGGGAATTCATCTCTGAAAGGGTTAACCCTTTAACCCTTGAAATTCCATTATCTATAGCCTAATTAGCAGCAACTGGTCCCAGTCAAATTATTTTAATACTATTCAACAGTATATTCCTTGCATCATATTTCTTTCTAGTCAGTAATTCTTGAAGGGTTAAGCCTAAGTGCCACTACTCCAGGATATCATATTCCTTCAGGATAACTCACTAAACACCCAGACCTGTAAATTCTTAGATTCAGTTCACTTTAGCACGACAATTGGTATTCAATGTGTATGACAACAACAGCTTTCAGCAACAGTGTTTTCAAAATGTGTATACACTAGTCTTTTTCTAATGGATCATTAACCCTTTAATGGTCAAGATTGGTCAAGAAAATTGCGATCTTCATTGTTCATAAATAGTGATGGCCATTTACAGGCCATATTAGAAGACTATTTTTTAGAATTTAACACTGGAATGACTGGATCGGTTATCGCGCCAGTCATTCCAGTGGTAAATTTTCAAAGATATTCTTCTCTTGGCCTATAAAGGGACATTACTCAAGTGTGAAGACACTTCAAACATTTGTTTTCGACACTAAACCTGGCGTGACCATCTAACGGGTTAAAAAATGAATCTCTGACATCAGATTATCTTCATTACATGAACATCTAGTTATGCAATCAAATTACTGACCAATACTTTGGAAACATTTTAACTGACAGTCCTAGCTGAATAAAACGGCAATAACCTTTGAGTCAAACTGTTTTCAAAACATTTTATGTCTCATATTTTTGCTGCTTTTTACAAATTCTGAAGAAAGGCCTATGATTACCTTGGCGATAAATCAGACACATAACTACAACTTGGGCACAGAACTTGGAACAGGTGTGCGTAAGACTGAATTATCAAGTGTAAATAAGACAGATTAAAATCATCTACTCATTAAATGAAAAGATATTAGGTGTAATTTTCAGACCAAAATGAATTGAGATGCAACTTTCTGAAAACAGAAAATTAAGTCGCTCAGCAGCCATGCTTCATGAAACTATTTCTTTAACCCTTTAACCCGCAAGTTTGTTTCAGAAATTTAAATTTTGTCATAGAAAATGTCCATTTACACTAATTACGGACAAAGAGATTCTTTTTTAAATTTTAATACTGAAATGACTGACTCTGTTATCGAACCAGTCATTTCAGTAGTAAATTTTCTAAAATAGCGTTCTCAGTGCAGAAGCCAAAGTCTGGCCGGCTTGAGTGTTAAAATATAAATAACATATTTGGTAGAGATTTAAATAAATGATACTGCTAACTTAACCGTCTAACACTCATATCAGTCAAAAACGGCTTCTGCAGTGGTCTTGAGAAATGCCCATTTGCAGACCAAATGGAGTATTTTTGAAAATTTACCACTGGAATGACTGGCTCGATAATCGAGCCAGTCATTCCAGTGGTAAATTTTCAAAAATACTCTTCTCTTGGTCTGCAAATGGAGTTTCTGAGAAAATTCAAATTTTCTTGAATAAATTTGAGGGTTAAAGAAGAGCTCTGCAAATAGCACCCAATATCCCACCAAGATAATAACTCATGGAATGAGATCTGTCAGAAGATAGCTCATACCACATCACATGTCATAAAATTATATTGTCACAAGAAAGCATTCAGACACTGTGACTGTAACAGTAGAGGTATCATTAGGAAACTGATTTTCAAGAATGTGGCCAGTGGCGATCATTCTTGATTTCAAGGTATTTCTTCCCCTGACCGAGTCCATCTATCAACCTGTGAAGCTTCAAAGTGATCCGATAAACTGTAGCCTATTTATAATCTGGAAACCAATTTTCAAGATGACCACCAGTGGCTCGGACAGTCAGATTAAAATCATCTACTCATTAAATGAAAAGATATTAGGTGTAATTTTCAGACCAAAATGAATTGAGATGCAACTTTCTGAAAACAGAAAATTAAGTCGCTCAGCAGCCACGCTTCATGAAACTATTTCTTTAACCCTTTAACCCGCAAGTTTGTTTCAGAAATTTAAATTTTGTCATAGAAAATGTCCATTTACACTAATTACGGACAAAGAGATTCTTTTTTAAATTTTAATACTGAAATGACTGACTCTGTTATCGAACCAGTCATTTCAGTAGTAAATTTTCTAAAATAGCGTTCTCAGTGCAGAAGCCAAAGTCTGGCCGGCTTGAGTGTTAAAATATAAATAACATATTTGGTAGAGATCTTATCTTCTATAAGTTTCGGATCATCGTCAATTTCAAACGGTCTCTTACTCAGACCTACTCCAATCAACCTAGGAAGTTCAATAAATGGTAATGGAGTTATCATTCAGAAATCAGTTTTCTAAATGGCTACTGGGTGGCTCCTGTCCATCTTGGGTTTCAGATCATTGTCAATTTCCAAAAGATTTTTCTCCAGACCTAGTCAAATCAACCTATGAAGTTCTTGAGTGAGTCATTCCAGTCGTACATTTTTAAAATAGTCTTATCTTCACCTGTAAATTAGCAAGCCTCAAGACCACTGCAGAGGCACATTTTGATTGGATTGATCATTAAGGTATTATTGAACTGGATGGAATTGCTACCTTAGGGATTATTGAACTGGATGGAATTGCTACCTTAAACAGCCACTCCGCAGCAACTTCCATAAAAATACATATTTCTTATATGGATGAATTGAGAGGGCTTAAATATAACGATTGCATACTATATTTAATATATATCATAAAGATTTTAAACTCTATGCACAGGTGAGCCTGATCAAAAGAGTCCACCTGTCATATGTTGACATAAGATGGCAAGACACTTAACCCGTTAACATGCAAGGTGGCCAAAAATGGCTTCTGCACTGGTCTTAAGAAACGTCCATATCCAGCCCAAGAAAAGACTATTTTAGAAAATTTATCACTGGAATCAGTGGCTCAGTAACTGAGCCAGTTATTCTAGGGATAAATTTTCAAAAATAGTTTTCTCTTGGTCTGTAAATGGACATTTTTAGGAGAAATTAAAAACTAACAGGTTTAAGGGTTAGGAACAGGTGCATGGATTTAGACAAGCTGTCTTGTAAAGAAATCTTGATGATCATTTTGCAAACAGAGATTGAGTTTCGATTTATTTGTAGTGGCAAAAAGTAGACAGCAACAGCTTTTATAAACATTATTTTCAATAACAACAACTGTTATCATGTTTAGGGGGATGTGAGTACAACAAAGTGAAGATTTGGGGTGATTAAAAATAAGGACTTGACCAGACATTTGAAGCATTTCCATTGTTGAATTATTAATTTCTAGTTTGGACATTATAAAACACTCTCAAGCCTGAAATGCTTTACTATTTACATCAGAATACACTTACTTATGGTTTAATCAAACATAATAATCTCATTTATTGCAAGAAATAAAATGAATCTTTTACAGTTTTTTATACAAAGCTATGACTAGACTGGTATGTACCAAGCATGACTATCCATAATGATGGTCCTCCCGCAACCCTTTGAACCTGAGGAAGACCAAAACACTTTATGATTTAAATGTCTGAGTGATGGACAATTATTTCTAAAAGCATTAACTGGACTGGCTGCATATTTTAAAAACAATTTGACTGAAAATTGTTGGTGGCTTAGCAGTCAAATTGTTTTCAAAATATTCATCCAGTCAAGAGTTATATTCCCCGGAATGCGTTGTTTATGCAAAGTCAGGACTCAAATGGTTAATGAAGTCTGATGTTCCTGTCAAATTAGTTTCAAAATAGTCTAGGTTTACCTGTATAGCAAACTTGAAAATGGGATTCTGGGATAGCAGGGCTCACATGGCTAAATATGATGAATGCGTTGATTTATTAGTACTTGAAAATAAATAGGAGGAATAGAAAGGCGGGTAACTCATGTGACAGATCATAAGCCCATCGAAATAAAAAAATCTATACAAAAAAACGTGCCACGCATCGTCATAATCAGATGACCATTTAACAGGCAAATAATAAGAATACAGCTTACTACTCTCTATATGAATGGTCATGAAAAAAATTATATTTCCCAAAGTCTGGTTAACGACCTACAAAAATATAATGACCCTATACGAATGGTTGTATTAATTTTCTACTATATTTTAAAAGAAATTTTACTATTAAAGTTTTATTAAAACCATTTAACACCAAAGACGCTCAAAACTGCCTTCTGAAGTGGTCTTCAGAGATCATTTGCAGAATAAGATTCCCGAGCCAGTCATTCCAGTGGTATATTTTCAAAAATAATCTTATGACCTGCAAATTTGACATTTTCTATTCAGAATACATATATTTTTATAATAAATTTGAGCATAAAGGGTTAACAAACCTCTGTGAATTTTACATTCAAGATTAAATGCAGGATTGTATGAAATCAGAAATGTATAATATATATATTAATATTTAATGGGAATTTTATATTAGCGATTTATAATGATGAATTTATTCCATTAATCATGTGGTCAGATACATGTATAGTTGGGTATAATCTATTAAAAAAACCTCATAGATTATCTCCCTTTGTGCGAAGGGAGATAATTTAATTTATAAGCGTTTATAAATAAACAGGAGATAATCTATAAGATTTTATAATTAAGCCAGTAGAAAAAATGAATTTACTGAATTGTACCGATATGAACTTTAGAATTTTAAGTTTGCATTTTTTTTTAGATACAGTTCCAGACACACAGACAGACAGAAATAATCACAATATCTTCTTGAGGATAATTAGTAGTGAAAACATCCAGTCAATTTAAAGGTCTCAAGTTAATCAGCAGAGAATTAGCCCTTTAATTGGAGGCCAACATTTTGTGGTCTTGCATGTCTTGAGAAATGTTCATTTGCACATTAAGAGACCATTTTATTTAATTTACCATTGGAATGACTGGTTTGGTTATCAAGCCAGTAATTTCAGTGATGGAATTACAAAAATCTTTTGACCTGCAAATCGACATTTAATCAGTAAAAATGTAACTTTTCTAAACAAACCTTGATAAAAAAAATTTCCCTGTAATTTTTTTTAGTGTTTTCAGTATCTTCAAAGTTTCCCCTAAGTACTTACCAGTCACATAGTGTGCATAGACATTTTTTTACCAGTTCAAATAAGAAAACTGATTTATCCTAAATTTAGAAATACACGCTTCATATTTATACGTTACTAGAAAATTTAAAAAAGCTTTGCATGTGTAAATAAAATACAAGTCAGGGATTAGAGTGCAAAGCCTGCAGCATTTCACAGGAATTTGAAGGCTGCACTATGTACCTTAACTTTTAATACCCCAGCCTGCCAAAACCGACTTCCGCAGTACGTGTCGTTGAGGAATGGCAATTTGCAGAACAAGAAGACTATTTTTGAAAAGTTACCACTGGAATGACTGGCTCGACAACCGAGCCAGTCATTCCAGTGGGAAATTTTCTAAAATAGTCTTCTCTTCGTCTGCAATGAAAATTATATATCAGAATATTAAAAATTTCATTAACAAATTCGAGGGCTAAAGGGTTAACTGACGGAGAGATTATAATAAGCTGTTTAAAGACCAAATTATTTAAGTAGAAATCTCACAGAATACCCATAATTTATCTCACAGAATACCCATAATTTATCTCACAGAATACCCATAATTTATCTCACAGAATACCCATAATTTATCTCACAGAATACCCATAATTTCCGAGAATATTTGGGAAAAAATACTACGATTTTTCTTGCTTTGGCTATGACTGCAATATGTCAATGACTATATATAATACTGCGTGAGGACATTTTAGATGGTTTTAACCCTTTCACCGATGAATTCCCCATATATCATTTTCAAGGCAATCATACAAAAAACAACAGCATACAGAAAATCCTATCCAATGTTACTCTATGCCGCATCCGAGACAAGATCAATGACCTCACTGGATCATGTCAGTGGCTTCAAACGTTGGCGCAGCTGTGCAGACATTGTATGTAGTCATGTCCAAACAGTGGGATTTCCACAAAATGGGCATTGACATGTCATGAGCGTTCGACACAATTAAACGCTCAAAGATCCTAGATGTACTACGCCAGGCCAGTTGCAATGAAGATGAGCTACAACTGGTGAGACCATTGCTTGCAGACACAAAGCTGAGAGTACGAGTCAAGCCAGTGAAGTATGTAGAGTTTGAGACATCAATCAGCTCCCCACAGGGAGATGGTCTATCTCCGGTGATTTTCACCTGTTACCTAGCTGCTGCATTGAAATCCGTACGGGAAAGTTCCACAAGACCAAACCCCCCCCCCCCTGCCCACGACCACCCAGTGTCAACACTGGGTATGCCACTAAAAATGGAGTGTGCCGATGATGTGGACTTCATAGATGAGGAAAGGAATCCCCTTGACGAACTTTTCCCAATAGCTGCAAGCACACTAAAAATTGAGAATCTCTTTATAATGAATCCAAAAAAGAGTTCACCCACATATACCTATCTACAAAGCATGAAACTAAAGAAAATGATGATCCGCTTCGTGGCGGTGAACCATGGAGGAAAAGTAGAATCCTGGGCTCACTGCTTTGCAGTACTGCTGACATTGTTGCATGCTGCGTCATGGGGAACATAGCTTTCCAGTCCTTCTATACTGTTACAAGATGTGTAATACGGCGTCGCTGTCTGTAAAAGTCGCCCAGCAAAGATGGTCCATGTTTGGCCATGTGCTAAGGATGCCAGAAGAGACACAAGCACGGAGAGCCTTGGAATTTGCCCTACGCGGAGCCAGTAAATACAAAGGTAGGCGAGGACGTCATTACATAAATCTGCTACGCGTGCTACGACGTGACCTCAAGAAAGCAGGACTCGGTACACTCAAGTCAAGAATGGACCTGAGGAAGCTAAGAATTATGGCTGAGGACAAGACACTGTGGGCAAAAATGAAAGACTAATTGTAGCCGTAGGATGTTTCTACTACAACAGCCGCAGAATACAGTAATCATCATACATACAAGAAAACTTGAATATTTTGAAATTAATCTGACTGGAAGCTGCAGCAACAGCTCCCGGTCAAATTAATTTCAAAATATTCAACAGAATAAATTTTATATTGTAAAGAATTAACTTTTCCAGAGATTTGTCAGTGAAAGGTTTTAATTACCATTATATAGTGTTTTGCCACATATCTTTAAATTAGATTTTCTGGATTTTTTGTACAAACTTTGTTTTTGTTAAAATGTGAGGCAAAGTGGATGAGTAGTTTTAATATATCTATAGCTCCAGAAATTGATCTGATCCGGTTATTAAAACGGGACCACATTCAAATCTAGTCATAGTTAGGTGACTTTTCTTGTAACAAATTTGGACGAAATCTGCTCCGTAGTTCTCATCTATGGTATACAGTTGTGGACATACACATGGACACAAATACCAGAATGCTGCAACATTTGCTAATACACAGCTGTATCGTCTCATGAGGGAATAATTGCGATTTATGCTATAAGAATAAGAAGACAATATATCAGAATTATGTGGAATCCTTCTTTGAACACTTGTTTAGACAGCAACAGCTTATACCAACAATGTATTGAACCATCATAGCACCAATGCAAAATGGAATAATAATACTAGCTGACAAATCTGTGTTATCACCTTTTAAACACTCAAATCAACCAAAATGGCTTCTGCAAATTCTGCTGTGTTCTTGTGGAATGCCCATTTACAGGACAAGAGAATACAATGTTTGAAAATCTACCCCTGGAACGACAGGCTCGATAACCGAACCAGTCATTCCAGTGGTAAATTTTCAAAAATTGTTTTCTCTTGGCCTGTAAATGGACATTCAATAAGTAGATATTTAAATTTTCTTCACCAAATCTGACCATTAAAGGGTTAAACAGGTCGCTAAAACTATAGATTTATATACTCACCCCTTTAATGCCACAGACTAGATATGATGAATTCATGAATGCATTAAAAATAGTTTGATAAGTATTTTAAAACTAATTTAACTGGAAGACATTAATGCTATAGCAATAGACATAATGCTGCCTAATGGCTTCCAGTCCAATTAGTTTCAAAGAATCCAGCAGTTTGTCTACATGTGTGGTGTGAAACTGCTTTGTTGAGATTTTCGGGAGTGAATGCGTTAGGATTAAACTATCAACTTACCCACCACTCAAAAATAAGTTGATCACACAGCTTTCTGAAGAGTGTAATTGAATTAAGTATCACAATAACCTAATGATAAAGGTTTAGATATTAAACCAGAAACAGTAGAATGAATCCACTTGTATACACCTGTGCAAAAGTTAAGCACCAGCAAAAACAATAGAACGTAGAAACATGATGGTACAACTAGGCTGCCATACTTTTTGTCCCCGCATTAGCTGACATAATTCCAAGTACGAAATGCACATGCATGCATGACTTCACGCCGCTTGATGTCCATGCGTGGCGGGAAACAGCACACGTGTTCAGTTATGTAAAAGTCCAGTTTGAGGTGTAGAACATTACATACAGATTTAGGCGACAAGATTAGGAATTTTGTGTTCATGACCGTGGTTTATTTGTACAGAGAGAATTAGCTCTTGATTGTGAACCGCTATGGCAAGACGAAGGTTAAGTGATCATGTGAAATGGCAAATCATAGGCATGCATACCACTGGTATGTCATGCAGAGAGATTGGCAGACAGCTGAACATTAACCATACTGTAATCAGTCGTTTGATTGCAAAACATGGGCAAACTAACGAGGTGAAGGACAGGCCTAGATCTGGAAGACCGAAGAAGACTACTGCCCGTGATGATCGAGCCCTAGTACGCCTTGTTAGGAGATCTCCATTCACCAACAGCAGAGTGCTCAGCCAGCAATGGGAAATGCGCAATAGAGTGTCAATGTCTACCGTCAAAATGAGACTGTATGCTGCTGGCATGAAAGCTAGGAGACCTGTCAGACGTCCTCTCCTCACTGCACACCACAAAGAGGAGCGTCTGAGGTGGTGCAACGAAAGAAGACACTGGAACATGAGATCCTGGAGACGGGTACACTGGTCCGATGAAAGTCGGTTCCTGCTTCATGCCACAGATGGTCGAACTCGTGTATGGAGGTCCAGACGCACGGCGTACGACCAACGTAACATCATGGAAGAAGTTCCATTTGGTGGAGGTTCCGTTATGATATGGGGGTGCATCTCATTTGATTGTAAGCTGGATCTGTTGACTGTACCTGGAACACTAAATGGACAAAGATATCAAGATTCCATACTGGATAGAGTTGTGGTCCATCATTTTGTAAATCATGCACCTGGAACCCACCCTATATTCATGGATGACAACGCCCGACCACATCGTGCTAGAGCTGTGCATGAATACCTCCGCCAGAATGCCATCGAAACCCTACCATGGCCAGCAAGGAGCCCTGACATGAACCCTATTGAGCATATCTGGGACATTCTGGGAAACATGGTGAGAAGGAGGGATCCTCCTGTGCAGAACCTACAGGAATTAACAGACGCACTCCATCTTGAATGGCAACGAATACCACAATGGCGTATCAGTCGGTTGGTGACCAGCATGAGACGTCGTGTCCAGGCCGTCATCCAGGCACAAGGTGGATATACCCGGTATTAATAATGACAGTCTCAAACTCGTGCACAGATGTTAAACTTCGTTTTCAGACACCATTAATAACAATCTAGCCACGTGTGTCAACTGTAGGGCAATAGTTGTCAGTTGTGTCAACGTAACCATATTCAGGCCTCGTTTTCAAGTTCAAACAAAAACATACAGTTTTCCCCACCATCATAATCAGCATTCCTCTAGTTGCATTATTACCTCTTGCACTAAGATGGTTGGGTACATAAATGTTTATGCTATTGCTTTCTTCATAGCACATGAATATACCCTCGCATGTGCGTAAAAATAGGGTGGTGCTTAACTTTTGCACAGGTGTATATATATACTTGCTTACTACAGAAAACCAACTGAAATTATTGTAAACAATCAAACAGCAGTATGTTCTTTACCATTTAACACTTATATCCGTCAAAAACTGTTTCTGCAGTGATCTTGAGAAATGTCCATTTGTAGACCAAGAGAGGACTATCTTTGGAAAATTTACCATTGGAATGACAGTCTCAATAACCGAGCCAGTCATTCCAGTGGTAAACTTCCAAAAATAGTCTTCACTTGGTCTGCAAATTTGACATTTTCTATGAGGAAGTTGAAATTTTCTTGAACAAATTCGAGGGTTAAAAGGTTAAACATATCAAATGATAATATCGACGAATCTTCATATTCAATCAAATTCATGACACACCATTAACCCCGTAACCATCAAATTTATTCAAGAAAATTTCAATTTTCTCACAGAAAATGTCCATATGTAGACCAAGAGAAGACTATTTTCGAAAATTTACCACTGGATTAACTGGCTCGGTTATCGAGCCAGTCATTCCAGTGGTAAATTTTCAAAAATAGTCTTCTTTCTTTCTGCAAATGGACATTTCTCAAGACCACTGTAGAAGCTGGTTTGGCTGATATGAGTGTTAAAGGGTTAAGCAGCATCTACACACTGCAATATTAAATGATAATACCGGTCACAGAGATTGTCACGGAGATTCACTTGAATGACAGCTAAATGCACGGACAAAAACTACGAAAAATTTTCATTCACATAAATGTATATTTATATACAACAAAAATGTTAAACTTTATATATTACCAATCTAGATAGATGCATAAGTTTAGATTTTATCGCAGCTGAACTGATATTAAACTCAGACCTATTACATTTCTATTGGCAATCATACACAAGTCTTGATGAAGAAATTAATCAACGCCTCCTAAAAAATCTATTTTTTTCAATTATATTAATTCTCTAAACTGACGATGTTTTCAGTAAATATAACACACATATATATATATATATATATACAGAATGATTTATATTTAACAAGGTATAACATGGCACTTAGCTTCGATCCTATCTATATTAAGTCCAGATGAACCACGAAGATCTCTATCATACAATATTTTATACACTCAATCTCCTTAGTGAAAAAAACCCATAAATCATCTTAACAACTTTTAAACTGCTGATAGACGTTCACTTCACAATTTCTAGCTCCGCTTAGCATGCTAACTGGTGTTTGTTTATTTTGAAAACAATGTTGCTGAATGATGTTGCTGTCTATGATAGCAACATCCTTCAGCAATTTTGTTTTCAAAATAAATACCCATCTATGCCATCCAGAAGATTTTTGTGCATGTATATTGTTAAAATACAGCTATGTTTACGTTCTACGCTTCAATAAAGAAATATATGTTCTGGCAATAACAGTAGCGAAAATATGATTTTTGAAAAAACAAGATCATCATGGATTTGCAGTTTGTCTATACAATTTGAAAGTTTACACACATTCATCTAGAAATAATTTGAACATTTACATATGCTGGTTCAGAAGCAATGAAATCAAGCTTAGGTTTGCAGTAGTGATTTTAAAATTTATTTAATAAATGTTTATCATCACATATTTTGAGAAAACGGAGGGGATATTACAATCGCCTCCATCCACCAGGCTATCTCCTGCGAAACCGTGTGATGGAATTCAGTCAAATTTTTTATATGAAGTAACCCTTTAACACTCATACAGGTATCAGCCAAAAAGGACTTCTCCAGTGGTATTGAGAAATGTCCATTTTGCAGACAAAGAGAAGACTATTTTTAGAAAATTTACGACTGGAATGACCGGCTCGATAACCGAGTCAGTCATTTCTTTGGTAAATTTTCAAAAATAATCTTCTCTTGGTCTGCAAATGGACATTTTCTATGAGAAAAACAAATTCAAAGGTTTAAAGGGTTAATCGTTGGGTGCATTTACAATAGGCTCTGTCCCCAAGGTAGGGGTGGGTGTAGGATAGTGCGCGAGGGCAGGGTTGAGGTGCAGGCAGAAAGTGAAAGTTGGTAGAATTCAACCAAATTTGGCATGTTAGTTACCCATATGATTCCGGACTGCGATACAATGTTTATATTAGGCTCCATCCCCAAGGTGGGGTCAGGTAGAGTGAGCAGAACGTCAAAGTTGCCAAAAGGATTTATTTATTAGCTTGGCCCCATAAGGGGAAGAAGGTAGTGCGTACGTGCGTGCGTGTGTGTGTGCATGCATGCGTGAATGAGTGTGTGCATGGCTCTTTGCAGCTGTATCCGAGATACTTATCTGATTTGGCTCAAATTTTAACACAACAAATGCTGTTACCAGAGAACATGATTAACAGATCTTTGCCATGATCCATATCCTTTCTTTCTAGATCTGAGTGTCTCAGAAAGCACTTCATGTGATTCACCAACTTTCAACTTTGGTCTCGATCTGAAAAATCTATGCTCTTCCATGGACAAACCTGGCTTTCATAAATTATTAGCCAATAGATTAGCCAACTACCCGTTTTCTTAGCCAAATCTGAACTACTTTAGCCAATGGATTCTAATGTCTGCAATCCATCACCACCAGGTAACCCTTTGAACTGAATGGTACATACAGATACAAGATTATGTTGAATATTTTGAAACTAATTAGCTTGGAAGCGGTTGTTGCCCAAGAGAGCTACAGCTTCCAGTCAAATTAGTTTCAAAATATTCAACAGCTGGCCTATATTGGTGCTTTTGATCCGTGATATTACGATTTCCCGGTTTATTTGGTATGTACATGTAAGTACTAGTTACGTAAATATTTTTCTTACAATGTTCTTCAAATTTAATTGTAATGATTCCCTACTTGAAAATTATGTATAACACGATGTTAGTCATTAGCCAAATATTTAGCCATCCCTGCTTTCTATTTAAGCCAAACATGCCAGATCTCAATTTTACTAGCATTTGGCTAATTGGCAAATGGGTGGGTTGGTTTGTCCCTGCTCTTCTTGCTTCAATCATAACAAGGAACTAATTTGATTGGGTGCTGTTTCTGCCTATTAGTTTCAAAATATTCAACAGCATGTTTATTAAATAGCAAAGACATAGAATTAGTACAACGACGCTTAGTCCGTCATTAATTAAGCGTTCATGATAAACTTAGTGAAGTCATTCATGATGTAATTGATTATGAGGTCATCCTACACATCACATAGTTGATTATGACAGCATATGATTGATGGATAATAAACAAAATCATCCATTCCCCAATATCTCATCTTCCAAACAACCATACAGGAAAACTGTTGAATGTTTTGAAATTAATTTGACTGGATGCCGTTAGGCAGCAACAGCTTCTAGTCAAAGCAATTTCAAACTATTCAACAGAATATGTTTTGTATAGTAAAGAATATACTTTTTCCAGGATTTACAAGTGAAATGGTTAATATATCAGCAGAGTAGTAGAATTCACCATATTACCTGTATAAAATCTATTCTTTGACCCATGAGCCTACACTTAAACACCCGAATTAAACTAACACTAACACGTTAATGGTCAAGATTTTGTCCAAAAGATAACAAATTTTGCGTAGTAAATGCCAATTGCAGGCCAAGAAAAGTACTTTTGAAAATTTACAACTGGAATGACTGGCTCAGTTATCGAACCAGTCATTTCAGTGGTAAATTTTCAAAAATAGTCTTCTCCTGGCGTGTAAATGGATGTTACACTGCAGAGGGCAGTTTTGGCCGACTTGACAATTAAAGGGTTAATGGTCAAGTGGGGGAGGGGGGGGGGGTGGGGGGGGGGGGGGGAAATCACTGTCATGGTTGTGTAATCCTCATTAATTCCTGGCCAAGAGATTATTTTTCAAAATTTATCACTGGAATGACTGGCTCAATAACTGAGCCAGTCATTCCAGTAGTAAATTTTCTAAAATAGTCTTCACTTTGCCTGCACATTCAATAGGCTGAAATAATAAATTTCTTGACACATTAAAACAATGAAAGTATTAATACTATCCACTAAAATATCTTATTCCTTATATTAGTTGTGAAACTACTACAGATTGAACACATTAAATTAATCCTGTTATTTAAAGGTGCATATTCACACCAGAATGCTTGAAAATAAAATTGTTAAAATATATATTCTTTTAGAGGCTTAAATTATGTGTCTGTATGTAATGCAACGAAATAAATCTTAACATATGATGATTTTATTCCATATAAATTAATATACTTTTTTAAGTTGCAAAATTGAAATAGAGGCACATATAGTAATTTATATGGAATGAAATCATCATATGTTAAGATTTATTTCGTTTCATTACATTGAGGTACCCGATATAAGCTTCTAAAGTATATAATTTTAATAATTTTATTTTCAGTAATTTTGCTGTGAATATGCACCTTTAATGGCCAAGCTGGCCTAAAATGGCTTCCGTAGTGGTCTTGAGTAATGTCCATTTGTAGGCTAAGAGAAGACTATTTAAAAAAAATTTACTACTGGAATGACTGATTTGGTTATAGAAACAGCTATTCCAACAGTAAATTTTCAAAAATACTTTTCCCATGTCCAGAAAATGGACACTAAATGAGCGGAAATTGTGATTTTCTTGACAAGTCTTGAACATGACACGATTAATATCATCCATCGTTATTATTTTCCACAACTTTTCTTTCAGCATTTAGGGTTAGAAATAAATGAAAAGATCAAGTTGCCCGCAACCTATGATGCCATTTCATGCATTTTCAGGTTGTCCGCCGCAGATTAAGGTTGCCCTTATATGTTAAGCTAAATGAAAAGGAAAATTAGAATCACTATTGTTTTGTCAAGTAAATTCTGAAAAATGGCCACAAGTACTCAGAAACAGCATTAAGCATATTGGTTACTCATTCTAATAATTAAAAAAATAAGTGACTTAAAATGAAAAGAGTTAGTCAGTATGTATCAAAAGTGAGTATATTATGGTTGCCCTGTGTACCATTAACAGCCAAAGCTTAGTTGCCCTTTTGAAATACAGGTTTCCCCGGGCAACAGAGCAAACGGACATTTCTATCCCTGCATGCCCATCTTTTTACACTTGTCTCCATCAATCAGTTCGGTAGTGCTATGTCATTTTTCTTATCTATACAATTTAAATACAGTACCTATAACCTACTGTAATTTTTGAAATACACAGGTTTTGTTCAAATCCGTTATATGTTTATATAAACATATGAACATAACTAGTAATTCCATCTAAGGTACTTATAGATTAGCTGCATCACTTACCCATAATCAGTAACACATCAAACAAGCATGTACCGAAAGCCTTACAGTTTTAAAAATGTGTCCTGTGACTGTTCACTGGAGAGCACACACACACACACATCCACATCTGCACGTAGAAATCATGTTCAGTTCAATGTCAATATTGACAGTTGACTTGTAAGTAATGCGCTACATAAGTGAAGATGACTATATTTACTTTAATGATGGTAGCAAGAAAATAGTGATATCTCAAGACTCAAGACGCAATGAAAATCAAATGTAAAAATTTGCAATACATTTGGTAATATAATAGTATATATAAATATGGGGTGGGTGCATGCAGAAGCATATAAATCATACAGTAGCTATGATATTGCACAGACAACTGTAATGTATCCGAGTTTGCTTCAATAAACCTGTGACACAAGGGTGAGTATTTCATGATCTGCAGAAGTACTGCAATCAGGGGTGGATCCAGAAAATCTGATTAAAGGGTGTGTGGATCTAAGTCATGGGGGTTTATACTTTCCCTTAAAATCTCTTTAAATCTCTGTGCTCTCAGTCATTTCCTGCATTTTCCGTGGTAATATGGACATGGAGTTGGTGATGACAATATTCTATTTTCATTTGGAGGACTCTTTCTTGATATTTATACAGAAACTATAGCAAGAATGAATTCAGAAGGGGCGCACGCCACCTCTGCCACCACCCTTTGAATGAATCTGCCCGTAGCAATGTATGTGACAAAACTAAGGCTTTCTATGCCACATTACACAATTCTATGAAGGTTAGGCAATGTCAATGACTGGCAGGGTCTGATTCAGACCGATTCTGAACCCGTTATAAAGGGTTTGGGCGCCATCAGTCTGGATGCCCAAATTAGGAAAAAACGAATAAAAAACTCCTAGGTGTATGGTATCTTCTAATAAATTTTTTTCACAAATTTGTGTGAAATATCACCTCCGAGGCTCCTCTTTTGCGCCATCTACACGGCTAAGGGTGCCCAAACTAAAAATCTGGATCAGGCCCTGCCTGGAATCTCAACTTGAGCCTCATCCAGATGACTATTAGCGCCACCACTGTTGTACTCTATAACCTAACTTATCATGCGGGTCATATACCAAATAGAGGATCCAAAGGATTGCACCCAAACACAATCTCATTTAATCTATACAGCCCAAGAGTCGTTAACTTACTTCAGTTGTTCTTAACAAACTAAATAGTAAAAGTAAGCCTTTAATGGTCGAACCGGTCACAACCGGCTGCTGCAGTGGTCTTGTGGAATGTCCATTTGCAGGCCAAGAGAGGACAATTTTCGAAAATTTACTATTGAAATGCTTGGCTAGATAACCGAGCCAGTCATTCCAGTCATAAATTTTCAAAAATAGTCCTCTCTTGGCCTACAAATGGACATTCCATGAGCAAATAATTTGATTTTCTTGACCAAATTTGACAATTAAAGGGTTAAAATAGCTTCCAACCGACAAATCAAACGAACAAGCTCTTGCTCCACAAGGGTGTCTCCATCACGTGAGCATATGCTTGGCTGGAACAGGGTCAATGAAACCAGCACGCAACTTTTGGGTGCATTATGGTAAGCTCATAGAGGTGGTGCATTGTCAGGCAAGATGTTGGCAAGCATGTAACTGAAAGCACATGCAGAAAAGTTGGTATCAATTGGCCATGGGCCGAATAAAAAATGTGCTTAGAAATACAATGTCATAGCAACCTTCGAGGGCAAACTGAAAGCCACTTTTTCTAAGCAATAAATGTGTAGATTTCAAAAATTAAATTCTCATGAGTTGGTTTTCACATTAATTATATTACCAGACCTGCCTGCCACTAGTTCAAGCAGTCAGTAGCTTCAGGTGAAAACCCCAATGATTTTCAGTAGTTTCACACACCCAGGTGGATTTTCAGCATTTTGGGGAGCCCTTCAGAGTACTATGTAGCGCAAAAGAAGACTATCTTTGAAATGTTACCACTGGAATGACAGGCTCATTTATTGAACCAGTCATTCTAATGGTAAAATTTTACAAAATAATCTCTTGACAAACCTTTTTTCAAGTTTTCCACTGAAATCACTGGCTCGGTTACCATGTGGAAACAAGAGGACCAAGGGCCTTGAACCTTTAGCATTTGAACAGACATGATTCTTTTAATTCAGCAGTAACAACAATACATAAAATCAAAAAAATAGTAACAATACATAAAATCAAAAAAATCTTAATGCGTAGATTGGCGCATATGCCATTTATCAGTGGCATGATATTTAACAGGATATTCATGATGGATGCTGACCACAGAATCAGATCAAACCTTAGGTTCCATCCAGCCAACAAAAGAATCCAATATGTCCACCAAACGCTATCTTGGTCAATGACAGCCAAGTTTTATCATGGATCAAGTCTTCTTGCACAAATAATAATCACTATTAGGTACCGATGAAATCCAATGACTTTCAGCCTGATCCATGTAGCAGTTTCTGAGATGTCATGTTTCGAGACCAAGATGGGCACCAGATAAATGGAGCAATCAAAATTCTGAATGAACGTTCTGGAGCCAATCACCATAGGGTCCATCGACCCAATGGTCATCAAAATCCACCAGGTGGTTCTTGAGAAGAAGTCTTTTAAAGCTGTTCCAACCCATTTCAAAATATTGAATATAACTTGTGGAGCCTACAATCATAGGATCCTTTTAGCCAAATTCGGTTGAAATCCACCAAGTGACTAAGGAGGAGATGCATTGTGACAATTTCTGGTAATTTTTCATAAAATCTAAAATTTTCACCAAAGAATTGACCAATGAAAATTCTGAATATGAGGTCTGGAGCCTACTGCCACAGAATCGTTCCAACCAAATTTGGTTGAAATCAACAAGCAGCTAAGGAGGAGATGCATTTGGACAATATTCTGGATTCTAAGACTTTCACCAAAAAATTAACAAATCAAAATTCTGAATGTGTGTTCTGTAACCTGCCATCATAGGGTCCCTCCAGACAAATTGGGTTGAAATCTGTCAAATGGTTAATGAATAGATGTGTTTTGACAATTTCAGTTAAATTTCCCCCAGAATCTAGGATTTTCACCCCAAAAATTGACAAACCAAAATTTGGAAGAAATTTTCTGGTGCCTACCGCCATATAATCATTCCAGCCAAATTTGGTACAGAAAAATTTGAAGTCTAAATATTTTGATATGGTATCTCCTGCATTTTTTGTGGTGGTGGTGTAAGTATCGATATCTTCAGCCCACACCCTAGCCCAGCTCCAGAAGTTGCCTTGTCAACCACTCTTCCTACATTTATGGATCTCCTAATGACTTTCTGGATTCCCCTACATCATTGGTGATATATAAGCCAACCAGCTTGCATTATGAGATAATAATATAAATTTCTGATTATTTTTACTTATAATGAACGCAGATAAATACATTAAAATTGCAAAATACTGTGAGAGAGGGTTGATGCATAGACATAACGATGATGATGTTGATGATGATGTTTGTCTGTCTGTCTGTCTGTCCTGGCTCTTTCTTGGGCTGGCTGTCTATCCAGAGATTGACCCTCTCCATTAAATGGACCCCCACAACTGCAGAAATTAAATAAGGGCCTCTGCTCTATTAAGAGCGCGCGCACACACACACACCACCCCACACAACCCCTACCCCATGCCCGGCGGGCATTCTGACTATCATGCACATGCTATGTACTACTCGTAGTTACCACGAAAACATGTGACAACGAAAATTAACACAAATTCAGAGAGATCAGACAATAAAAACCCCAACAGACCCCCTTTAGTGGGTTGGTCTGTAGTTTTATTAACCACTATAAAACATACTTACCGTTCAATCACTACTTGCTAAATCAACTACTCTGCATTTAGCCACCAGAATAAGATTTTTATGCTTGCTTACAAACCCCCATATGCCTATTCCATTTCTATGTATACCCTCAACCAGGCTACTGGTAGGGTACACCACCAGCATATGACCTGATAGAGACTGGCACCAGTCTGTACTCACTCCTTAGTGATACCTGTTACTAAGCACGCTCGCGCACGCGCATAGAAGCCCAAATAGGAAACAGATTAACTTTTCTAAATTTAAGTGCCAAATATTACAAACAGATTCTCAAATCATTCCCACGCGGGGTGGTTGAGGCCGGGTCATAGTGATTAAACGGTATGTTTTATAGTGCTTAATAAAGCTACAGACCAACCCACTAAAGGGGGTCTGTTGGGGGTTGTTGTTACACCACAAAAACATCTATACTGTTCAATCACTACTTACTAAATGCGTAGATTTGGTCAGTGCCCCACTTAAAAACCTTTGGTGGGTGGAGATTTGAGAATCGTTAAACAAGGATAAAAATTAAACAATTCATATCCAAATGTTATTAAATTAACACAATAGTGCATCCATAACAAATCACAGGGATTATCAAACAAGGAAAATTGTCAACTCAATGAAATAAACAAAACAAGAAAATATTCTCACCATATCTGACAGACATACAGACCAACAAAATTGGTGAGATGTGCTTGGAAAATGGTCCTTGTCTAGTTTTGTTAAAAACGTTATATTTCTTTAAAAAAAAGGAGCCCGCTGGGCTTTGATCCTCTAAATAGAAAGAGGTAAAAGTCGATTCAGATTTCCACCCTGCGACTTGCATGACATCGTCCAATGATAAGCCGGCGAAAAGAGCGAAGGAGGAAGCCATACCACGAGGGTCGAGAGCCTTGACATGGGCTAAATTGATCTCACCTGGGGAGGCAATCTCATAGCATAATTTTATGGTCAGATCCATCTGGCAATTGTGGCTAGCCACCTCCTCCGCGTACGGAAAATTCAGACCTTTTTAAAATTGGTACAACGTTTATAGATGTTTAAGGCCCTGACAGGATACCAGAATCTGTCCAACGGCGAAAAAGACGATAAAGATTTAAGAATAATAGGTTTGGCTGAGTAATGGTTAGACTGGGTCTTCGATAAAAAATCCCTTCTGGGATATAAAATTAAACAATCCCCATAATCGATAAATCTGTCTTTTTCTGCGGAAAGAGAATGAATTTAAGATCTTCTAGCTAAAGTGGCAGCAACAAGGAAAACAGCCTTAAGAGCCAATAGTTTGAGACTGATAGATCCAATTGGCTCAAAATGGTGACCTGCCAAAACTTGAAGAATCAAGGCCAAATTTCAGGAAGACAAAGGCTTAGCCACTGGAGGACAAATATTGCCCAATCATCTAATAAAACCATTGAGAATCCTTGATATCAGCTTTCAGAAGACAAGAAGAGAAGACGCCAACAAAATCTATAACCCCTAAAGGCGATAGCTGATAAATCAAATGAATCGAATAGATACTATTAAATATCTAACACTTAGGAAATAGAAACAGAATCAGGCATGAAACCATGCTTTAAAAACTATTCTCAAAAGATTTAATAGTCAACCTTTGTACAAATTCGACAGGTCGACTCCCTCCTGGAAGAGACAATGATTTCCTGAGATCTTGCAGAAAAGTTGATCCCACAAAGATCGGACACTCGAAAATTCTCCAAACAAACAGGATGAAGAATTCTTGATTGGATGAAGATGTAAGCCCCTTACTTGAGTGAGATCTGATGATACTGGGAGAAGGCTAGCAAAATCTTACAAGAAGATTGAGAAAGGCTACCAATCAGATCCTCTTTGACCAATAGGGTGCCATTAAAAGAAATTCTTTAAACTGGTCCATGACTATCTTCAGAACCATTAGAATCAAGAATATTTGAAGGAACATGAAATCAAACAATCCTGTACAGAACTGAGACAGTGCAATCATCACCCAAACCTGACTGTCCGAAAAGGGAGACATGAAAGATGAGATCTGGGCAATCAGACATGTCGCAAAAAGATCTACATGGGGAAGATCCAAAAGCTTGAAAACACTTTTGGCAACCAACCTCCTAAACTGCCACTCAGGGAGTGAGAACTTGCTAGGACTGAACTACTGGTCCACCTGACTGGAACATGACTGGGAACTAGAAAGATTTGGATCTAGTGACATCCCAAGAAAAGGATCTAAAATCCCCATATAAAGAAGAAAAAACATCATTCCTCTGTCTGAAAATTAAAGAAAACCCCGTGGCATTGACTGATCGAATCGAGATCTTGATGCCTATCACTCGATCCAACCAAAAGTGGAGAGGCTTCAGAGGGAACTAGAATGTACTGACTGCTACTAGAAGAAGATCAGGAACATTAGACAGTCTTCTCATCAACGTCACCCTGGGAATGATATTCTGGACACTGATCATCAAGCCTAAAATCCTAAGACCTGACATAGAAAGACTCAGATCAGGTGAAAATGATCGGCCGATCGATTACCTCAGTTCTCTTGTAGATTTCACGCCTCATCCATAGGAATCAATTACGGCACCTAGGACTAACACTACTAATTCAACTTAATATAAAACGTTGATATTCAACTACTTGGCATTATAACTTAGCTCAAATCAATTCCACGCGGGGTGGCTAAGGCTGGGTCGTAGTGATTGAACGGTAAGTATGTTTTTATAGTGGTTAATAAAACAACAGACCAACCCGCAAGGGGGGGGGGGGGGGGGGGGGTCTGTGGGGGGTTGTTATTACACCACAAAAGCATCCATTACCGTTCAATCACTACTTGCTAAACCTGTAGATTTGGTCAGTGCCCCACTTAAAACAATAGGTGGGAGGCGATTTGAGGATCAACAAACAAGGATAAAAATCAAACCAATCTTATCAGAATGTTAATAACATAACATAATAGTGCATTTAAATCAATCACACCGTGATTATCAAATAAGGAAAACTTGAACTTAGAGATAAATAAAAACCAAAATAAACTCTCACCATTTCTTACAGATGCAGTCTTAACGAAAATGGCGAGATGTGCTTGGAAAATGGTCTTCGGCTATTTTGGTTAAAATCGTAATATTACGAAAGAAGGAGGTTGCTGCACTCTGATCTTTCAGATAAAAGGTTGTAAAGGATGATTCAGATTTCCATCCTGCAACCTGCATGACTTCATCTAAATACGAACCGGCAAAAAAGCGCAAAAGAGGAAGCCATTCCTCTAACATCGTGAGCTTTAATATGGGACAGATTAATTTGTTCTGGAGAAGCAATCTCGTAACAAAGCTTAATCGTCTCCCAAATCCATCAGGATATCGTAAACTGTGAGACCGGCTTAGCTAACTCTTCCGCATAAGAAAACCATAAAAGGGACGGATCAAATCTTTTGAAATCAGTTCGCTGTTTGTACATTCTTAATGCCCTAACAGGATGCCAGTTTGTCGGAAGGCGAAAAAGACGATAATGATTTTAAAATGATTGGACTAGCAGGAATCTGGTTAGACTGAGTTTTAGATAGAAAATCCCTTTTGGGATATAAAACTAAACCGTCTCCTGAAACTAGAAATCTCTCCATTTCAGCAGAAAAAGCATGAATTTCTGAACGCCTTCTAGCAGAGGCCGTTAATAATAATAGAGGAAAAAGCTTCAAAATGACGGCCTGCCAGCACTTGAAGAACCAAAGCCAAGTTCCATGAAAATAAAGACTTAGCTATCGGAGTACGAATATTGCCTAGACCTCTAATAAAAACTATTAATGGTCTTAGTGCCCTTGACATCGGCATACAGAAGGCAAGGAAGAGAAGATGTAGAGAAAATCTATATCCCCTAACCGTATTAGCTGCTAAATGTAAGGAAACAAAGAGATATGTTAAAAAGTCTAATACTTGGGGAATAGAAACAGAATCGGGAACAAGATCTTGGTCTGAACACCATTCTCCAAAAAAGTCTAAACTTGTAAACTCTGCAGGGCGACTCTCATCTGGAAGAATTGATAATAACTGGAGATCTTGAAGAAACTTTATTCTCGTAGCCTTTAGTTTCGATATTCTCCAAACACACAGACTGAAGATTTCTGGGTTTGGATAAAGACAAAGACCTCTTACTTGAGACAAAAGATCCTGGGAGAATGGAAGAAGACGAGGGAAGTCTACCAGATCTAGAAGGTCTACAAACCAAATCCTCTTTGGCCAAAAAGGAGCTATTAAAAGAATCTCGCAGATTTGTTCTTTGACCTTCTTCAACACTAACGGAATCAAAATCGTTGGAGGGAACGCATAGACGAACATTCCTGTCCAGGACTGAGACAGGGCATCCACCGCCAGGGCTTGACTGTCCGGAATAGGAGACATGTAAGAGGAGATCTGAGCATTCAGAGGTGTCGCAAACAGATCTACCAGAGGACGATCCATAAGACTGAAAATCGCTTTGACAACCGACCTCTTTAACTGCCACTCTGTGTGGGCAAATTTGCTGGGACGTGACAGTTGGTCCGAAGAAAATTCAGACTGCCTGGGACATGAGAAGACACTAGAAGAATCTGATTCTTGAGACACCATAAGAGAAGGTTCCACACTTTTAGATAAAGGAGGGATGACCTTGTAGCCCCCTGCCTGTTGATATAAGAGACCACTGTCGAATAGACCGACCGAATCGAGACTTCGACACCTATTACATGATCTGACCATGAAGGGAGAGCCTTCTTGACAGCAAACAATTCCAGAATGTTGAGATGAGCTGTCGACTCCTCCAGGGACCAAAGACCGGAAACCGACAGGGAGTCCCAGACTGCTCCCCATCCCTCCAGAGAAGAGTCTGTGATGATAATCTCCTGAGGGGAGGACTAGTGGAACACCGATCAGAAGCAGAGAATGATCTTTCTAAAAATCTAGATGAGGAATCAGGTGTTATCTGATTGGAATCTGATGGTAACTAGAGTGAACCGACTGCTTCCAAAGGGACATTAAATACATTTGGAAGGGTCTTCTCATCAACGGCGCCCATGGAATAACATTCTCTACGCTGACCATCAAACCTATCACTCTTAGCAGAAATCTTGCTCAGACCATGGGGGAATACGCAAACCGGAAGTCAGACCGGATACGGAAAGAACGGAGGTAGATCCGGAAAATGGAAGTAACCCCTGTCCTGAGGACCTGAATCCACTACAACTGACCTAAGACTTTGACATTGGCACTAATATGTTAAAGACGGGGGGGGGGGGCTTCCGCTGCCACCACCACCACTGCTTAAAGGTCATGCCTTTTCTTCTTACTTATAACCTCAAGACTCACGTGGGTTTGACCCAGTGACCTGCTCGAGATCACCTTCGAGAGCTTATTTGCTCTAATTAATTGCTCTTTTTTCTTTATTCATCCACTAGACTGGAAGTTACGTCCAAACCGGAAGCGGAAGTTGGAAGAGTTTATTAGTCATGCCGGAAATGGTCGGAACGGAAGTAAGAACTGGATCTTGAAGACCCGGATGTCCTGCAAAACCGGAAGTCATACCGGAAAACGGAAGTAAACCCGAGTCCCGAGGACCCGAATCCACCACAACGGAACCGGAAGAACTAGCAAAGCTAGAATGCGAACTCTTAGCTATAGGCGACCTATGGAGAATCTTGACGACCGGTATGACCGAAATATTGGCATTAGCATAAGGCTTTTGGACGGGAGCTTCCGCCGCCGCCACCACTGCTTAAAGGTCATGCCTTTTCTTCTTATTTACAACCTCAAGACTCACGTGGGTTTGACCCAGTGACCTGCTCGAGATCACCTTCGAGAGCTTATTTGCTCTAATTATTTGCTCTTTGTTCTTTATTCATCCACTAGACTGGAAGTTACGTCCCAACCGGAAGCGGAAGTTGGAAGAGTTTATTAGTCATACCGGAAACGGTCGGAACGGAAGTAAGAACCAGATCTTGAAGACCCGGATGTCCTGCAAAACCGGAAGTCATACCGGAAAACGGAAGTAAACCCGAGTCCCGAGGACCCGAATCCACCACAACGGAACCGGAAGAACTAGCAAAGCTAGAATGCGAACTCTTAGCTATAGACGACCTATGGAGAATCTTGACGACCGGTATGACCGAAATATTGGCATTAGCATAAGGCTTTTGGACGGGAGCTTCCGCCGCCGCCACCACTGCTTGAGGGTTATGCCTATCACCCTCAAGACTAATGTGGGTTTGACCTGGTGACCTGCCCGAGCTCACCTTCGAGAGCTTTGTCACTCTATAGACTTTTGTTTAGGAGACCTGATTACTTGCATTGACGTTAGAGGAATCGGGTTCCCCCATTTGCGGGAACGCCCGCTAGCCCTCGGACTATCATCGGAATCAGAAGAAACTTCCTGTTCTTGGCCTCCATGATGGCAGAAGATATTCTTTCGTCTAAAGATTTAGTCAAAACTGCAGCGAAGGATTCAAATCTCGCAAATAAAGCTAACACAGCTTCTGAATTCGCCGAAGAGGCCCCCCCCCCCCTTCCGTTGCTGCTGGAATAGACATATTAGAATATTGCAAAAGACACAGCTTTTGTTTTACTAGCAACGGAGGTAGGGGAAGGACGACCAGAGGGCAGCGCTATAGGGACAAATAATCCTTAAAGAAAACTTAGATACGAACACAGACCCCCCTTCATGTAGTAGCGCCAAATCAATGGCAGCATGCGATTTTTCTGTTCCAACGTTTTATCAAATTTTTTATGTTTGCCGTCAAGTTTTTGAAGTATTTTTTGAGTCAAAATGTTTCTAAGTAAATGTAAATTGTGCTTCTTATATCAGTTATTGATTATTCTTTGGAAGTTACCTATCGTTAGTGATTTAAATTTCAACGTGGTTAGAATAGAACCAGAGTATAGGCGGCCATTAGTAGTTCAGCAAGGTAGTGAGCACTGCTCAGGTAGTAGGACAAGTATAGTGAACTGTTTACTAACAACAATGATTAAATACTCGGTGTCGGACCTGAAAGCAATACGGCTTTCACAATACAATCACAGATATTCAAACAAATTGGATATCAGCGTGTTGAACTGTCTTCACAAATACGGTATTATTAACCCTACAAGACGTGGGTGTCGAGCCGGCAGAAAAAGACAGCGAACAATACCTACTTTAATAACATCACTTAAGAGCAGACCAAAGTGTAAATCTGGACAAGGCATATGTACTGCCAATCTGATTCAAGTATCCATCGTACCAAACCCTATTGACTTAACCCATGTACCTACAGAACCTTGCCCAGCTGACATGTGCAGGGGTGGATTATTGAACGCTAGATCAGTGTGCAATAAAACTGTTAGTATTGTGGACTATATACTTGAAAGGGACCTTGATATTGTTGCAATAACAGAGACTTGGCTCAAGACTGAGTGTGATAATATAACAATAGGTGACCTCACACCCACCGGGTACCAGCTAAAGCACAACCCCAGACATGGGAGAAGAGGGGGTGGAGTCGCTGTGTTATATAAAGAGGCGTTCGATCTTAAAGTAATAAAATCGCCATCATATCACACATTTGACTGTCTTGAATGCGAGTTTATGCATAACTCAGTCCTATTAAGACTCATAACAATATATCGGCCGCCACCTGGAAAACATAACCCACCCTCGTCAGAATTCTTCCAAGAAGTGTCTTCCCTACTTGACCGATATACTTTCAGTACCGGAAATTTACTGTTACTCGGTGATTTTAACGTACACATGGAAATTGCAGACGATCATAATGCATCAATTATGCGGGCTTTATTAGAAACATCAGGTCTTATACAACATGTGAAACATGCCACCCATAGTAAAGGACATCTACTGGACTTAATTATAACATGAGCAGATGAATCTGTCGTCAGTAATGTTGATCTTGATGCAGGCGCAATCGCGTCTGATCATGCATTTATAACATTCGACGTTTCTCTTCCAAAACCTGCTCTGCCACGAAAAACGATTACTTATAGGCGACTTCGTTCACTTCCCATTGAATCAATCAGATCAGACATACGTGCAAGTAGTATGTGCACGAATCCATCTGAGAACATGTCCAAACTCGTGAACCAGTACGACAATGAACTACGGGCCATTCTTGATAAATATGCTCCCCATAACCATAAAACAATCGTTGTTCGTCCACATTCACCATGGTTCAACAGTGAGATAAAGGAAGCAAAACGACTTTCACGAAAATACGAACGCCTTGCACGCAAAACGAATCTACACGTTCATTTACAGTTATATGCTGATCAGTGTAAAGTGGTTAACAAAATGATAACTGTAGCAAAGCAGGATTACTACTCAACATTAGTGTCCGAAAACAAAGCAGACCAGAAAAAACTGTTCTCCGTTTTCAACAGCACAGCACAGCAATTCAGTTGAGCTAGCTGGCAATTTTGGACAGTTTTTCACTGAAAAAATCGAACTCATTCGTGCAAACATTTTGAGACATCCAGATTATTCAGTACAGATTCTGAACGATGTACCAGTATCAGAATGTCCTCTGATAGAGTTTCGACCAGCTTCCATCAGTGAGGTGTCAACACTAATCAGGAAATCACCACAAAAGTCCTGTATTCTAGACCCAATACCCACACACTTGGTTAAAGACTGTATCGCCGACCTTGCACCAGTCATTACAAATATGATAAATATGTCCATGGAGAGTGGCTATGTGCCTACTATCTTTAAATCAGCAAACGTGATACCACTGCTCAAAAAACCATCTCTGGACTCTAACCTTCTTAACAACTACCGACCGGTATCGAATCTAACATATCTATCAAAACTGTTAGAAAAAGTGATTGCAGAATGGCTTCAGAATCACCTAGAAGTAAATAACCTACGTGAGTTGTACCAAAGTGCCTACCGCAAGCTTCATAGCACAGAGACGGCTTTACTACGCGTGCAGAACGATACATTATGTTCTATGGACAATCGTATGTGTGTGCTATTAACACTCCTAGACCTATCTGCAGCCTTCGATACGATAGATCATACAACTATGCTATCACGACTAGCAGAACTGGGCATATCTGGTACATCACTGAGTTGATTCAAATCCTATTTAACATGTCGCTATCAAACAATCACATTAAATGAAGCTAGGTCATCTCAGTATGAGTTGCTCTCTGGTGTGCCGCAGGGGTCTGTGCTCGGGCCTATATTATTCACTATCTACACGGCACCACTGGGACGACTTCTAGACACACGTGGAATGAGCTATCACTTCTACGCCGATGATACTCAGCTGTATCTAGCTTTTCACACCCAACCAATTGAATGCCCGGGAAATTCTGGAGGACTGTATTCGCGATGTGAAACTTTGGATGTTAAACAACCTTTTGCAACTCAACGAGAAAAAGACAGAAATAATTATGATCGCTTCCCGTCACTTGAGACCAAAAATAGAAATTGAATCGGTGGCGCCAACATTCCTTTTAGTGTTAATGCGAGAAATATTGGCGTAGTCTTTGACAATACTATGTCTATGGAAAGCCATGTGACGTCGATCTGTAAATCTATATTTCTGAACACTCGCAACATCGGTAAAATTAGGAAATTGCTAGACTATAATGCAGTCAATACCCTCGTCCACGCAACCATTACATCAAGGCTGGACAATTGCAATTCTCTTCTCACAGGCATATCATCATCGCAGTTACAACGTCTCCAACGAGCACAAAATACGGCAGCCCGGTTAATAACCAGAACAAAAGTGCATGAACACATTCGACCAGTCCTCAAAGAGCTACACTGGCTGCCAGTGGAACAACGAATCGAATTTAAGGTCGCACTTTTCGTGTTCAAATTCCTACATGACTTAGCCCCACCGTATTTATCATCACTCATAACTAGACAAATAGCACCGAGAGCACTAAGATCGAGTGAACAGCTACTCTGCGTAGTACCCAATTCCAATCTTGTCATTGGAGAGCGTGCTTTCTCCATAGCTGGACCAAAACTTTGGAACGACCTTCCATCCAACATTCAAAACAGCAACAATGTTGAGGCTTTCAAAACTCTTCTAAAAACCCATTTGTTCCAAAAAGCATATTTCACTATTTTAAATTAGCTTTAACTTTTGTAAAGCGCCTTTGGGCAGTTAATTCTGGAATTGGCGCTATATAAATGCATACATACATACATACATACATACACCCTATGCAAAACCCGCACATCGATGTGGGGTACACGTAGTGCACTTAAAACAGACATGTCCTCCATACTCTACAGAGTGAACTCGTTCACAGATTGAGTACGTGCACTTGATTTATCGTTCGTTAAAACACTCTTAAAAACGAAAAAAAATTACGAAAGAAGCATACAGCTTAGAATTTCGATAAAAGGAGTCTAGAAACATGCACACGCCTTTCAAAGAAAGGCCGGAAAAGTTCAAATTCAAGATTGTTTTCTATCATAGGGAAATAAACGTAATTCCTTGTAAAGCACTATTTTTTCTTTTAACTGAAAGTGATTAAGGGCTCACTGGAGTAATAGAGTGTTTTAATATTATGATGACTTAGGCATATTAAAGTTGTTACCATGAAAACGAAACCCACGAAAACCGGTAACATTTATATACATAGTTATAAAGTTCAATATAACCACAAAATACTTCCAAAAACATAATTTTGGGAGGATAGACTTCATAGTAGGCATATCTTAGCATGAGGAAGTGCGTCAATAGTAAGCTGACACAGCGCAAAGCTATAAAAACTTTCTGATAATATTTGTGCAGTTGTTCTGCTTGCAGAATAATTGAAAAGTGAATCTGTTTCCTATTTGGGCTCCAGTGCGCATGCGCAAGCGCGCTTAGTGACAGGCGTTACTATGGAGTGAGTACAGACTGGTGCCAGTCTATATCAGTTAATATACTGGAGATGGACCTAACCAGTAGCCTGGTTGAGGGTCCATATTTATAGGAATAGGCATGGGGAGGAGTGTATGCAAGCATAAAAATCTTATTCTGGTGGCTAAATGCAGATAATTGATTTAGCAAGTAGTGATTGAACGGTAATGGATGTTTTTGTGGTGTAATAACAACGATAGGATCTGATGGTGTTAACTGAGTCTTTTCTGATCAAAGAGGCAGACCAGAAAATCAGTGACCTGAGTTTACAGACCTCAAAGGGCAAGATAGAATGGTCTGAGCACCATATTTGAAAAAACTCAAATCGAGCTTTATAATGTTTCTAGTGGAAGATCTAAGGGATTTCTCCAAAGGTTCTTGAGAACTGACTGAAAAGACTGACGAAGAAGGTGGCAGCTTGACAGCTTCCAGACTGACAGGCGAATGATTTCTTGATTCTGATGGAGAATCCTGCCTCTGTTCCGGGACAATATATTCTGGGAGACAGGAAGTAGCAGAGGGAGATCTACAAGAAGTTCCAGGAGATCTGGAATCCATGATTTTGTTGGCCAAAACGGAGCTATCAATAGGACTACACAAGGATGTTATCTGATCTTTCTGAGGACTAGAGGAATGAGAATCGTTGGGGGAAAGACGAAAGCGAACATATTGTCCCAAGACTGAGCTAGAGCGTCCACTGAAAAAGCCATGGGTTCCGGACAGGGAGATATGAAGGTGGATATCTTTCTGTTCTTGAGAGTAGCAAACAAGTCTATATGGGGATGAACGAATTGAAGAAAAAATCGACTGGGCTACTACATCTTTCAACTCCCATTCTGTTTCTGGGATCCTGGAAGGGAGAGATAACTGGTCGACCAGAAATTCAGTTTGCCAGGGACATGGGATGCTTGAAGAGAAATGTTGTGGGACTTGCACCACTGAAGCATAGTCATGGACTCTCGACAGAGAGAGACCAACCTGGTCCCCCCTCGATGATTGATGAACGAGACCACTGTGAAATGTCTGATCTTATAATTATTGACATACCGAGAATCAAGGGATCCCAATGCGCTAGGGCATGGAAAACAGCCCACAGTTCTAAAAGGTTGACATGGGAGGAAGATTCTGTGAGGGACCAGGTTCCCAAAATCTTCCTGGAATCCCAAATGGATCCCCACCCCTCCATGGATGCATCTGTGAAGATAATTGCCTGAGAGGATGGAAGATGTAGAGGAACCCCTAATAAAAGGGTCTGACGGTCTTACCAAAACTGGAAATAAGTGATGAGAGGGAACTTGATGAGAATTGGAAGATCCAGAGAATATAGAGACTGATTCCTATGGGCCATAAGATAAAACTGGAAGGGTCTTCTCATCAAAGGAGCCCAAGGAATCACTTTTTCGACTGAAAACATGAGGCTTATGATTCGAGGCATAAACCGAGAACTCATATTCTTGTTCTTTGCGTTCTTCTTTGTGGTACCCCCTGAAACAGTGCAGATTGTGAAATTTATTAGATTTTGTAAACCAGCATTTTTTAGGAACAGCCAGTTCCAATGCTTCACTCCCAATTACATCAGGAGATGAAGAATTGGAAACTGACTGGTCCAGGATAATTTAGTTAATCCTGCTGTCAATAGACAAATCTATGTTGCTGGCCTGTTTCTGGAGACACTCCATTGACAAAAGAATGTTCTTCGAGTATTATGGCAGAATCCGATTTGACCCCGGTTTTGGCCTTTATTTGACTCTAGTGGAGAAGGATTTCCCATGGTTTTAGAGGTCGCCGGAGAAATAGGTTTGAAAAAGGACATTCTATTGGCTAGCGACCATGACCCGCAAATTAGGCAGGAAGATTCAAGGGTACACGAAGTGCACTTGGAACAAACATGTTCCACGTGGTCTGATTTTATAAATCTCTGGCAGCTGCCATTAGAACATCAGATAGAGTGATTCACATTCTTCTCATTAACCTTCTCCTTTGACCTCTTCGGAGACTTTCCTAGATCTGAATCATAAAAACAGTAATATCTGATAGAGTAAAGCTCAGAATATGACTCAGAATTATCCGCACTAATCCCAAGATTTACAAAACGAGACCTTACCGATCTCAAATTTTTTAAAATTATTTATAGTTTCTTTTTGAGAAAGTATGTTAGCGAGATTATATCAGGATTCATGCTCAATACCATACAAGCATGACAATACAATAGCTTTACAAGCCAATGTTAATAAATGAGTACAACTCATAAATCTAAACATTCTGGACGCAAATAACCAAAACTGGTAACGCGTCTACCACAAAAATAGAAGTGATCATAAAATCATTCTTACAACACCATAACCTACAACCACTTATCTTGGGAGGTTTCTTCCTCTTATCAGACATCCTCGATGATCTTTATTCCCAACTTTCAAAATCCACAGGCTGATTTAAATAATTAATAAAACTTATAAATTAGCTGCAAAAATTTCTAGGCCTCTTCCTATCAGAGTAGGAACGGAATGAAATCTTGGTTGTTACAATGTCATGTGATAGCTACCAGCCAATGAGGTTGACATTGTGCTTAATGACCTACTCAGTGGAAATGGATATTGGATTAACCCTCTTATTGCCTTTATCTGAGAAATAGCATTCAAGCGAATTACTATGGATCTCATTAGAGAGTATGGAGATTCCTGAAGAAGCCTTCAGTCAGTCTGTAACCACAATACCCATCAGACATTGGCTGTAACAAATTCATCCTACTACGCTTCCCTTCAGAGAAGGAAAGAGCTATAGTAATGCAAGGATGTAGGTTGTAATGTAGTAATAATGACGGCGCAAGACACCTGCCACGGCTGAGACCAGACGTGTGAAAAGAAAGGCGCCACGGTCAGATCGAAGGGCATGGCTCAAACTGCCATACCCTATCCTTGAAAGCAAAGCTCATATACCTTCAGAAGGAAAGGTAAAAAAGGGACATGAAAGACATCCTAACAATCGACAGAAAAGGATCACATGCCTGAAAGATAGATTTGCGATAGGGGAGGACTCCATCCTAAATTTAGGAGATAAAGAAAGAAGATATAACTTCTTCAGGAAGATAAAATGGCGCCAGCCTTATAAGAATTGAAAACTGAAGATCGTTGAACAGAAGCCTGGGTCTACTTTCCAAGGTAGAGCCTCTTCTATAAACTCCTTGATAATCATAGAAAACCAACAACCCCTCTAATGCTAATAGCTTCTGATTGGATGGAACAGAAGACCATTTGGGAGAAGAGACTCCAGAGAAAGGTCCTAGATCCAAGAACATCTGGCGCTTTTGATAAGGGTCGCCCTTAAAGATGGGACAAACTTACTATATGCTAATGAGGACTGCGCATAGAAACTCATAGTTTACATATGCCATGATGCTCCAACCATAAAACCATGGGCTATATCCTTATACTTAGCCCTCACGAAAAGTGGAAACTCGCGTTTATTTTTGTTATTTTAATTTTACCGCTTACTTTGAATGGAGAAAAAAATATCATATAAGTATAGCCTTACTTATTAAAATGCTGAAGACCATGAAAATATTATAGATAATTTTATTTATAGAGATTTAACCAGATATCGTGGCAAACCAAAAACCCATAGTAATCCTATGAGAGGAGTTAGAATCTGCAATAATCCCATCTGGTAATCGAAAACATCAAATCGTGACTGACTTTGCCCTGTAGGTGGAGCTTAGAATACACCTTCCGCATCCTCTGCGTGTCGTAAGAGGCGACTAAAGGAGGTAAGGGTGAGGTAACCCTGACAGAAACCTCGAGTGCTGAAGACAGAGGTTCCAGGCCGCATGGCGTACTCTAATAAACCATGGATCCACGCACTTAACGCTTATGATCATGTCGATAGTCACTTACAGGACTGGCGGTATGATCAGCGAACGAAAAGAAGAAGTGACTGAATTTAGCAAGATAGTAAGGAAAATGAAACTAGGGTTTCCCAAACCACTGCTCGAAATGATAAATTAGTCCCTCCAGAAATGGCGTCGCTCCAGGGAATTAAGGGAAATTTACTTGTGATGACGTCATCATGATTCTACAAATTGAATGCATGACATGGGCCTGTCAAGAGAACTATGGCAAACCTTTGACTGTCTTGGAGTCTGACATAACCAGGGTTCAAAATATAAACAAAGCTTTGCCATTGAAATTATCTTCAATTTGAAAAGAATTTCACAAAACGCAGAAACTTTACAAAACTCAGGATAAGTGCACACACATTACAAATTGAGGAAGATCGGCACAAAACACCACTAACACCTGCTCATCTACGATTCTGTAAGCTTTGCAACCAGAACCTAATTGAGGATGAAAAACACTTTATAATGGAATATCCACATTACAATCAGAAGAGAAAAACGCTCTTTAAAAAGCTTAATGAGATTACTAATTTTGTCTCGCTTGATAGTTGTAGCCAATTTAAATTTTTTAATGTCATATAATAATGGAGAAGGTGATCTAATAAAAATTGTTATTGATTACATCAACTATTGATTACATCAACGATTGCCTAGCCACTCGGACGTGTACTAAAATCCTATGCAAAGACACAATACGTTAGATTGTCATCCTGTACATGAGGCAGGTTCATATAATGATTGCATAACTATCCTATATTTAAATCAATGTCCATATCAATTTCATTGGAAAACTAGCCAGCTTCATGAGTCCTGGTATTTGATATATTGTTTAATTAGATATCCCAAACAATCCAATATTTATGCCGAGTGGCAGTAAACCTAAAACATAGTCTACACATTAAACCAGCAAATTCTTTAATTTCTTATTTTTATATTTATAGTCTTAGAACCTATATTTTTATCTTTGTAATGGCGTATGTCATTGTGTTTGATATGCCAATAAAAGGATTGATTAATTGATTGATAATGAATCTCCGGGATCAGCTCGAATGTTAAATACACAAAACACTGATTTTTTATTAAAAACAAATGAAGACGTCATAAATACACATTTATGATGAAATAAAGCGAAATACACACTACTGCGATGAATCACGCACAGAGACGTCATACCTAATCATGCTCATAGAATGAAATTCAACCGCCAAATTAAAATAAAAACAGATTTATAGTAAAAAATTATGCTAGAAAAAGGGAAAACAGCAAAATTATTTAAAAAATTTACTAGCCGAGAGAACTGACGCCGAGATGTAAGGAAGGGACAGGCTTAGACGTAAAAGGATAAAACTAGAAGCGAGTCAAAAAGATGAAAAATAATAGAGAAAAATTACAAAAAAACGCTGAAAAGACAAATAGGCGATATGAAAGCAGGGCGAAATGAGTCGCCGAAACCATGACGACACAGACGAAAACTCGGCTTTTATTCCTTCTTCCTTTTTGGGTTATTTCTCCTTTCTTAGCATCTTTTTATTCTTGGTGCCATTCTCTTCCCTATGTAATCCTCTACTGATTCTATTCCTGTCAGCGACTGTCAGATTTAGACTAAGAAGTTACGCTAGAATCAGGGCAACAAATTAACTCCCTTTGGTTAAAAGAAATATGTCAACCTGCCGAATAAGAGGAAAAAAGAGCGAGAGAAAAGGCTGAACGGCCCGAAGACAACTGGCCATCTAAAGATGGATGAAAGGAAAAATTACATATCTAGAGATAATGCGTAGAATACAGACTGACTTGTCGGCAGAGTGAGACCATTCGAAATTAATTGATGATATGCAACAAAAAACCCATACGGCACCCAGTCGGATGAGTCTTTAATTACGTTGAAAATTGTCACTGATAAAATACTAAATGTTGAATATCTCCAATTTCAAGAGAGTCTTCAAGACTGGCAATGTCTCGGTATGAATATTTTCAGCCATTAAACGTTCCGATTTTTTAAAAGCAATTATGGAAATAAGACTAACTCTTAGGCAAGATGATGACTAGATCCTAGGAAAGTGAACATGTAAACCAGACCTGAAGAACAAACCTGGAACCCCAGGAAGTTCTCTATCACCGGAAATCCAAAACAGGAAGACAGAACTGGAAATTAATCCATGAAAACCAGAAAAATAGGAAACAGAAATGCGCAAACCGGAAGTAGACAACCGGAAACTGAACAGGATCCTACAGACCCGGATGTATAGTAAAAAACCAGAAGTAGCATAGGAACCGGAAATACGCAAACCGAAGCGGAAGAGGAAGGACCGGAAATGGAAACCAGATGTAGCCCCGGGTCTTGGAGACCCAAATCTACTAAGCACAAACTGGAAGTGTTTGACAAACCAGAAGCTACCAAACTTCCTGACTGCAATAAGAAAGAAAACAGATGATCTTTTAACACTCCTGGCTACCGGAATTACAAAAAGGTAATGCCCCTCCTCAAGACGTAGGTGGGTTTTTCCCGGTGACCTGCTCGAGTTCACCTTTAGGGCTTATTCTTTGAGTCTGGATTTCGGATTCAGGGACCGAATCTCTTGCCTGGACGTGAGGGAAGTAGGCTTCCCCCATTTGTGGACACGCCTGCTAACCTTCTGGTTATCGTCCGACTCGGATGAAACATCTCTAGCCGCGTGAACGGCAGACAAAATTCGCTCATCTAACGACTTTGTCAAGAATTTCCCAAAAAGAGCTAAAACGGCTCTAAGAGGTTAATTGAGGGTTAGAAATGATGATGATGACTTAGGCATTTTGTTTACTACGAGAACGGGATACCACCACTAAAACCGGTAACATAAACATACAGAGTATACAATGCAGTAAAAACCACGAAATACTCGATAAACATAAATTAGGGAGAATAGGCTTGATATTAGGCATAATCATGGATTGAAGCACTCTCAAATAAGTAAGCTGAACTCAGCACAAAGTTATAAAAACTTAGCTGGAATATTTGCAGACTGTACTGCTTGCAGAATATTTGAAACGTGAATCTGTTTCCTATTTGGGCTCCTATGCGCATGCGCGAGCGTGCTTAGTGACAGGTGTCACCAAGGAGTGAGTACAGACTGGTTCCAGTCTCTATCAGGTCATATGCTGGGGGTGTACCCTACCAGTAGCCTGGTTGAGGGTATACATAGAAATGGAATAGGCATATGGGGGTTTGTAAGCAAGCATAAAAATCTTATTCTGCTGGCTAAATGCAGAGTAGTTGATTTAGCAAGTAGTGATTGAACGGTATAGATGTTTTTGTGGTGTAATAACAACTAGAATGCACTCGAAGGAGATGCTGACATTGCGCTCTGTCTTGATAATGCACTTAGTGAACCCTGTCACCTAGATAGTTGATCTGTTGACCTCAACCTCAAAGCAATCATAAACTGTCGTAATATGAATTTGTGTGCTACATATGGTGATTCTACCTCCGTGCATTTCAGAGTTATGGACAAAAATGTGTATTCCGGAATGCACTTTGTGACCCTGTGACCTAGATCTTTGATTTTTTGTCCTAAAACTCATAAGACTTCTAGCCACCTATAATATAAATGTGCCAAATTTTCTGATTCTACCTATTTACGTTCAGTCACCTAGGCGTGATGTCCAATACAACTTTGCCTAGTATCCACACAGATACAGATTTATGGCAAAAGATATGTATTTTGGGATGCGCTTACTGACCCTGTGACATAGATATTTGATGCTTTGTCCTAAAACTCATAGAATATGTAGAACTCCTAGGCACTGACAATATGAATGGATGTGCCAAATTTGGTGATTCTACCTACAGGTTTGCGTTCCCCGATTTACAGCTAAAAATGAGTATTTCGGGATTGCACTTAGTGACACCATGACCTAGATATTTACATTTTTTATGTGAAGCTAGGTTTTTCTTCTAGACAACCACAATATGATTGTATGTTACCGATTTGGTGATTCTACTTCCTTGCATTGCAGAGTTATTGACGAAAATGTGTATTCCTATATGCACTAAGTGACCCAGTAACCTGGATTTTTAATATTTTGACCACAAACTAAAACGGTTTCTAGCCACATACAATATGAATGTATGTTCCAAATTTGGTGATTTTACCTCATAGGATTCCAGAGGTATGCCTCGGATAAACAGACAGACGGACAAACAAACGGCACTAACTGGCAACCACAATACTCACATCAGCCTTCGGCAGTGAATAATAATTAACAAAGTGATACTTCACATATTATTACAAACAAATTCAGAAACAGTAATAATTTTTACTTAATGGAGGAATCCAGTTTTAGCTATGGCCCACCAATCTCCAGCTAAACTCCACCCATGCATTGCCCATGCTGGGATCGATCGATCACTGCACTCTCTGAATCTCAATTTGCAATTAAATATCTCAGATTCCTGCAGATATTGCTAAACCAGCAGTCAATAACTTGGTTTTGATAATCCAGCCACATCTTTTGCACAGCGGTGACCGCAGAATTTCATTCGAACACATTGCCTGGGTAAATCTTACAACCTCCCCGTATTATCATATTTTCCCTACCGATACTTCTTTTTACCATTATTTAGGACGAACTGACTGTAGTGTTGTATTTTAGATGTTATTTCCGCAGAAACTATGGACAATCCATAATGATAAGCATGTCTGCATACCAATCGTTACCATCTGCGATTCATACAAAATGAGACATTAACCCTTTCAACTACAAATCCCTGAAAAAGTTAATTCTTTATGACGCACAGCATACTCTGCCTTGAATATTTTAAAATTAACATGACTGGAAGCCATTGCTGTCTTAGGCAGCAATGGCTTCCAGTCATATTAATTTCAAAATATTCAACGGCTAACAAATGTATGTAGTAGGGTTAGTTAGGCCTATGCCATAATATACATTAGCAAGATCCAGTTACATAGACAAACAAATCATCTCACAATCCGCAATAATATGGGTAACTCACATAACAAATTCTCTTGTATTCTAACAAATGGTATAGGAAGAGATAGCGTCATGGACAGAATTCGCAAGACATTTGACCTTTTGACGATGACCTCTGACCTGCAGTCTTACAATCCACAGTCATATCCATGGGTAACACACGTAACAATGTTGGTTGAATTGCGTTTCAGAGGTGATGGCCTGGAGATCATAGACAAGCATGATTGCAATATCCCCGCCATTTTTTTTAATGTGTGCCATGGGGATAATGTAAATGACATAGTATATCAATTGAGTTTTTTCAATAATGACGAGTTGATGCGACAGGCTGAGGCTGCGAGCAAAGCAAAATCTTACGGTAATTTGCAAGATGGAAGTATGCAGCACATACAACCGTATATAGTTGGGCAGCAAAAATGATTGCCCAATAGGAATTAGGAACATACCCACTCACACACACGTTTCTGAAGTAATGAATTGAACAGTAAAAATATATACAGCTGCAATAACATTGTTACTGGATGCTCGCAGGACGTTAGCCAGGAATTGAAAATATGGTGTCCACAGACATTGAACAGAGGTCTTATAATGATCCAAGTTAGAAGATTTGTAAAATTTCCTGGTTAAATCAGTAAAATTTGTGTAAACTTTAACCTGTCCTTATTAATTTCTGATTTTTTCTGCCTGTACAAAATGGAATTTACCCCTCCAAAAGACGGGTGGATGGGTCTCTGGCTAACAGCCTGGATGTTCGTAGATAATTAATTAATAAAATCATGGCAACTTTTCACAATAATAAACTAGAATATGCAGCCAATAGCAGGCCATCGCAAATCCCCACGCTTTTTTCAACTTTGGCTAAGATCGGATATGTTATCGAGGTACCCCGCTTAACCCGATTGGATATTCTGAGATTATAATTGGATAAGGCTATCACATGGTACAAATGCTACTCGATCACTACTGCTTCAAGCGAGAGCAATGTGTGCGCATGTATAGACACGTAAACCACATGATACCTTTAATTATCAGAGTACCCAGATAACATATTCGAACTTATATAGCCTTTGATATTCTGCCCACACGTACCCTGAGGGCCAGAGCATAATGTAAACATTGTTTCGCAGTCCGCAATCATATGGGTAACTAACATACCAAATTTGGTTGAATCCGCAAACTTTGACTTGTCCCCAACTCCACCCTGCCCCCATCCAGGGCTTCATTTCTATAAATATGTTGTGAGCTATAAATTGCTCTCCATGATCAATGCTAGGCAAGTGATCACTCCACACATAGAATGAAAATGCGAAGATCCATCAATAACATTATGTTTCTAGACCAAAATATCCAAATTTTGATTTCAGTTAAGATTTGAGGTGGGTGATTCATTGCTCCCGCTGCAATGAGAAGTTATGCGAGTTATGCGAGGGAGTGATAGCTCGCCTCAGAAACAAAGCATTTCCCATCCCACCCATTGTGGAATGATATCCAAATTGGATCCCCACAGTATACGGAAGAAGAAGGGGTGGAGCCTTTGGCCAAGTTGGACTCGTTAACTATAGTCAGTTTGCTGGTTTACTGAACATGCTATGCCCAGTCGGACGCTAAAAATATAGTTCGTTGGGTACCAGGTTCCCCCTTGAATTACTATTGCAGAGAAATTTGGAGCCAGGTACCAGTCTCCATTAACCCTTTCTGTCATCTGTTTTGATGATTCACGAAAATGGGTTATTTTTATCCACTAAGATGTCAAAAAGCGTCCATATGACATAGTGGGAAGTAATAGGGGCTTTGGAACATTGACATACAAATTGTATGTTACAATGGGAAAGCTTAATTTCATCAAACCAAAGTTATTTAGTGAAATATTTAAACACTTTTATGTGCATAAAATCGTGGCAAGCGATTGGTGTCCGCCATTTTTAATTTTACGCAAATATCACACTAACCATCTGAATCAAGCTTGGTCGACTATAGTTGACTAGCTAGTTAACCATTTGAAGTTCGACTGTAACTATGGTTAGGAGTCGAACTTGACCTATAATGTATCATCGCATAATGGGTTTTCGTGGGTGTAAGCACATTTTCACCGATTTAATATAAGAGTAGGAATTTTATCAACAAATTTGTTCAATTTCGTAGCTAGCAAACATTCACTGAAACATGCATAAAAATAAAAATAAAATCTAAAATAAACTTACTGCTTATACATATCCACAACCTGGACTACAGATGCAATCTCAGTATTGTCTCATACATTTTCGAGGGTGATGTGATCCCGTAATTTCAACTCTAGCGAGGTGGTGAATTGTTGTAATTTTTTATGATTTGAGCATAGGGGTCTGTCACCAACAATAATGCCATAAACGTGTCTCATACAAACTCAGAACTTTATTTATAGTTGTAAATCCAGATCAGGTTATATTCCACTTTTCGTGATAATTGGGTAACAGCAAATTTCAGCCAAAACATTAAAAAAAGTTAAAATCTTTCAGTTTTCCTTTTGGAAACTGGTAAATGTGGTATTGAAAATGAACATAAGTCTGTTACCTACCGGAAAATAGAAAATAATTATTGAAATTTATAGTGTATGTGGTAACTAGGGCCTGTTTGAAGTGCCATTGTGGGTAGAGAAAAATCAATCTAGATCTGAAAACTACATAAGCACCCCATGCCAGTTACATGCTTCGGGAGAAACAAATTATTGCTATGGCAACTGATCTGCTTTGCTACTCAGGACAGTCACTGGCAGATGTCGTTGGATACAAAAACTGGGTTGATTTGTATCATTTCCTTAAGAGTTATTATAATCTTTATCATGGGTAAAAAAAGTATTAATTTAGTGAATGAAGGAAATTTAAATTTCCCTTTCTCTGAGATCTAACAATACTCACCATTCTATTACTTCTGATACAAGCTATCCTGGATAGCTGGGTCCTAGGACTATCGACTTAGTAAGCTTTAACGGCTCCTGGAACTGGGTACTCGGCTCCCAACTGCGGAGTACCTGCTTGCCATGAAACTCATATTGTTTGCATAGCCACCAAACAAGAGATACCCATGGCTTGCCTCCGTGGGGCTAGCAGGCTGGATCCGTAATAGAATGGTGAGTATTGTTAGATCTCGGAGAAAGGGAAATTGAAATTTCCTTCATTCTCCTTCGATCAATACTCACCATTCTATTACTTCTGATATACACCAGATTTAGACAGTAATCTGGTGGGAAGGGGCAAGCCATCAATTGCTACTTTTGCCCCTTGGAGAAAGAGCTTAGACTTAAACTTGACAAATGGAAACCTAAAAGGACCATCAAGTTAAAGGGACCGAATCACATTCGCATCACTGACACCACCACACTTTTTTCTCCTAAGAAAAGGGAGAGAACTCACGAACATGCATCTCGCCTGAAACACAAATATGCCAAGAGGGTTAACTGCTCTTTGCATATATATATCAGCCTGGGAATGAGCATGAATATATAAGATGAATGAACATGATATATAGACATAATACAAAAAACTCAATCTTGAATTACCTCATGATATTTGGATTCCAGACGTGGCGCCTCCAACCATTCACTTGTCCGGCCATCAGTGACACAATCTGGTTGATATCCTCTCGCTTGACCATGTCTGCTTCTTAACTCTTTCTTACAAATGCCAAAAAAGGGAGAAGAGCAGTGTGGTCATTTAACTATCGTTTCAAAACAGCTAAAGCGAGTGGATTGGCAGAGTCTGACACATCCCTCATATAGTAATCCGTGAAAGAGGACTCACAGTACCATTGTGCAACAGCCATGTTGTCCTCTAACGGAGCACCATTGTAAAGGGCGGTCAAAGGCGGCTATTCCTCTAACATTGTGTGCCCTTGCGCATTGCACCTGGTGCCCAGTCGCAATCTCATGGGTAGTCTGAATGCATTCGACTACCCAACGAGAGATAGAATCCATGGATGCGGCGCCATATGGCTTCTTATGGCAGATCCACAGATGTCTATCATTCGGCCATAACGAGTCTGTCCGCCTTTTGCACTTAGTCAAAGCACGGACTGGGCACCAGACACTGGCATCACAATCAAACCTAGTTAGTTTCGGTATAATGATCGGTTTGCCGGGATATTTCAGATTGATTCTTTGACATAAACTCTGCTCTTGGCAGTAGACGGAGACTGTCTCCGGAGACAATAAATCGGTCCCTCTCTGTTGAAAGTGCATGGATCTCACTGCGCCTTCTAACTGAGGAAGCTGCCAATAGAAACACCACCTTTAGAGTCAAATGCTTTAGACTAGCCGAACGCAACGGTTCGAAAGGGTGCTTGGCCAGTACATTAAGCACTAAAGATAGACTCCAGGCTGGAATGACTACCGGTTGTCTCGGTCGGCGATTGCTCATTCCCTTCACCATCACATCTAACTGGGCCACCTCTGGACTATCCCTGTTGGCTAGACAAGGGATAACTGATGCCAAAGCTGACTTGTATCCAGCAATTGTGACAGGAGCTAGTCCTGAAAAGAACAGCTCACAGAGAAGGTCTGCTATTTGCTGAATAGTTGATTGAAAGGTATCAACGCCCTTTTCTTCACACCAGTCTGCAAATCTGTTAACCTTGTTGTTAAATGACTTGAAGGTTGACCTCCTCGCAGCTGCGATGAATTTCGCAGCTTGTAGAGAAAAACCTTCCGATGTGGAACGTTGTTTGATAACATCCACGCAGTCAATTTGAACATTTCTGGACGCTTGTGTAGGAAACGTCCCTTGGCCTGGGAGATGGGTTTGCCCCAATTGCCGAAGATCCTGTGAAGAACTGGAGGGTTGAGAGACCATTCTGTTGGCAGAATTCTCTGTCTCTGAGACAAAGCATCCGCCAGAATGTTCAATCGCCCAGGAATGTGAGCTGCTTTCAAATCAGCCGAGTAATTCCTGCACCATTGAATCAAGTGCCACACTTTCATACATAGTGTGGGTGACTTGGTCCCGCCTTGGCGATTTATGTATGATACTACTGTCGAGTTGTCCGACCATATCAATATCGCCTTGCCCCTGAATTTTGGAAGAAACTTTTCCAACGCCAGTTCCACTGCCATCATTTCCAACAGATTGATATGCAGCTGGCTCTCTTGGAGAGTCCATGTGTCCGGGACCTGGTGTTCTCCCAGGCAGGCCCCCCCATCCCTCCAGCGCTGCATCTGTGTACACGGACAGCTGGGGTGGGGTAGGTGCAGCGAAACCCCTATTAGGAGATTCTGATGCTTTTTCCACCATACAAGATGCGACATTAATGGCTCCAAAACTGGCACCAGCTTTGACAGGGGTTCTGTTCTCTGTTTCCACAGAGACATCAGGTACAACTGGATAGGTCTTCACATCAGAGCTGTGTACGGGATTACCTGCGCCATGGAGACCATTATGCCCAGCATCTGAAGAGAAAAACCTGCCTCGCCTGAATGTGGTTTCCCAATCGAAAACTCTTGAAGATGACTAACAGAGACACCACTCTGGGCTCTGATGGGTAAACCCTGCCCCCCTCGAGATCGAATATCATCCCTAAATAAACGAACTGTTGAGTGGGTGTCAACTCGGATTTCTCCTTGTTGACTATCCAGCCTAGATCTGAAAGTAACTTCAGAGCCAGAGCAGTATCCACCTCTAACTTGGCTGGCGTGTCTGCCTTGATACGCCAATTGTCTATGTAGGTGTGAAGCGACACATTCTCTCTTCTGAGAAACGCTGTCACCGCAAGGACCACTCTGGTGAAAACCTGTGGAGCTGTCGACAGGCCAAATGGGAGGACTACAAACTCCCACCCTTGATTCTGAAATGCAAATCTCAGAAACCTGTGACAACTCCTGTTCATTGGAATGTGGAAATATGCATCTTTCAGATCCATCGATACACACCACATTCCCTTCCTCAATCCTGCCATTACCGACCTCAGAGTTTCCATCTGAAACTGAGGCGTATGGATAAACCAATTTAATGGCCTGAGATTGAGTACAGGTCTCCACACCCCCCACCCCCTCCCCCCCCCCCTGTGCTCTTGGGGACAAGGACCATGTTTGAATAGAAGCCTGGAGTGTTCTGGTTTGCTGGTTTTATTGCTCCCTTCAGAAGCAAACCTGACACTTCGTTTTGAATGGTTTCTAACTTGTCTGGTTCCCTTGGGACGGGTATCCAGACAGATGCCAAAGACAGATTTTGTGATGGAAAATCCCACCACTCCGGCATGTACCCCTGGGATAACCATCCCAGGACCAGACTGTCTGACGTCACACCTCGACAAAACGCATGAGCCTTCCACCCACTATAGACGCATTGATGCCTAATGCGGATGTCTGGCTCGCGATCCGCTCCCCCCTTCTCTTGACGAGAGAGAACCATTTTGGTCTTGGCTTGACCGGTCTAACTGGCACCGCTGTTCCTGTCGCACAGATGCGATCCAGGCAGATACGAAGGGAACCCTTGTACCCTCAGGTACAATCCACTCCCTTCTTTCTGCCCTTCGAGGACTTACCCTTCCCCTTGCCGCCTCTCGGGCGATCAGGAGCAACATTGTGGTGGGTAGGAGCCTCCACAACATTCTTGGCCTTCTTTGCCGGAGTCGGCTGAGAAGATCCAGTAGAAGCAGAAGCAGCCCTAGGCTTGGCTTTCGCCTTGCTTTTATGCTTTTTCTGCTTCTTAGAAGGTTGCTCGGTTAGTGGCTTGGCTACAGCCCCTAGTGCGTGTGCCTGTCGCACCAGTTCCAGCTGCAGATTCACCACTAATGCGCGATGCTGGCAGTATCTTATAAGACGGCCCGCAAAGATTCTAGGGCCAGTAAGGGGCGTCCCAAGAAGACGCTCCCTAACGGCAACGTCACTCGTGCTTGCACCCTTGCCAATGTGTCCATAGACAGCACCAGGCCGTCGTTGACACACGATAGCGCCACAGGGTGGCCTGCCCACCCCCCACCCCTTCAGCCCACACCGACTGAAGAAGGCAATAAGAGTGATTAACAGTACTCATTGCTGCCCTCTCCCCCTCATCGCATAGGGACAGGACTTCGTCATGGTGCACCTGGGACTTGTCCAACAGTGCCGGGGCGGGGCCACCCGCTCCAGCACTCTGGACACCCAGCGATCATCCTCAGTGACCGCTGGAACAACACCATATCTGGTATTCCCCCCGTGGGATACGACACCTTGCCCGCACCTCCCTGGAGGCTGCAGGAAGCTGGCCCTTGGTCAAGAGTTGTTTGCTATAAATAGCATCCAACAACTCCATAAACCTTGGATCCAGTCCAATAGACTGGATCCGGGCTGCGGGCAAGATCCCCGTCCTAATCGATGCCACCGATGGACGGGGTGCATCCTCTTCGGCCGTGGTCGAAACTAGACTTGCACGATTTTTTATTTGAAACATCGCGATCGATTTTCGATTAAATCGTAGGTCCAAATTCCCAAAAGCATAAACCGAGTTAACGTGACTCGTTTCTAGAAAGTTTAAATAAATCATACAAAAATAGCACAAATGATGTTCATGCGACAAATTCTTACCATCCTACGTCTATGCTTAATGTATATCTTATATCCATCATCGCGGGCGTGAAATTATTAATTGGGACCGCCTAAATATTGCGTATAGTTTAATAAACATTATTTAATTCATCAAAATCTGAGATAAAATGTCGCCGAGAAAAAAAATATAAATTACGTGATGCTTCCATTTATAGCCTCCCTTTGTAGGACCAGTTTAGGTAATCACCGGAGTAGCGCGAAGACGCTAATATTAGTAGCGCGGGAGATACTGCGCAATTCACATACATAGGACGGTAGCTTTGAGTAGGTACTAGTGTAACGGCGTAAACTCGTCCTATAGTGTGGTTTATAGTTGCTTTCAGAATGTACGATTTAGATTTAAGAGTAATCAACTGAACGCACTGTTCAAAATCAAACAATCTGGAATGCTGTTGTTTTATTTTCTTTAATTTGACTTGACAACCGAATCAAAAAGGAAAAATTATTAGACCGTCTGAAATTGCTAACTCTAGAATTAAACAGAATTATGTTCACTGATTGCCTAACACTCTGAAACTCTATATACTTGACATTTCACAACAGACTCAGGGTCTGCAGCGAAAGAAAGAAAATTATATGGCGATTCGCCGGAGTAACTAGCTGGTTTTCTCAATGACAAAGATGTTACCTCGCTATTGTTAGCTTGTTTATTGTAGCGCTTTGTGTTGTGATTCGTACTTATTCGACACATGCATGGCACGGCGGGATATACACACAATGAACACAGGCGTGAATAGATTTAAGTGTACTCATGTACTGATATAATCTGACGGAAAAGTACACACTTCAGATTTCAGAGCTTCCGACCAGTCTGTCTCCGAAGAGGACACTCCCGTGAACACGTCACCCGCTGACGTGCTCATGGCCCTACCAGCAACGGCCTCCCGGCGAGGAGCCATTGCTGATACGCCAGGAACTCCGGTACTGTACGGTTCCGACGCCACCCCATAGAAAACACACAGTCCATGGAGTAGGTCTGCACGGAAAACCGTGCGGACCCACAACGGTTGAGGAACCGTGGCCAAGCACGGGCGCCAACGGCACCCCATGCCTGACCGCTGGACCAGGCGAGATAGGTGTATACCACGCCTGGCCAGCCACACCCGTCACTGTGTCGGTTGGCGGCAAACCAACCATCACGGGACCGGTGCCCGGTGTGGCCTCAACCACGGGCAGAGCCCAGATGAAAGGCGGTTCCGTCCAGGACGGAATCGACCTCCATGCTCTCCACCCGCGGCATCTCAGGCGGCAGCAATCTCTCCTCCTCGGCCTCCTCGTCTTCAGACTCCGAAGACTCCTATGCCTGACCGGCCACCGATACTGGACCACTCGGAGGTGGCCGAAGAGAGACAGACCCCATCAGGCCGGAGCCCGACGGGACTGCCAGGGAGCCGTACGAGACGGGTCCCTCGGTGCACAGTCAAGAACCCTGTCCAAGGACAGGGTCCGTACCAAGCACGGGAAGAGACTGCCCTACAACTTTTGGAAGCAGGGACGACACCAGCGTAGGCAGGACACTATGCAAGAAGCCTTGTATAGCAGGTCCAAACCACAGCGGCGGTGCCATCTCCACAACCTCTGGTCGCAGATGTGGAGCGCCTCCAGGGGCCGAAAAGGACACTCCACGATTTACTTTCGGAGCGCCTGACCCCGCGTCAGACCCTGCCAAGTCCTTTTGGGCAAGGAACTTGACCATCATATCGGACGACGACACTGCACAAATGTTACACCTATTATCAAGATTACAATTTGTACATCTAAAGCAGACATGGTCCTTAAACAGAACCCTCACAAACTTATGGCACTCGTCACATGATGGCGGGGCTGGCTTGGCCTATAAATAAGTACAAACCTACAATAAGCAAGCGGAACGAAATAGGAATGGAAGGCAGACAAATAATTTTCAAATAATTTGATCATAAATTAAATGTTAACCCTCCCGCACCCCACCCCGCAACGCTACAGCAAAGATCGCATTGATTATGACAAGAACGAAGCGGGCAAGATACACCCATAAACTGATCCTCAAGGATGTATAAACGGAATCAGGAACCATATCGCATAGCATTCGGGGTATATTTACAAATCAATATAAATTATACTCCTAACGAAGGCCAAAACGATATGTGAAGAAACAACAAAATGTAAACAAACTGCTGTATCACACGGTAAAACCACAGACCACACATTTAAATCAAGAATTTTGAAACCACCGATAATTGCAAACAAATCGTGATAACACGCAAAACTTGAAAGTTTTTCTGGTACCAATACAGTACGCAGCACCCAGAATCAGATACATTTTCTTCACATAAAAATCTGAGACAACTCAGGTGTGACGTCACCTGCTCGGATCATACGGAGAATGACGTCAGCCGATTTTCGTGTTAAACACCATATAGCCAACCTTATTTCATATCTGCCGATCGCCTGTTGGGGTTAAAGGAAGGCGATCAATCTGGCATATTTCGGTGTTAACACACATCCCAGATTCGGGGTCAGAAATTGGAACATGCGACACAGACAAAATTTTGAAGACCTAAGTCTTTTAACTATGGAATAACATGGAAATATACAACCTGGTTATCATCGGCTCCTTCCATGGTAATCCAAACAATCCTATGAGAGCGAACACAAAGCTATCACAATCACAGAAAAAGACTTAGAAAACTAAGACTTCCAACTGCAAAAAAAGCATGTAGCTCTTGTTGCTATGCAAACAAGAATGAACTTCATGGCAAACGGGTACTCGGCAGTTGGGAGCCGAGTACCCGGTTCCAGTAAAGCTTACTAAGTCTATAGTCCTAGGGCCCAGCTATCCAGGATAGCTTGTATCAGTAGTAATAGAATGGTGAGTATTGATCGAAGGAGAAAATACATGTTTTTCACTACACTGACATAAAAATTCATAAAATAATTACTTGTTGTATGTGCATCTTTTTTTAAATTTACACTTGTGGTGTAACAATACTGTATCTATTTAAAAATATGTTGATTTGTTGACATCACCTAAGCGACGAGCACGTGAGAACGTCAAAAGCGTGTACCCTCAAAATCACATGACCCTCGAAAACACCTTACTGGACGACAAATGTTACTTTGCTGTCCACAATCATAGCAAACGCAGTGAGTGACCCTCGAAAACACCTTACTGGACGACAAATGTTACTTTGCTGTCCACAATCATAGCAAACGCAGTGAGCGATGGCTTCGCACAAAGCCATCGCGAACGAAGTGAGTGTATATAGATAACATTTACGTATGTGTAATTAGGAAAAATCAACAGAAAATGCGACGGGGAACCAGACTAAAATACATATACCATGCGACTGAGAAAGCTTCGTGTCCGGTCGCGAGCTTTTTTTGGTTCCGGTTTCAGCTTATGCTATAGCTTTTGTGGTACCCAGTTACATTGCAAAGGTAACTGAAATTTCAGTTACAATTCAGTTATATTTCAAGCTTTTCAAATAGATTTATTAAAATTTTCTCAACTTGCAGCATAGCTACTCTTATACATGTGCCACTCCAATATCACAATTTCATTGTAATCATTTAGATAAGCTTTTGAATATATTGAAGCTAATTTGACTGGAAGATGTCGATGCCATGGCCAGCAACTTTATACGTCTTTGTTTCCAGGTATCAGTGATATCTATTTTTGAAATTTACCATTAGAATAATTGGCTTGAGTATTAGGCCAGTCATTCCAGTGGTAAGTTTTCAAATATTAATTCTATAGCCTGTAAAATAGATTTGCCAGGCCAAGATTTGATTTTCTTGACCAATCTTGACCATTAAAGGGTTATTCTATATCTGCATGTGATATTTACAACATGCTATTATTCTCGAAATATGCTTGTTATCAATGATAATCTGACTGAATGGTATTGCTATATCAGGCAGCGATAACTTTAATCAAATTCTTATACAGCTTTTGCATCAAGCTACCATAGAAACAGGTTGTTTACTAAATCATTAGAGAATTAAGTTACCTTTCAAGGCTCAAATTTGCAAAAGAAAATTTTAGTTTTCTCATAGTAAATATCCATTTGTAGACCATGAGTTTATTTTAGAAAATTTACCATTGGAATGACTGGCTTGGTTATTGAGCCAGTCATTCCAGTGGTAAATTTTCAAAAGTAATCCTATATTTGCCTGGAAATGGACATTTCTCAACACCACTGCAAAAGTTGTTTGTCCAGCTTTAGTGTTAAAGGGTTAAAAGGATTAAAAACAGCAAATGTTGAATTGTAAAGAAAGTTACAATCTGCCACTGTAGGTGTTAACAGTGTGTCCTGTTCTTATCTTTATATGTTATTGATTAGGCCAGCTTAGTACATCATCATTCAGCAATTATACTCAAGCTAAGGTCAATTCACATAAGTGTGCTGATAAAGATCAAAGGACAATGCCATTGATAAAAGTCAAGCCATCAACCATTTTGGTATAGCGGACAAATTTATAAAGGCTGTGGAATGAAACTAGTGTACTGGAAAGCTGTTGAATATTTTGAATCTAATTTGACCTGAAAAAAGCTGTTTCTGCCATATGAAGCAACATCTTTTGAAAGTAAAATTTGTCTAAAGTACTCAGCAGAAATATTTAAGTTGCTACTTTAAATTACGCATAAAGCTGATGGACATTTTGAAGCTAATTTCACTAGAAACTATTATATTGGCCCATGGTAAAAACGGTGGATTATCTTACCGTAGAAAGTCTACGCTCTAAGGAAATATGTTGAACATTTTGAAACTAATTTCACTGAAAAATATTGATACCTCTGACAGAAATCCTTTCAGTCAAATTAGTTTCAAAACATTCAACCAAATATTTCTTACAATAAAATTAATTTTTGTTATTTGGCTTGCATGGTTGAAAGGGCATAGAGGAAGAAATATGTATGTACATTTTTACAATGACAGCATCTTATTATTTTTGAAACAAGTTGAATGAAATTTTTAAATTACATATGGCAGTAGAGCTGGGCGGTCTGACGGTACTACCGTGAACCGATACCGTGACCGTTGACATTTCCAAATACCGTGAACACCGTCCATAATGTTTGAGCAATATTTGAGAAATATATTCATAAGATCTGACTTGACCAAGGGTAAATAAATGCTAATAGTGCCAAAAATACAGGCATCCCTAACTATTAGCCGAGTTGAGGTGAAAGGGTCGTTGTAAAAACACACATCAAGACGTCAATTACAAAATAATGACAGGCAGAATTGTATGTCAAACGTACGTCTTGAAAGTCTCACTGTAAAATTGCTTTATTTAAAACAACTAAACTCATTCTCTGGCCGTCCGCCGGTAGTAATTACACTATAATATATTCCCTATTCCCGTTTCTATTATTTGTAATTTATTACTCCAAGCATTTTGTCACCAAACAAACACGGTAGAATAACAAAATAACATGCAAACTGCGTGCTATTCAAACACAACAGCAATCTCGTAAAGAGGTATCTGATTGGTTGTTCATGAACTAGACCGTGGGAAAATACATTACTATGCTGAATTTATCAATGAAAATTTACTAAAACGTAGTATTCGCTCGCGCCGTTTTGATCACGTGCTAATTTATTAACAACGAGCAGCGTTGAAGTCGTTATTTTTTATTTTTCTGGCTTGTTTTAAGAAATTTCTTTAAGGATTAAATCCAGTTTGAGTAACGACACCTAAAAATTATAGTGTTTTAGTTTTTGTAATTCATTTTTCTACTGGCTACACGTCGGAAGTTTGCGGAAATAGCTTTTTACATGTATTGTTCACGTGAAGCATGGCGAGTAACGAGTCTGCACATCGGGTACTCGGTAATTATCAGAGGCTTTGGAATCGGCTATTCAATGTCGTGTTATATGTATGTGTATAGGCCTGTTTTCACGAGTAACAGAATATACGACTCCAACAGAAATAAAAGAGTACAATACGCGCCCCGTTTAAATACTCGCAGATTACTCAGCTCGACTGCCAAAATAAAATTTACCGTTTGCTGGTCGCACGCATTAATAGCAAGAACAATCCAGATTGAAATTAGTGCACCCCCAATGTCTCAACAGCAGGTTATAGTTAGCGAGTCGACCACACCCTTTGACCGATATTCCGGTGAATGATATTACGTCAATGAAAATAGTGACCTAATAAAATCGTGAAACTAAAGAGTCGCAATAGACATATTTTTCTTCTCTAAATCAGGAAGCCGATTTATTTATTTTACCTATATTTACCGTTGATTGGAGATGGAAGTGAAAAGGAAATGGAAAAAATTGTTCTAATTTCGTGGCATGCCTCAAGCTCAGATGACGGTATACCGTGGTACCGCGGTATTTTTTCATGGTACCGATACCGTCATGTAAATATCAATACCGCCCAGCTCTATATGGCAGCAATAAAATTTAGTCAAATTCATTGAACAATTTTCAGCAGGGTTTATATTTTATATCTGAAATAAATTCAGTTCTGTCAGTATATTATACCAGTGCTTATAGTGGTATTTTGTTTCTACTATATATCTCAAATTGGTTGTGACCACATTACACTTTTTATGATGACTTTCATGTTCAAAAAGTCCTTTATAGTAATTATCAGACAAAGTAACTAATGTAACTGAAATGTAACTTTAATTACACTGCTCAACCAATGTAACTTTAACTGTAACTGACATAGTCCAATGTAACTGTAACTAGTTACATTTAAATGTAACTGGCCCCAGGCCATATTATGGGATATAGTATTTCATTATGCGTATGTTCCCCTAGTTATTTTAGGGCAACTTATCGCACATTTTCAATGTCCAAAATTTGTGTGATATTGTTATCACGAAATAGCATACATTTACTTCAGAATGTAAAACGGTTAAATCATCTGATGTAGACCAGATACAAACTTTATTTATTCATATTTATGCGGCTGTAAATGCAATATGCAGTTTGTTGACTGTCTCGTATTATTTTTAACACTCATAGCCGTGGAAAGCAGTTGCTGTCAATGTGGTATGTATTTAGCAATGATGGCAGGAAATTTAAGGCCGGGTATCACACGATTCGCACCAGGGAATGTACATTCATGTATTTACTCGCAGACATTCATTAATTCCTGTTTTTTGTAGCTTATGTCTGGATAAACGCGATCTAAAAATTCTAGCGGATGACATTTCATTATGAATCATAGTTACTATGAACTTGTTTGTATTTCCCCAAATAGCGAGGAGCACCGCGATATGTCGGTACACATTTTATAATGTTATTCATAGAATCGCGATGATGTCATCACAATCAAATTTCCCATAATACCATGGTAGCGATGCCACTTTTGGAGGGGCTAATTTCCTCTTTACATGTAGTAAGTTTGCCCCCTCTTTAATGGTGCCGATCTCAAGATCCCCGGATGTGCGAAACTATGAATTGGACTGGCAAAACTATTTAATGGTGTAGGCCCCGCTAAAAGATGCAACAATGTTGGCAGATATACGTATTTAGGACATTTCGACCATATACAAATTCATCCTATTTATTTAAGCAATAAATGGTGTCTGCATTCGCTTATAGGCAACGCCTATTTTAATTTTCAATGCCCAAAGTTTGTGTGATATTGTTATCACGAAATCGTGTACATTTACTTTAGAATGTAAAGCGATTAAATGGTCTGACGCCAACCAGATAAAAACTTTATTTATTCCTATTTATGCGTCTGTAAATGCAATATGAGGTTTGGCTGACTGTCTCGTATTATATTTAACACCCATGGCCGTGGAAAGTCGTTGTTGTCAAAGGGGTATGTATTTAGCACTGATATCAGGAAATTTAAGGCCCAGTACCACGCCATTCGCACCCAAATGGAATGTACATTCATGTATTTACGTGCAGATACGCATTAATTCCCGCTTTTTGTAGCTTATGTCTGGATAAACGCGATCTGAAAATTCTAGCGGACAACATTTCATTATGATGTCATAGTTACTATGAACTTGTTTGTATTTCCCCAAATAGCGAGGAGCACTGCGATACGTCGGTACAAATTTTATAACATCATTGGTATGGCTGCGCGGTTTGGCTTACAGCCATATCGGTTTTAACCGAATATCGGTTTTATGGACATGAAACAAAAAATTTTAATGATAAAAAATAGTACGAAAACAGAGCGTATATTCTCACGGCCTGATACATTCGTAACATTTTACGCCTTTAAAGCTTAATATATCTTATAATATTCATCATCGCGGGAGTGAAATTATTAATTAGACTGCCTAAATATTACGCACAGTTAAATAAACATAGTTTATTTTGTCAAAATTAATCATAAATCAGTCAAACAGGTTGCGAAAAGACGTAAATCACGTGATTGTAATTAATTATGATGTAATTATCTCCCTTTCTTCTTTCATTTCCAATTCGGCCCGAGGACGAAATTATGCCTTGAAGAAAATATTAATTGTAATATTGTGAACATGAATTTCATAAGTTAATATGATATTGTGTATAGAAGATACCATTTTAAAAACGGTTTGAGTAATAATTTTATTTAAAATTATATCCTAATCAGCAAAATGTATTCAGCATTATATTTATTGGCAAGATTTTTATGCATTGGGGTGATTTAGTTTTGGGACGACTTTGCATTATGTTAATTAGCCGGTGACGTAAATAAAATGGATGCCGTTGTTTAGAAATGTTTTCCCTGATACAAATTCCAATGACAAATTCCCGCGTTAGTATTGTGTTTTATATTGCAAATTTATCTGAGACTACCAGAGAAAAGACGAGTGGATATTTATTTAATTAATTCGCTGCTTGATTTCTCTCGGCATACAGCGAGTTATATGGAGTTACACAATTGGGGCCACATTCAATTATTAGTTGCCCCGAATGTAGCTTAATGGAAAGTATGGCCATTATTATTCATTACGCTTTTCATGCTCGTTAGTATCTTTTATTTTTAACAATCCTGATACGAAAAACCGAAAATATGTTCATATTCGGTTTTTCGATATTTATTTTTTATAATTGGTTATGAAACCCTCAGTGCAAGATATCGGTTTTAAATATGGTATCGGTATATCGCGCAGCCCTAGTCATTGGACTGGTGCAAATATTTAATGGCAAAAGATGCAACATTGCTGGCGGATATCACTGACAATGGGCATATGCATTGTTGTGCATATCGTGGACTGGACTTACAGGAATGCCCTCCAAGCATGATGAAAAATTTGGTTCCAATGTATTATACATGGTGTAGATATGGGATTGTCTTGTGGGAAGTCATGACCCCACTGGATAGCTTATATTTACGAGTAAGTCCTAAATGAAATTCATATTTGAAAGTACCAGGTGAGCTAATGGACCGAGTAACTCTATAAGCATTATTATTTAGTTATGTATTATAGCACCGGTTGACATCAGCTGATGATGTACCGTTTCAGTTTCGGTGAAACTGATATGGATTGATGGATGATATTTAGCATCCAAGTTTAAATAATAGAATTGAATAGAATAGGACCTCCGGTTCTGAGTTGATGTGTATCTGGAAATAGTTGAGATAAAAGTTGTTGCTGCGGAATCAGCACATCCTTTTATAGTATTCAGCAGTTGTTCGGATCAGTAGTTTAGGAAATAATCAATGGATAAGAATCGATGGAATCGTACGTAACAAACTGACTATAGTTGATGACGATAGGCATTCGGATTCTCATACGAGAATAGAACAACACCAGCTGGCAATGAGATCGTACAGCTCATGTGCCTATTAACGATCGTATCCTACAGGCTTATTCACGATAAGCAATGGACAGGACATAGACATTGTAGCGTTCAGTAGGAATTAATAACACAATCGAAATTTGTATATCAACTATGTGTCAATCATTCAATGGCATGCTACAACAACACATTCCATAATGTTATTAGTTAGCTGACAGATCGCATCAAATCAGAACCAGCCAACACCGCTTGACTATGTGCAGCAGTAGCTCCATAGAAGAATAGCCCAGAGTTTGATTGGTCAGAATGACGTCATGATCAATGAGCGTCGATCAAACTCTGTGGCAGAGAATTAGAGAGAACAAGTTTCAAAGTAAGAATTGAAATGTAAGTGATCAGGGATTGGTCAGGATGACCAACAGTTAAGAGATAGGAGCTTCTAGGAGGAAATAAGCAGACGTTGATTGGCGGACTGATTATCCAGACCAGTCAAGCTGTGCTTAAACCTACCTAGAAGAGTCATGAGAATGAGGAATAAATATTACGATATGTATATAACTATATATCGTAATATGTATAGAACTTCAGAGTTGCTGAAGAGTATAAATAAGGCACTTTGCCTTTTGTATAATCAATCAATCCAACATCAGGGTTCCGTAGTCATCATCGATGCTGCGTTAGCTGAAGTATAGATCATACTAGATAAGTATACCGTTGAAATTATCAAAGTCTTTTATCAGTAAATTATCAGTCTTTTTCATCTTAAAATGTACAGTTAGAGTAGACAGTAATAAATATTTCATCTTGCAAAAGCAAGACAAGAGTTTGGTTGTGTTTGAGTAAGGACTCCAGAGTGAAGAGCAATACTTCACCGAAGCCGGGAATCTTCCAATCAGTCAGATAGGCCCGATCGTCATTGATAAATATCGTTGCAATTCGTCTAGCAATGAGGCAAGCCGACGATCATCATTCTACTGCTTCATTGGTAAGAGGTTGTCGCAGCAATCTATTCCATCATAATCTTACCAGTGACGTAGTAGGAAAGTATCACCACCCGGAGATCAGAAATCTTCACTGGCGAGCCTGCCAGGATCTGGAGTTCAAGACAGCCCATCACATCACAAGACAGTAGTGAGTACGTTATAAAATATGATGAACATAGAATGTCCGCCGATAAACCCGTAAACACTGTGTTGACTGATGTAGCGGACAGACTGAAAGTATTTGTAGAAATAGCTAAGCAATCTAACAATACCAGAGTGACACAGCATAGGGAATATCGGGAGAACACGATAGTGAAAATAACGACAGATATATCTTGTGAAGAGCAGCCGCGCCTTAAACACGCCATCGTACAATTATATTATCAGTAAAGCAAATTAGAACTATATAGTAATTCAGAACTGTAATAATTATGGCAGCAGCACGTCGAGGGGACCCGACGTTACCGCCGGTAGATCCACCACGCCCTGGACCGGAACTACGACCGGAGACGGTCGCTGCGATGCAGACAATGGGAACTGCGATGGCTAGCGCCATCGTGGTAGAAAGCGACAGGAGGGAAAGGAATCGCGTGTTCAGAAGAGGTTCGGGAGCTAACACAGAGAATCAAGCCGTGTGACGGGTTGATACCCGAAGAGGTAAGACAATTTCTGGATGAGTCGCGCAGAGTGTGGGAAGCCACCGAGGGTAACCTCGATGGTATCCCGGTGTATATCATAACACGCGCCTCTAGAGGACCACTTTCCAAAGCGGTGGACGCCTTCATAGTAGGTAAAGTGAGGGATACAGTGACGTTTGAAGAGCTGCGGGAATACATAACCCTTAACTTCATATCAGCTAACGAGAGTGAAAGGGTCAAGTATGACCTGGAAGGGGTAAGACAACGTCGCAGTGAAACGCTAGTATCCTTCAACCGAAGGTACAAGGAGATGGCTGCACGAGCCTACCCGACAGAGAACATTGATAACCGACGCATAGTATTATCGGCCTACATCAAGGCACTCGGTGATAGAGGGATGGGGCGTAGGATTGTACTCAAGAAGATAACGACGATACAGCGAGCAATGGAGTTAACGGAGGAGGAAGAGGGATGTAATGATTTACTCCAGGCAATGGACATATCACCAAGGGGGCAAGAAGAAAATATGGAGGTGAATGTACTGGAAGAGGGGAAGGACGTGGGGTCCGTGATTGGCTCTATGAAGAGGCAGATTGCTCAACAAACGAAATTGATCGAACGCCCCTGCGCTGTAATCGAAAATCTACAGAGCAGTACCGTAGCCCCAACACAGAAGCAACGAGTTACACCGCCACGAAAGGTGCAACAGCCTGCACGTAAGCCAGCCACAGCACCAAAGGCAGCCGCTAAGAAAACAATAACGTGCTTCAATTGTGGACGTACGGGACACTACAAGAGTGAGTGCAGACAAGCGGCGCAGCCACCCCGACAACCGGCCGCAACGAAACAACGACCACGACAGCAACGTCCCACAATGGTTTGCTTCACCTGTTGACGTGAGGGACACCTCGCCCGTGACTGTTTTGCGAATCGACACGACCGACCAACAGTGAAATGCTTTCGGTGCGACCAGGAGGGCCATTACCAGGCCAACTGCCCGATGTCGGCACCCATGCCGCAACGTCGAGCGATGAAGATACCACGGCAAGCAGATCGCCGGGATGAGGCAATGGAGATAGATGAGATAAACCACAGTGAAAATGGGTATGGACTAGAAACCACTCCACGGTCGTGTTCATGTAATCTTCGAAAAGACCTCGCGAACAGAGCTCGCAGAAAGGAGGAGTATGAGGACCGCGATGGATTCGTCCTGACCGGGGAGAACACTGACAGGTATGGCCGTTTTTCATACGGCAGCGGAGGAGCCCTGTCAGTGGAGGGATGCCGTCACTCATATGCGGAAGCGGTTAACGGACGATGGAGTCCGTTAAACGAGGACGGAGGAGATCGCTGGTGACCGAGCGATTTCTAATCCGGCTCGAGATCGAACCGCACGGTCGAGAGGATCAAGGTACGTATGTAGATGCATTAATTGATACTGGTGCTAGTACGTCCTTGGTTAGGAAGGATATATGGCGTAGCATGTTAAATGCTAGGCCATTAAAAAGAGCTAAAACATTATTAGCTGTAAATGGTTCGCCAATAGACATTTTGGGAGAGACCCAGATCAAATTCAAAGACGCCCAGCCTATTCCCAGTATGGTGGTAAATAGTATGCGTCATGAATGTCTGATTGGAGCGGATGCCTTGTACTTGGGAAATGCAAGGATTGACTACAGGACCAAAGAGGTAGTATGGTTTGGTCGTGTATACCCATTTAGGATTCCGTATAGGGAACAAATGAAGTATGTATATGCCAGTTGCAAAGAAACGACCGGATATGCAGTTATTGACAAAGTGCTGAGTGACTTTGCCAACAATTTCGATACGGCTCGTCCAAATACATTAGGACTAGTACCCAAGGTTAAATGCATGATCCCGACAGGAGATTCTCCTCCTATAAGGCAGAAAGCCTATCGTCTACCGCTTGCCAAGCAATATGTGGTTAAAAATCAAGTGAAAGAAATGCTTGCAGCGGGCGTCATAAGACCATCGTCATCACCCTGGGCGTCACCCATAACTCTGGTACCGAAAAAGGATGGTGACACCAGATTTTGTATTGACTACAGGAAATTGAATTCCGTGTGCCGTAAAGATAGTTATCCACTGCCGAATATATCCGACATTTTTGATTCGATGCGCGGCGCAACGATATTTTCTACTATGGACTTGAAGTCTGGATATTGGCAGATACCAATGGCCAGCCAAGACATAGAGAAGACAGCGTTCGTTTGCAGTGAAGGTCTCTTCGAATGGATTCGGATGCCTTTTGGTTTTTGAAACTCAGGTGCCGTATTTCAGAGGGCAATGAATGATATTTTCCGAGAATATGTAGGAAAATATGTGCACGTTTTCGTCGACGATATAGTCGTATATTCACGAAATCCGACGGAACACGCACATCACTTGCGTAAGGTCATGCGCAAGATTCAGGAGTATAAATTACAAGTGAAGAAAAAGAAGTGTGACTTCGCCAGTAAGTCTGTTGACTTGTTAGGATATCACATTTCTGCACAAGGAGTACCTCCACAGGCTCAAAAGGTCAAAGTCATTCGAGAAATGTCACCACCCCGCGATGTGGGTGAAGTACGTAGTTTTCTCGGAGCTACAGGTTACTCCCACTCCTGTGTGAAAGGCTATGCCGAAATTGCAAAGCCTCTGATTGAATTAACGAAGAAATATAAGAGATTTGAGTGGGGTAAGCATGAACAGCAAGCGTTTGAGAAATTAAAGACCTTGCTGTGTAGTGAGACGGTTCTCACTTATCCGAACTTGAATGCCCATATAAGTTGTACACTGATGCGTCTAGTTATGCAATAGGTGCGATACTAGTACAAGTTGATGATAAGGGTATAGAGCGAGTGATACAGTATGTAAGCTCTACTCTTAAAGACAGTCAGTTAAATTGGCCCGTAATAGAAAAGGAAGCTTATGCCGTAATATATGCATTGAAGAAGCTCCGACCATATATATTTGGCGCGCAGTTTACCGTGTATACTGACCACAAACCCCTAAAGAGTTTGTTTGTGGGAGAAGTAAAGAACACGAAGGTGCAGCGCTGGGCAGTGCTGATTGCAGAGTATGGATGTAAGATAGAGTACATCCAAGGCTCGAAGAATATTCGAGCGGACATGTTGTCCAGGTTACGTCGTCCGGTAGAAGTCGCCACGCTGGACATGGGCGATTATGTCATACCCGAGGTAGACGAAGGTGCATTACCTCACGTCCCTTTAGAGGTATATGACATACCATACGACGACTTGTGTGCCGAACAGACCAAGGAATACCCAGAATTATTTAGAAACACACCGGAGGAGTACATGGTTAAAAATGGCATATTGTATTCTTTAGTTACACCTTCAGCGTTGGACGCTGAATACCCCCGAATCGTGTTACCTACCCTGTTCCGTGAGAATGTGCTCCGGAAGGCTCATGAACGAGCTGGTCATCAAGGTCTGAAGAAGACTATCGGTATGGTAAGAGATTCTTTTGTGTGGTCTTTGAGAAAGGACGTGGTACGTATGCTTGAGACGTGTACGACGTGCCAGGTCAACCGACCTGTCACTACTCGACCTAAATATAGTGAGATGCCCATGGCCAGTTATCCAAGTCAGATAATTGGTATGGATTTGATAGGTCCACTTTTAGAGTCGAGTAGAGGCAATAATTATATCATGACGCTGATCGATCACTGTTCTGCATGGGCAGAAGCATATCCGATCGCAGCCAAGACATCTCAGAATGTTGAAGATAAATTCTTCAATGAGTATGTCGCTCGTCATGGTGTCCCTGAAATTCTGATTACAGATCAGGGTAAAGAATTTTGTTCGAATTCTCTGGAACAGCGACTTCATGAACATGGTATTGATCATAGACGATCGAGTCCGTACCATCCACAAACCAACGGACGTACCGAGAGGTTCAATCGCACTCTTAAGGACTTGATCCAGAAAGGTGTTAAAAACGAGTCTTGTGCAAGGGAAGATGAGTTAGGTGCAGCTCTAACTGCGTACTGCAACACTCGTCACTCCACGACCGGATATACGCCATTCTATCTGACGTATGGTCGACGTGAAGACTTCCGTTTGCAATTCCACTCGACGCTTCGCATGATCTTGGTGAGAGACTAACATGTCTCAATAATGCCTTACTGCGCGCTCATGGAGAAACGGCTAAATCTCGAGAAGTACACCGAGAACAGGTTAATAAGCGTGCAAACGCTGGTGAATATAAGGTTGGCGATTCAGTGGTAGTAAAAGCTGAAGAGAGGATGAAATTGACCTCTCGCAGTGACCCTGAATATGAGATCTTTAAGATCAATGGACCCGTGGCTCACGTCCGCCATCAAAGATTTGGGAAGGTACGCGTGCTTAATATATCCAAGCTACGTGTAGTCGACTCAGAGATGTGCTGGGACAAAGTACGACCACGCCCTATTCATAACCCTGCAAAAGGTACGAAAGCCAGCCATCATCCAAGAATCCGAACCTTTGCCGGTACCCGACTCCGATACGACACCTCATAAAGTGGCTCGTAGGAAGCGACCAGCTTCAAATTGGGAGCCGAAGGTGCGTAAAGTGGTCGACATGGATGTAGAGCGACCTGGGATGAGTAATGATCCAAGGTATGAGTCACCGATGGATACATCAGTGACCCCTCGTACCATAGTGATGGACACCTCGGAGGATGTAACCGAGCCTGCCACTGAGCCAATGGAAATACTTCCATCGCACCCCTACTTTCTGCGCAAGCGCAGTCACGCTCCTGAGAACGGCTCAGACAGTAAGCGACTTAGGATTGGTGCATTTGGCCAAGCTCTATACGATGACTTCATCAGTCGTATAGAAGCCGTTATAAAGCGGCGTAGCAGGAGATAAAATTAATCTCTGCTTAATCGCTATACTAGTAACAGCGCATTTGTCTAAAACATCATGTATACTTTACGGTTATGCGTAATAGTAGCATTAGTCAATTTAGTGTGTGGATTATGCCAGAACTCTAGTGTGCATAAGTTACAAAATGGAGTTATGATAACTGACCACCAGAAAATATCTGTAATACGTGCTGAATGGACAGTAGTGGTATCTATCAACCATCCACATTTACCTGCTAACTTTCTTGAGCGTCTAGTACGATTTCGTGTTCTTGTTGCTGATATTGGTCGCAAGACTTCATTAAGTAGCAATGACCTTTTCGGACTCCAACATCGTATAAACATTATAAGGAAGATTGCCAGTAGAACACAACAAACAATGTTGAGTCATGCCAGTAATCGACAGAAACGTGGATTATTTAACTTTGTAGGAGACATAGCCTCTTCTCTGTTTGGGACCGCAACATCAGGTAATATAGAAGCGATCAAGAATGTGGTCAAAACGGCTATGAGAAATATGAATCGTTTAGTTCATTTCTCCAATAAATTAGCGTCCCACGTGAAACTTGCCTTCAAGGGGATTAACACCAACGTTGACCGCATCAATGAGGTCACCGACAGTTTGGTCGATTTGACCAAAAATGTGAGCAAATTATTCCAACTTCACGCAGCACGACAAGCCGACCTATATGCGTTGGTACGCCTAGGTCATATTATTGATTCGGCCGAGAATGTGGTATACAGCTACCAAAAATTGGCCGCCCAATTTCATAGGCAGACCGCTTCTCTGGAATTGGGTAGATTGACCGAAGAAGTGTTTAGTCCGTCGGATTTGGCCGACGTCGCTAAACAAGTCAGTGTAGGAAATAGATTGGTTCGTCCATACCAATGGTATTACAGAAACGTAGTCGTGTATCCACTATGGAAAGACGACTCGCAGTTGCATTACATCGCGACTTTACCACTAATTGATGGTGGCAATTACATCGAATATGGTTTACCTTCGTGGCCGGACCCATTGGCCACGGTTGGTTATTATATGCAAGTCATTATCGCACGAACAAGTATAGGACTGGATACCAAAACAGGGTGGTACTTCACGTCATCCGAGTGTCGAGGTAGTGAACCTTGAGTATGTCACGGACAACTGAGTCGACAAGACTCACGTACCATGCATTGTTAGTCTGTTGACTAACACTACCGACAGTTCGTGTAACATTCAGTTATGGGAATCTAATGAAACGTCTAGCAAGTTATTCGCCCATAAGAAAGTAGGTGTTGTATTGCAAACCTTTGGCGAAACTATCGAGGTACATTGTGGTGGACGACTGACAGACCGATGTGTGGTGAAAAGTGGTCTGTATGCCTTAATGTCGAGTGGATGTGATTATAGTGGGAAAGGGTGGCGATTCGAGCCCATACAGTCTTACAGTCGGACGTATACTCGAATCAGTCTTGCCGTGGATGTGCCCAGATTGGATGTGGCCGGAGTCCTCAACCAATCACTTATTATAAACCATCTAAAAGTACAGAAGTGGGACCATTTATGTAAGACTAAGTATGTGCCGCTAGCACCGTTATCTGAAGTCGACCCAGCGATGGTCGACGGCAGCGGCATACGTTCTATATTCTCTTACTCGACGGGCTCCGTCGTCTGTTTTATTGTGATTGTTTTCATTCTGTATAAATGTGGTATTTTATCCTGCATGTGGACGTTTATTCTACGAAGGCCACGTGCGGCAATAACGCCATATCCACGTCACGCTCAGACCCGATGGCTGCCGATATCTGCAGCGCTACCTACGCCGTCGCGGACGTCAGCCGAGTCGTCGCCTAACGTTACTTCAAGGACCGAGATCGACCCGACGGCTGATACATGGGTGGACGTGGACTTACATAGCATTCCTGAGGAGTACGAGGACATATAGACAATTCACATATTGTATTTACTGTGCAAAATAATGCTATTATGCTACCATGTCGTTACTGTGATCCTATTGCATATTGTTATCGTAATATTCCTATCGTTTTGTCGTATTATTGTCATGCGACGGATGTCGTATGGTTTGAACTTTTTATTGAACTATTTTTATGTAGTTTATAGTCTACTTACTTCACTGTTTAGTTAACATTTAGTAAGTATGGTGTAGGTTATTTACTAACATCATACGACATTAGTCGGATTGTCGTTTTGTTTACAATGACTATTATATTGTGTGTTCATTCGCATCGTCGGTCCGGATAGCCCTGGTATAGCGTAGTTTAGTTGATGTTGCACAACGAGTTAATTATCACTCTCTTAAGGCCTTGAGAGACGGTTAATTAACTTTGGTTGAGGGGCATGTGTAGATATGGGATTGTCTTGTGGGAAGTCATGACCCCACTGGATATCTTATATTTACGAGTAAGTCCTAAATGAAATTCATATTTGAAAGTACCAGGTGAGCTAATGGACCGAGTAACTCTATAAGCATTATTATTTAGCTATGTATTATAGCACTGGTTGACATCAGCTGATGATGTACCATTTCAGTTTCGGCGAAACTGAGTCGAAACTGATAAGGATTGATGGATGATATTTAGTATCCAAGTTTAAATAATAGAATTGAATAGAATAGGACCTCCGGTTCTGAGTTGATGTGTATCTGGAAATAGTTGAGATAAAAGTTGTTGCTGCGGAATCAGCACATCCTTTTATAGTATTCAGCAGTCGTTCGGATCAGTAGTTTAGGAAATAATCAATGGATAAGAATCGATGGAATCGTATGTAACAAACTGACTATAGTTGATGACGATAGGCATTCGGATTCTCATACGAGAATAGAACACCAGCTGGCAATGAGATCGTACAGCTCATGTGCCTATTAACGATCGTATCCTACAGGCTTATTCACGATAAGCAATGGACAGGACATAGACATTGTAGCGTCCTGTAGGAATTAATAACACAATCGAAATTTGTATATCAACTATGTGTCAATCATTCAATGGCATGCTACAACAACACATTCCATAATGTTGTTAGTTAGCTGACAGATCGCATCAAATCAGAACCAGCCAACACCGCTTTGACTATGTGCAGCAGTAGCTCCATAGAAGTATAGCCCAGAGTTTGATTGGTCAGAATGACGTCATGATCAATGAGCGTCGATCAAACTCTGTGGCAGAGAATTAGAGAGAACAAGTTTCAAAGTAAGAATTGAAATGTAAGTGATCAGGGATTGGTCAGGACGACCAACAGTTAAGAGATAGGAGCTTCTAGGAGGAAATAAGCAGACGTTGATTGGCGGACTGATTATCCAGACCAATCAAGCTGTGCTTATAACCTACCTAGAAGAGTCATGAGAACGAAAAATAAATATTACAATATGTATATAACTATATATCGTAATATGTATAGAACTTCAGAATTGCTGAAGAGTATAAATAAGGCACTTTGCCGTTTGTATAATCAATCAATCCAACATCAGGGTTCCGTAGTCATCATCGATGCTGCGTTAGCTGAAGTATAGATCATACTAGATAAGTATACCGTTGAAATTATCAAAGTCTTTTATCAGTAAATTATCAACGTCTTTTTCATCTTAAAATGTACAGTTAGAGTAGACAGTAATAAATATTTCATCTTGCAAAAGCAAGACAAGAGTTTGGTTATGTTTGAGTAAGGTTGTGTTTGACTAAGGACTCCGGAGTGAAGAGCACTACTTCACCGAAGCCGGGAATCTTCCAATCAGTCAGATAGGCCCGATCGTCATTGATAAATATCGTTGCAATTCATCTAGCAACGAGGCGAGCCGACGATCATCATTCTATTGCTTCATTGCTAAGAGGTTGTCGCAGCAATCTATTCCATCATAATCTTACCAGTGACGTAGTAGGAAAGTATCACCACCCGGAGATCAGAAATCTTCAATGGGCATGCGTATTTATGACATTTCGACCCTATTCATAGTGTTGCACATCCGGGTATCTTGAGATCGGCCGCCATTAAAGTTGGGGCAAACTTACTACATGCTAAAGAGGACTACCCAAAGCAATACATTGTTTACATTTTCCATGAAGCTCAAACCATTAAATCCTGTATCTGAATATCTGTAATAAATCCGCCCGGTATCAGAAAACATCAAATCATGAGTGAATGTTGCAAGATAATAAAGAAAATGTAATTAAAGGATTTGTTTCAGAAAACCTTATTGTGTTATATTTTACATAGTTTTCACTTCGCATATTAGGTAAATATATTCCCCGCCGAAAATATTCATCTAATATTATTTAATTTTGTATTTTTATCGCCGTGAAATTGCTTCTTAGAAAAACGAAGTCGTATTTCTGACTTTTAATTAGATTCCAGTCACGTGACCCAGTGACGTCAGAGTAGCGAGTCATTTTTTTTTGAAAAAAACAAAAGCCGTAGACACGTCACTGTTTTATGTTTTGAAATGGAATTTGTTGAGATCGATGAGAGAATAGATGAAGTAGAATTTGATATTGTTGTGCGTCCGTATCAATTTGAGCCAGTAGAAAGTGATAGCGACGAAGAAATTGTGTCTGGATCGGATTACGGCGATGGAGATGAGGATGATAATGAGCCTGGCATTCCTGATGTAAACATCGACAGAATAGGAAACGCAGACTGGTGAGTAGCCTCCTGAATTACTGTGTATCGTGATTAGCCGTAGACACTCATATAGATGTATTCTAGCAGAAATCTCTATGCAATATTTCCGCCGTGTCATGAATTTTAAAACTTATTAATGTTAAGTTTTATAAATCTATTAGCTCACCATCCCCAAACCGATAGCGAAATATCTGATACGTAATTTCGTGGCATATAGAATTCAACATTATAATTAACGAGATATAAGCAGCTAAGCTATTCCCGCTAGATTGTTATTGGGTCGAGAATTTGGCCAGGCATAAATTATGTTGTAGCGCTTGTTCAGTCAAAAGCATAGGCATATTACCTTTCAATCCCTGGACTGAACTATATACTATGATACCCACTAAAATGGGAAAGCGGTGTGTGGCCACGCACGCCTCACTGCCAGTTATTTCTTCCATATTTCATGGCTTAGCTGTGCTGACTCTAAACATACTAAATGACCCTCATAACATTCTTTGTTTACACATCTCTCAATGATATGTAAGACCTAGCATTTAATGCTCAAATCTTTTCCAAAACATAAATTCAGTTTTCTCATAGAAAATGTCCATTGAAGGAACAAGAGATTAATTTTTTTTTTAATTTACCACTGGAATGACTAGCTCAGTTATCGAGCCAGTCATTCCAGTGGTAAAATTTCAAAAATAATCTCTTGGTCTGCAAACAGGCATTTCTCAAGTCCACTGCAGAAATCATTTTGGGCCGGCTCGCGTGCCAAAATGTTAATACAAATGTTTTATGTGCTATTGCAGCCTTTGTGAGAAATTAACATAGGCTCTGTGACATAGTGATATGGGGACGGGTTGGGGGAAGTTGCCGCAGGTTCAGACTTTCATAAGCATCTAGATTTGAAAATTTTCTGTACAGAAGTGCCTACCCCAACCGACAGACTGACCTGTCCTCCCCCCCCACCCCAACTCCCAAGTTTAATCAGGCTCCAACCCATATAAGCGAGATATTGAATATTTTGAAACTAATTTGACTAGAAACTGTCGCTCCGAGAATTTCAAGCAGTCATCGGTGTAACACCAGCCACCAGTGTTGTTTAGACCTTTCCACTTATCGTAGGTGTCACTGTGGAAATTGGACAGCGATGCCAACAGGTCGAGAATCGGTATGTTGCCAAGAGATGGGCCAGCTTGAGAGAAAGTTGGAAGAGGAGCAGCACACATGCATCATTATTCACGATGGCTTTATAGGAAACTGCCTGAATCGTCATGTGATTGAGACATCAATTTACGAGTTTGTTGGACTGAATGGGCCATCAGATGACAATGTACCAGCACACAGGTATGTAATCACAATTTATGCATTTTATCCGAGTTCATACTGGTCATCGTAATCCTGGAATCATGGTATTTGAGAATTTAAAATCAATACAAGAGCCATCAGAAGATGCATATATACCCCTGGATCCAACCATATAAGATAGACACACATCAAACACATGCTAATCGCTATATCACCTCACCAGTAGTGCCAAAAATAATCAGACGTTACACAAATTTTGCATGAATCCATGCAGGCATTCTAAGTTATGTACCACCGGCTCAAATATATTTAAAGTGTAATAACACTGTAATGAATAATCACTAAAAGAGCACATGCTACTGATAATGTGCAACAACATTCGGGTTAATCCGTTGGGAAATCTAGCACTTGCGTTGACAAGAAATGGACAGACGGACATGCTGCTCACTATAGCCTATCTCCCACCCCACCCCCATCCAGTAAGGGGGGGAGGGGGGGGGGACTGGGAGGAGGGGGATAATAAACATCTAATATATTAAATTTGCGGATTGTTATCATCTTGCTTTCTGTCATGGAGAACCTAAAAAGTCAAGGATGGAATTCGAAAATTAAAATTCCAGGCCTGGAAAACCTGTGGTAGAATATTTGAACAAGGCATGGACATGGTATGAACTAATTTGATCCTTTCACCAATGAAATATATGCCGCATTTTCAAGGCTCTCATACAGGAAAGTTGTCGAATATTTTGAAACAATTTTGAATGAAAGCCATTCTACCCCTTAAACAGCAATAATATTTCTCCCATTCACCAATACACACCAGTTAAAATTAAATCTTTACAACATGAAAAATTGAATACTTTGAAATTAATCTGCCTTGGGAGACATCACTGCCTTAGACAGCAAAAGGCTCGTCACATTATTTTCAAAATGTTCATTAGCTTTCCTGTACAGCTGCTTGGAAATACGATTTTCTGTAATTTGATAGGTGTGACCTCTAGGTTATACGAATATGTAGGAAATAGTCGGGTACTCAGAAATTATACCTGAAAGTGTCCTTTGCTATCTGACTCAAGTATGAGAATAAGTTGGTTGTGGGATACATAGGGAAAATCAAGCCTCGTCTTTTGGCACCATAGGCTAACATAACGATCCCTCCAATATTTAACCTAAATTATGGTGTCTTTATTTTATTAAACAAGCCACCGTGACCTCAACCGTCGTACCAAAAAATCAATGAAGTTTTTCGCGCACACACACCACATACACACATTCGCGCATACTTCACTCACACCTTATATTCATTCAGCAGTAGAATTTGAGCTATCAAGTCAGACAGAATTTTGTTAATCAGATCACTTTCATCATTTGTCTCCAAAATCTGTACAGTTTTTCTGAACCTCAGACAATCTTTCACCCAAGGTTGGTCAATACTTTGATCTTTTGCCCCACATTCGGGATGCCAAGGGCAACCTTCCCTCAAGGTCTAGTCAAGATTCATTCAGTACAGCTTAAGTTATCTCGCTGAACACACAATTGGCATGTATACACTTACACACTTATGTGTACAACAAACATCTATGTAGTTGCATATTCTTTTATTTCTTTCAGGACATATCGCTATATTGCGTATCGCAGGTTCACACGATGGATATGGCACATTCTCGGCAAGTTGAGCAGGAAAATCTTGCCTTCCTGTGCAGTACATGCTATAAGAACTGCATTCCCATCAGATATTTACACAGGATTCAAATATGCTTTGCCACACTGAAAACTTCAGTGTTCTATAGGAAAATAAAGGTTATTATGTACAAGAGTTACATGTTTACTGTTCAGGTAGTTATTATTATAGTCTTTGACACTGTGTGATAAGTCCTGCTAATAAGATCTCCAGATTTCTTATTGTACTTCAATGCATGTTAAATACAATAAATTTCAGTTTCATATTTAGCATAGAGACTTTGTATATTACATTAGAGCTGATAAATAAGGTAAAATATTTCCATAGCAAAACATGTTAGTCAGCAAATGCTCTGTTAATAATTTGAACATAATTGGATTGGAAGACATTGCTGTCTTCCAATCCAATTATGTCCAAAATATTTAACAGTACATTTTATTTTGTTCTGGCAATGTGTATGAGTTATTTATGAGCTGCATTGTGTTTAATTACAATTCTGAATTTAACTGTAGATCTCAAAATTTGACCAGAACTAAACTGCAATGATTGCATATACCGAAAAGATGTCACGTGCTGATAATGATGTCATTATGTTACGGTCACTGCGACCTTGAAACAAACCTTTTCAACGTTAAGGTTGAGAAACCTTTTCAAAGTGACGGTTCATGTTTTAATATTAAAGGTACACATTCAAGCCCAACTGCTTGAACATAAAATTGTTAAATTGTGTACTTTTATAGGCTTAAATTGTGTGCCTATATGCAATGAAACGAAATGAATGTTACCAAAGCATGAGTTCATTGCACATTTATTACTACAATTTTTTTGTTGTGAAATTGAATTCAACTTCACAACTAAAAATGTGTATTTATTATATGGAATGAATTCAATGAAATCACCATATGTTAAGATTGATTTCATTTTATTACATAGAGATACACAATTTAAGCCTCTAAACGTACACAATTTAAAATAATCTTATTTTTGTGTATCATGGTGTGAATGTTCACCTTTAAGTTCAAGTTTATTTACAGTGACATAGGGTAATTCAAGGGACAATGGAGAAATCCAGTTTTAGCTATGCCCCAGCCTCTCTAGCCAAGCCCCACCCCCCACTTTGTGCTGTTGGAATTGATCAATCCGGGTAATCCCCGAGTCAAATTAGTTTCAAAATATTCAACAGCATGTTTATTAAATAGTAAAGACATACAATTTGCACAGCTACGCCAGGGTTGGGGTCAATTCCGATTGGAATTGGAATTGATCAGTCAATTCCAATTCCATTCCGGAATTGGAATTGATAAATCTGAGGACCCCGGACTCCAGTGGTAAATTTTCAAAAATTATCTCTCACTCTCTGAATTGACAAAATAAAGTCCTGATAAATGCTATGAAATTTGATACATTATTGAATTAACTCAATTCTCCATGACCAGTGACCAATTAAACCTTTTTATCCTATGTGAGCTTTGTACCTCCTTTATTCAATCAAAGCCACTTGAACTTATTTCATTCTGACGTTCCGGAAACAGGGTTTCATCTCTATGAAATCATGCCATCTTTAAAATCATACAAATTAGTTAAAATGATTTCAAATATATAAGCTAGAACCAAGATAACCAAATTGTGTTAAAATTATTCATCAAAATGTTAGCAATAGTGTTCAGCAAAGTAATAACTATCATCTGCATGGAATGAAATAGGTGAAGAAAGCAGTACATTACAAGATAATTACCCTGGAATTATACCCTCCTACATAACAAAGAAATCATTGAACATCCCCCTCTGTGAAATGTTTCAGCTTTTAAAACACAGACACCAGGACTAGAGGTGTTATTCAAACTCTACATACATGTGCTAAGTACTCTCACTCAGTACTGTACTATATACATTGTATTCTAATGCTTTTTAAAGCAAACATTTATATAGCAAGGTTTACATGTATCTATAATAATTAGACATGGCATTAACCTTTAGCCCTATTCATCAGGGAAAAAAATCGGCATTAAGCTATAATTAAGTCAAATGAACTAAAAATAAGATCTGCTGAATGTTGACTTTTTGGACAATAATTTGACAGAAAGATATAACTACCTATTGGCAACAACAATTTTTAGTCTAATTGTTTAAAATATTAACGGAGAAGCCAACCAAAAATGCCTTTTGCACTGGTCTTGAGGAAGGATCATATATATTATATATATATATATATATATATGCTAAGAGACTATTTTTGAAAATTTACCAGATGAATGACTGATTCCATCACAAAAAAATAGTCTTCTCATCCTAATGATGAATCTATTTTTTCTTGGCCAATCTTGGGCATTAACGGGTTAAAATATAACAATGTTGATCTTAGGCCGTATATAGGCCGACTTGGCGAAATGGTCGGAGCAGAGTTTGCTGTACTTCGACGGCACAAAATACTTTTTTCTTACACGTGTACCCATATATTTCATATCGCTTCGTCCTTCGGAAACCCGAAAAAAAAATTTCCCGAATCTTTAGATGACGAATTAGTACAGTTAAAAGACGCACAATAAGGCATTATAGCGTTAACAAGGCAGATCGATAATTCGCTTCACTACACAAAGACAAGTAGCCGCAGGGCTTCTTTCCGGCGTCTCGCTACTCTGACGTCACAGCCAAAATTTACCGACAATTGCCGAGAAATATGCATACGAGTCAGCGGTTTCGAAAACAGTATTTTAGAGCAAAGAAACGTTTTAAATATTTATCTTTGGCCTCAGAATATTGTTTCTTATGTCATTATTGCTAATATTTCCCATTATAATTGACATTTATGGGATTTTGAAACAAATCCTTTAAGGTTTTATGGCTCATTGCTCGTAATGTTAAATTAGCCCCTCCATAAATGACATCATTCCCAGGGTATTATGGGAAGTTTGATTGTGATGATGTCACCGCGAATCTATGAATACAAATTCGTCCTATTTATTTAAGAAATAAATGGTGTCTGCATTCGCTTAGAAGCAATGCCTATTTTCATATTATGGGTAAGTCACATTTAGAAAATTTTATTGACTTTGATCAAACTGTTACGGAGGAATAACGCCAGATGATTTCAATGTGGTGCGAAAGCAGCGAATCTACCAATTAGCTTTGAAGAACAATACGAAAACCGGTATCCGTTATTAAATTACATCTACCCTATACAAGTATTTTACAAAATTGCATAATTTCAGATTTCCAATTTACTTATGTTGAATATGCAGAGGTGAAATAAAGAATTCTATCACAAAGACTTCAAATCAGTCAAGGCAATGCATAATTTGTATTTGTTTACTTTTTCGTAAAACTAAAACTTCGCGCGACAAAAAATTAAAGTTCGCGTGTCCCATTAAATATAGAAGCAGTTGCACGAGATTTAAAATGCCTATTGATTTCTGTGCAATTTACCCAGCATGCAATGCACTGACTCCATATTCGTTGTAACTATTGGACGCCCTATTAGTTGAGTCTATTATTTGTATATCTATATCATTTTGAGAAAGACAAGCTTACATCGTTGTGTAATGATAACTCTGCGGCAATTAAATCTGTAGATGATGATAATCCTATCCCTCACACACAAAGACCGAAAGGGTATAGATGAACTGCTATATTGTGGAAGAAGGAGATTGACCATCTGATTAAACCACTACCAGATGGAAGTGACAGAGTTCAAGTAACAGAAATGAGAACAAATGAATCCTCACTAGTGTTTGTCTCGGTGTATATGCCTTCAAGAGGATCTCTGGAAGCTGACGATATAGATATAATGATGTCTTAGATGAACTACATGTCATCCTACAGAAATACCAGTCACATGAGTTTATTATGGCAGGGGATTGGAACGCTCAAATTTGTGCAAAATGTGAACACAAAAGGAATCAAATTCTAAGAGACTTTATTGATGAACATAACCTAGACCTGTCTAATGATTTTCCAGTAGAGCCAACATTCATCCATGCCAATGGCTACGATGCTACACAGATTGACTTTATTTTCACCAGTCACACCATACTGTCAAAGTTCTGTAAAATCAGACGGCTCGAGAATCTGCCAGTGAACAGCTCTGATCACATTCCTGTCAAGGGCATACTTCTGCTGAAACATGATCATGTGCAGCTGGAAAATTAAAAACCCATAATGCAGAGGAAAATTATTTGGCACAAAGTGGATAAAGCTCAGTACGAAAGGAATGTTCATGACCGACTATCTCAGCTTGGTGTAATGGGTGAAAGTGACTATGCTACTCAAACACAACTCAGCAAGGTGAATTCGATACTGAACAAGCGTGCAGAAGAGGCTATGCTGACTGTACCACAGTTGAAACCAGGTAAAAAGTGCTTTTGGAACCCCAAAATTGCAGCCACTGTTCAAGAAGGTAAAGCTGCCTTCTTTGAGTATAAGAAAGCAGGATGTCCAAGAGACTCGTTTCATCCAGCAAGTAGTAGGAGAAAAGCAGCTAAAATACCTTGTGTAGAGTACAGAGTGAGGAAAATGCTAGATGTCAGTGCATGTTATACCAAGAGATAGGAGATGCACATTATGGGAACAGAGAGTTATATCACAGAATTATTAAACAGCAATCAGCCTCCAAAAATGCTTCAGTAAGCGAACTGGTTGTACATAGTATGGTAGTGACAAATCCAGATGAGTTCTATGATGGCTGGGCGAGGCATTTATCAAAGTTAGCCACACCAAGTGACAATCCTTCATTTCAAGAGATGTTCAAACGTGAAACAGAGTTTGGTATGATAGTCTTACAAAAGATAGCAAGTGAAGAAAATACAAAAATCAGAGACTATGCTGTTGTTGAAATTGAAGACGCTATTGGCAACCTGTCTACCAAGAAGGCACCTAATGTTCACGGACTCACAGCAGAACATCTGAAGTATGGAGGTACATATCTGATTATGCAGATTACAGACATTATAAACGTTATCAAAACTCGTAAGAAGATCCCTGATAGTCTTAAGTAAGGGCTTCTGATGGCAGTGTACAAGAGAAAAACTCTACAACTGACGCCAAGAACTACAGAGGGATCACAGTTATGCCAGTGATAGGAAAGGTGATAGAAGTACTATTGAGAATAGAGCTAGAGAAAAAGGCTTCACCAGTGTCGTTTCACCTTTGTAAGGCATATTTCTAGCCAGAGAAGCAGTAATAGAAGCAAAATATCAAGGCATGTCTGTATATGAAGCATATCTAGATGCTAAGACTGCATTTGATGTGTATATCAGGATAAACGGTACATGTAATTTATTTAAACTGCACCGTTCTCGTCGTTCCAGGTACCTATCGGGACCGGAATGAGACGAGGATCACAGTACTTTTTACCATTTTAAAAACGGTCCAGAAATGGCCGAGTTATCATCGAAGATCCACACTAAATTATACTTGAAATATTGCCAAGTTAATCACCCAGCGCTGACATCCCGGAGAGTATAAAAGTGGTGAAAAATCAAGAAGCAGGAGCATCACCGACGTGGAAGCCGCCCCACGCAGGACGACTGGACAATCAGGATACACGTGTGTAACTGCAAACCTACAGTGATTCATACTTCATCCGGTGCCTCTCGAATTTCCATGGTGGTAAGGAGTCCTCGACTTCCACAATTTGTGTACACTCTCGGACGGCCATCCGAGGGTAATAAACTAAATTTAAAGTTATAACTCCCGCATCCGAACCTTCTTAAGGGAGTCTTCCTACGGACGGGCCATGCAGGCCCGGAATGTAATCCTATGGAATGTAGAACTGATGGTGGTTCTTGGTGGATGACCATGCTGAAAAGTGGACTTTAACTTCTGCATTGCATGTCGTGTGTGATAATTTAACTTCCGACCAGTCTGGGTGAACTTTACCCAGTGTGCCGCAAGAGCTATGTGATGCACTCAGCACCGTGTGCCAGTAAATGTACATACAATGTTATTATATAAGTAACCCTCCATGTTAATGGGTTACTCTTAACTTCCATACCTCACCGGACGGAAAACTTTACAATCTCTGCTGTGATTATGTATCAGCTAAAAGATTATCTAATGGACATTCTTGAACTGTTCCGTTACCTGTCCTGAGAATGTACCATATCATGCCTGTCTGGAGAAGTCAGCTTGCGGAGACATGCCTGCGGAGACCTGCTTGTGGAGACCTGCCTGCGGATGTCTTCCTGTGGAAATCTTTCCAGCCCTGAGAACGTGTCATCTCATGCTATAAATGTAATAGCATCTCAATTTCAGTAACTAGTGAACTTATTCTGTACCGATGCCCAATAGGTACTCAAGTAGCTATACTATTGTACGTTTAGTTATAAACCGTTTAATTATTTCCGTATAAAGGTACTGGTGACTAATAGGTACCGTACCGGTCCTAGGACCACATTCTTATAATTTCTGTTTCATACTGTGCATATTATCCTTGTTTACAGTGGTGCATTCCACTAGCCACACCGTAAGGTCTAGTGACCCGTGCTACTTCATAATTATCATTTCATTATCTTCGTATCCGTTAGTTTGTGTATTGATTAGTTGTGCATATGGCAAGTCGCCATCTAGTTCATATGTTTTGTTTATTTATAAAAACTCTAGAACGCAGTACGCTAGGAAATACTATACAGCAACATTATATCCACATCACTCTTCCCGCCAGCATCAATTTTACACTGAGGTATCTGATCATGCTCTAATTGTTCGAGCCTGACATGTTACTGTCTAAACCTGGCTATTCAGCTCCATAGGATAGGTTTAAAGTGGTTAGGGACAATTTCTTCATCAGAGACGCATAGTGTACTCCTCTTTTCCGGTTGTTGTGGTAATGTAGCCCCATGTACCACCAAGGTTGTGTAAAATTGGCCAAGTGACCTATAGGGACTCTTATATATAGCAAGTTATTGTCTCTTTCCGCGCATCCACCAGCCTCATTATTGATTACAGGCTTATTAATTGTTTGGATTCCCAATCGACTTGTTGACCAGATCCGACCCTGGGAAACTATCTGGGGTTTCTGAGTGGTGATAGTTAAAGTGTCGATTTACATACATTCCCAATATCTTCGGATACTTGTTAGTTAGATACCCCCGGCAATGTAGGAAGAACTGCGAAAACAAATAGTTTAATATATGAGTTAGTTAGTTAGGTACCGGCCCGCAGTGCAATTCTGAACTTAACCCTAATGACAGGTTAAATGTTAAATCCGTAGAACGCGGTGACGGACGAGATGCGGATCTCCATCCAACTCATTGGAGTGTCTGGGTGAGATCTTGGAATCCACCATGCCCTCACGGGAAGGACAATTGCGATGGATCTCCGCCTCTCTATCCCCACCATAAATGACACGGCACTATCCAAACTTGCTTGTGTAAACTGTAACCTTTGTCTGGTGATGTTATCTGTAGTTGCGGGACAGGGTGGCCAGATTATTAGCTGATTTGGGGGCCTTGCTTCGTAACATGTACGCACGCTATCCTTTGGAGGTAGATGCTATGCAGGGCGACCTACGGGAAACTGAGCATCTGCGCCCGTTGGATAAATGTATCTAAAGTTAGGTAGGAATCCCTGCCACTTGCGACCAAAGCTTGTATTCGTTTCTAATAACTAATTGGTAGGTTAGAATGTAGCAGAAGGCCCGCATAAATAAAGCGGCAACCACCAATGCATTAACTTTGGAACTACATAAGACGGTGACCTGGGAATTCCTCGGAAATCGTTCGTACCGTCTTCACATAAACCAGTGTGCATCTCATTAATTATGGCTTCACTAGGATTTTCAGCGCTTAGCATTTTCTGTTTGAACACAAGAGAGGTCCTTTTTGCCAGCTCTTTTCCTCCGCTTCGGCATTGAAGGCATTTTCCTGTGATTGGAGGCCCACACGAGGCACTTTCCTCCCGCAACAAAAATATTTTCCTTATGTGTGCTAGGGATATATTAGTTTATATTAAACTACTGAGTGACTTCGTTGCGGTGCTCTCTTGCGAGGATATCTCTGCGGATTCAAGGATCTATGTGGTACCTTCGGCAAAACCACGTGGAAAGAACACCGGATGGCTCTATGTTTTGTATGACTGTGCTCATTACTGTCAAACGAGTGATATTGTTTGTATAGTATATACATTTGTGCCTGTTTAATTATTAACATCTTGTCCGTTACTCTAAATTAGAATGGACCGACATACTGGTGATACGAACAGTCGAGATGAGACCATGTGGCTCAATCTCGGCGGCAATGGTCGCACGGCCCCACTGGAACATCAGTGTTCCACCGGCTCTAGAAGCCAGTTTTTGTACTTTCCGGAGAGACGTGATACGGGATCAGCAACCCTGAGAACCGCAGCTAACCAGCCATCCCGCATATCGTGTACTTGCGGTGCAATGGAGCGAAGCGACATATCGGACTAGTGTACCCCTCCGAGCTACAGGAACACTCCGTTTGGTTACTGCAAATTTCGAAGCTTAATAATAATAATAATAATAATAATAATAATAATTTTAAAGGTACACATTCACAGCAGTATGCTTGAAGATTAAATTGTCAAAATTGTACACTTTTGGAAGTTTACATTGTGGTCCTAGATGTATCCAAACGAAATAAATCTTAACAAATGACGATTTCGTTACACATAAATTAATATATTATTTTTAAGTTGTGAAATTGAATTAGAGACACGATCGAGTCCCTAATTAAACTTCGCAATTAATAAACATTATATAATAATTTGTATGGGATGAAATCATCATATGTTAAGATTTATTTCGCTTCCTTGCATTGAGGTACACACATTAACCCTCTAAAAGTTTACAATTTAAACAATTTTATTTTCACGCATCTGGATTCTCAATGTGCACATTTGAAATTAATTAATTAATTAATTAACTAACACGACGAACTCCACCCCTCCCCTCCCGACTGCCCCTACCCTACACACCTGTCTATTCCCAAGATTTAAAGTCTTCAAGCAGAACAGATAAATGTATGTAACTGTCTAATGTCTCCTATGTATTCATGGTTTGTCATGTTATGTCATGCATAAATATTATATGTAAAGCGTTCGTCACCTCATATTTAAATAAGCAAATAAAATTTATTTGAATTGAATTGAATGAAAAAAGTCGAGGAATGTAATATCCCCGATTGCTGACAAGCTGACAACTATTCGAAATGTGACGCCCAATATATGTGGTTTCCTCTATGCTCTTGAGTTGATCCCGGTTGGTCCCTAATGGAGTGGGCGTGAAATCCTGGTGTGAATCTGCCAAGTGGGATTATGTCCGGTGGGATTATGTCTGGTGGGATTTTGTCCAGTGGGATATTGTCCAGGTGGGATTTTGTCTTGTGGGATTTTGTCCGGGTAGGGTTATGTCTGGTGGGATTATGTCCGGGTGGAATTTTGTCCGATGGGATTATGCCCGGGTAGGATTGTGTCCAGTGTGACTATGTCCGGGTGTGATTATGTCCGGTGGGCTTATGTCCGGGTGGAATTATGTCCGGTGGGATTTTGTCAGGTGGCATTATGTCTGGTTGGATTTTATCTGGTGGAATTTTGTCCGAGCACCGTTAGTGGTCATTCGCAAGCCAGCTCTTTAAGGTGTAAGCACAAAGGATGTATTCACAGGACAGTACAATCAACAGCATATGTTTCTATAGTATACATTTTCAGAATAAAAGTATGAAAAAGCTATTGTATACTTTGACAATAATTTGCATGAAATGTGTTAGCCACAGCATACGGTTAAATTATTGTCAAAATAATTTGCTACAGATTCTATACAAATTGGAATGAAAATTGTTGCTGCAATAGCTTACATTCTAAATATTCTGAAATAATCATCATGACCTTCAGTTGAAACTTATCGTAGATTTTTAAAATAGACACAAACATTCCTAGTTAGCGACAGGCAGCGAGCAATATAGTGAGCAACTTGACATCACCATGGACGGATGTTTTAAGCAGGATACCAGAAGGACGCGTTCTTTTACTGGTGATATTTGCTATGTACGTTAATGATCTGATTGGTCGGATGCCCTCAGATGATTACCTGTATGCAGACGATACAAAGGTATTCAGGGCAAATTAAATATGAGAAAGGCGAAGAGAACCTGCAAAAGACCTCTACAGGCTCCAAGAATGGTCGGATGACTGGCTACTGTAGTTTCACCTGGGTAAATGTAAGCTGGGGACTGTGGGCAGATCGCTAGATGTAAAACGAGAGTATTATATGTGATGAACAGAGGCTGATGGACCACATCACAGGTTAATCAAAGTAACTGAAAAAGTGAACCCAATTGATGGGGGTGAGCTGGGGGGGGGGGCGGCTGTCTGAAGGCCATTCATATCAAGATACACTAAAATGGTTCTATAAGGCACTACTGCTTAGAACATATTTAAAGCATGCAAATTCTGTCTGGCATCTATTCCGCAAAAAGATGAAACATCCTTAAATGCAGAAAAGTGCAACCAAACTGGTTCTAGGATTGTACGCTACAGCTTTTTTGCGATGATGATGATGATGATAATGACAACGATGTCTATGATGGGATCGCGTTTTTGTTGCTGTTTTTGTTTTTGTCGTCGTTGCTGCTGGTAGTGGTGAAGTATGCTGCTGTTGCTGATGCTGGTGTTACCTGTCGACGTTGCCAACCATCATGATTATGATGATGTGATGTAAGCTATAATACGAAACTAATGATGGCTATAATAATGGTGATGACAAAGCAGATGTTGCTGCTTCAATATCACTGTCGGTAGTTTCATCGTCATAATCGCCATGTATAGGAACTACTTTTAAGCATTTTATCCCTTATATGGCAAGAATAAGAATTTACTACTGACTATTTTGCTTGACTAATAAGTGTTGCTCAACTAAAAAGTGCTACAAGATTACATGACATCAGGTTTGGATTTATCGTACATAAATTAGCTTGCTAATAGAGGAATCCTATCTGTCAGTAAAATATCTGAAGTCATAATGAGTTATATCACATCTAGGTTGATGTCAAAATCAAGCGCGTCATGAGTGGCGTATCTAAGTCACTCATAAACACTTAATAGTCTATCAAATAGTACTAATTGCGTGTCTTTGCTATCTAATAACCATACTGTTGACTATTTTGAAACTAATTTGACTGACACTGTTGCTTGCAGCAACTGCACCATCAAATTACTTTCAAAATATTCAACAGCTTACCTGTATAGTTTTCTGGAAATTGATGTTCAGGGATTTCAGAGTTTGATCATCATCCTATTCTACGATCCCCACCCTCCCACTCCACTCCTGTATCGAGCAACGTGCTTGCAAGATTTTGATGTCTGCGCTAAGTTCATAAATATTAATGAGCTGGGGTCAGTCAACTTCCACCAATGAAATTGCTCGATAAGAAATAAAGAAAATGTACAAATTTACACATGCGCCACAGATTTACACATGCGCGTACGCCAAACTGTTTTCTTATTAAACCGAAAACCAATTTACACCTTTTCTGTTGCGCAGATAACTCGTTAAGAGCTAAACGATTGCAAACTTGCAAATATCGCTTTCCAGTTGAATAGCATCATTATCGTTGTTGTTATTGTGATTGTAAATTAGGTCACAGGATGAAGTCTCGCTTATCGAGCGATGTAAGCTAAAGTATGATTGGTGGACTCAAACCAGCTTGTAATGTTATGTCACATAGTAAGAGATCAAAGAACTGCAAGAGCTGCCACGGAAAGCAGAGCTATGTGAGTGGGCGTATATTAGTACGATGATGTTTGATCTATCCCGACATGAACAATGCTTGGGCGGAGCTTAGCTAGGAATGGATGGGGCATAGCTATAACTGAACTCATCCATTGTATTGGATATGACGTAAACATACACATAGATTTCTTTCGCACACAATTCATTCTGACTATAACAGTGTTAACACTTCTATCACCGAAACACCATTATTCCAATGCAAAGGCTAAGCGAAATTTTTTTTTTAAACGTATAGGACTGGAAACTGTTTTGTAATAGGCAGAAAGACGTACCAATTGTCTTAATCATAGAATGTGTCATCCAAAAGTGTTAAAGGTTGTTGTATTTATATGTGGTTTAAACCTGTTTCTGTTGTTTCTGAGTTTAAGCTTGGTATCTGGATATACTCAATTTAATGCTAAACCTGGTAATAAATCTGCTGTTACCCAGTTTAGCTTAAACCAATGATATGCCATCATAATTAATTACGCCACAAATAGGCTGACGTCACAATCATAATTGACAAAAATAATCCATCATGAACCTGGAAGAGAAAAAGGATTAGAGGTGGCTCCTTTTGTGCATTAACTTTATTTATTTTGACACACTTTCACACATAAATGTGCTTCATCAGTAGATGAACCTGGAATAGTCCATCAATTGTACGGATTCTATATCTTTACTATTTAATAAACATTCTGTTTAATATTCAAATTAATTTCAAAATATTCATCACGTTAGCTGCACAGCTACCATGAAATTGGGATTCTGGCAATTCAGAATTCAAATTATATAAATCGATCTGAACACGGGACACATTATGGGCGGAGTGGAACCAGAGATGGGCGTGGCACAGCTAATGTTAAAATTGGAGTCCTTCATTGACATCTCTGATCTGAGATATTGAATCTATGGACCCATGCTCCTTTTCTTCAAATGGCGAAGGTGGCCTTCCTCCCCTTGCCTGAAACTGTAATATGAAGATTCAGGTAATCTTATTATATTTCTTAGTCTGGAACGGTTTAGTCTTCTGGGTGTATTAGTCAATCTAAATGCAACTTCATCTGGTAAGCCAATTCTTGTCTGAAACAACATCTAATACAGTATGCTAATTGCCCGCTGCCTGGTGTAAAAGCACTGATTCTGAGAATACTTGTTAGCGTCTAGACTACAAACACACTGAACGCTACTTGTTACACACTTACTATAATCAGCTAAGATTTCTGATGAGTGGAAATCATCTATACGAATGTTTAAAGATTCTAAACAGTCCACTAGTTTTTTTTGGATTGACGGATTTGAGGACTTGATTTCTCCTTTCGAGTGAATCTGGGTAAAAAGTGTCTGCAAAGGGTTCTTGATGTACATGGATTGTATACTGCTCCTCTTGTGGCTCCTCTGTTATATCCGGTTGATGAGAGTCAGAACTTACTGGCATGGCGCTAGTGTTCTTTGATGCAATGTGGGCCTAACGAGACACACTGTGAACTGCACTTCCTGGGCTTGTTCCACTATCTGTGTTTTTCATATTTTAAGACATGGTTCTGGCTCATTTGTTCCCGTTCATATGTGAGCTTCTTGGTTTTGGCTATCGTAATTCTTCCTAAAGTCACTGGACATCTGTGTGGTTCCAGGTGAGCTGAATCAGATGCAAGTTACGGACCGGACAGCTGATTGCTAGAGAAAATTTAATGTATTTCGTCATCCTAACTTGAGGCTTTGATCCAATTAAGGATAGTGGATGGAATAATGGTTATTCGGGAGTGTCTATGTTTATTTAATCCCATGTTCCATATCGGATTTTCTTAGATAGTTCTCAATCTTCTTATAGTTTGTATGAAGTGATTGTGTTTCTAATGCTACACAGTTTGCTCTTAATTTTAAAAGGTGTCCTAAAAGATCACTTCTTTCTCATTCGGGTCTATTAGTTGTGAAAGTACTGCACTTATTCAAGCTCTTAACCCCTATTGTGTCAACAGCGCCCCAAAGCGCTCATAATAATAGTTATATCAATTAACCATTGAATGGTTAAGATTTTGCAAGAAAATTTTAATTTTTACAAGAAAATTTACAAAAATAACTCTGTTGTCGTGCAAATAGACATTACTCAAAACCACTACATGTGGTGTTTTTTGGCCGGCTTGACCATGAAAATGGTCAAGAAAATCCAGTTTCCTCTGAGCTAGCGTCCATTTGCCGGCTGAGAAAAGACTATTTTTGAAAATTTACCACTGGAGTGACTGGCTCTGATTCCAGTGGTACATTTTCAAAAATCATATTCTCTTGTATTAAAAAATGGCCATTCCTCAATACCACTACATAGTCCGTTTTTGGCGGTCTTGACCATTAAAGAGTTATGTTAACACACGAGGGGTTAACAATGTTCTCTTGCACCATAGCCGTCTAATGTCGCTTAATACTCCTGATATTCTCTTGTTTCTTTGATTGTCCTTATAATTCAACTTTCCAGAGTACCCACCCATCATATGACGTCATAATGAACTGCGTGAGGTGTACAATGACATCATAATGAATGACGTCATGAATGACGTCGATAAGTACGTCACCAACGCATATTTGAAGACGGTCTATGCGTTGCTGTACGAATTGTTTGCTTTTACTATTTAATAAATATTCTGTTGAATATTTTGAAACTAATTTGACTGGGCGCTGTTGCTGACAGGCAGCAACAACACCCAGTCAAATTAGTTACAAAATAGTCAACAGCTTCCCTGTATAGTTTTCAGGAAATTGATAGCTAGGGCATTTGGGGATCGATCAATCCCAACACGGCGAGGTGTGGGTGGAGCTTAACTAGTGATGGGCGGGGCATAGCTAAAATGGAAAGGTCCATTACTTTTAGTTTTCATTTTTGCTGTCTTCCTACTTTAGATATTGGTTTATTTGAGATTTTGAGATTTAGCTATTGGTTTATTTGAGATTTTGTTGATGTTTCAGAACATTATTCTTGATTTTTTTCAAACCATCTTAATTTTGTAGTTTTTCTTTATTGTATTAGGTAAATTATTTACCCTCTCTATATTCCAATTGTCTTCCCAGTACTTCCTTACTACTTATTATCCAGCCCCCACTCTTCCCCGCCCACAAAATTTTCTTTTCCTAAGCTCGAGAAGAGCTCCCTTAGGGAGAGGGCCTAGATAAGTTGCTAGAACTTGTGCCCAATCCCATTGTGTTATTAGTACAATAAAATATGTTTAAAAAAATAGCAGTGTAATAGTCTAAGGAGAGTGAGCGAGGGAGGGAGGGAGGGAGAGAGGGAGGGAGGGAGGGAGGGAGAGAGACAGGGAGAGAGGGAGAGAGAGAGAGAGAGAGAGGAGGGCGGGAGGGAGGGAGGGAGGGAGAGTTGTAAATGCTTCTTTGGTTTCTGAATATTCTTTCAGGTTATTCGTCATATTTTACTGTTACATCTACTATATAATGTTTAAAACTTTTAACCTATTCAGCTTACCAGATATTGGTTGATACATTAGGTTTCGGGTTATTCTTATTGGGACCATATAGTTTCTGTGTCTGATCTTTTGTAACTAGTGATTCTAATTTATGATTATTTTCTGATAGATATTGACAAGGGAGTCTATGATTTGTTTGTGTGTAAACAAGGTGCCCCATCCTGATACACGTTGATTGTAAACTAATGTGGACTGATTGCTTGCTATGTGGGAGCACGATAGGCCAAATCACCAGTTTCATAATTAATAAGCTCTGTAATCGGAATAACAGCATCCATTTCTTATAGCTTTTTGGATCAGAAGGTTGTGGGATTCGATAATCTATGTTAATAATTGGATCAATTAATTTAGTATCTGCTCCTTTGTAAATAAATACATTGAAAACTCTTCAAATGGAACAAGCATGGATTGACACATTTGTTCCGATTGGAGAGGTTTCCAGTATATATAGGTCAATTTCTTTGGAAGAAATGAATACACGTGTTCTAAGCAATGTGTTCAGGTTAAAGAGAACTTTGACAATTGATTTTAGGAAGGTGTCACTAATAAATTTGGATCTGAGAAAGTTGGTATCCGTTCTGTTAGAGCTAATTGACTGTGTCTAATTTTGGATTGGAGAAAGGTCGTATCTAAGATTGCATTGTTAAATGATAATTAAATTTTGATCAGAGAGTATTGGCATCTGATCGCATATAACTAAATAATAATACCTAAATCAAGATTGGAGATAGGGTTGTTATCTGGTATTTTATATTTGATTTAAATGCAAACTAAGACCAAACCCTCAACTCTCAAGGCTAGACACGCCACCAGAGTATGCAGATGATGCCAATTTCACCGATACAGACAAGGGAATCTTTGCTTCCAATGGTTGCAGAACAGCTAAAATCCTCAAACCGCTTCATGAATGAAGGCTAAATGTAGACCCCCACATGTATGACTGTCCATCACAAGGAAGACGAATGATGAAGTATTTTGGGGCGAGGAGAAGCAAAGATGGAGCCTTCGGAGCACTTCTCTGAAATTCAACCAACACGGCAAATCATCTGCGTAACGCTAAACATTGCTTTCCATTGCAAGCTGTGGATTAAAGGCTCTAAAACCCCCATGAAAGACAGAATGCACCTATACGATACTACACGTGTCTCCATAATGCTATACAAGTGTGACTGCTGATCAGAATCAAGGGCCCGTTTGAACAGACTCATTGGGTGTCATTGCAAACACATCAGCACCATAATGAATCACCGCTGGCCTCACAGCATAATCTCAATCCCACCACTGTGCAAACTGAGCAACGCATTTCCACCTGTCTCTGAGGATAACGCAACATGAATGGTCAATATTTGAACATGTTCTGCGAATGCCAGAGAATACACCAGCTCAGAAAGCATTGTAGTTTATCAGACCCCGAAAACACAATCTAAGACCTCTAGATGCGATAAAGAACCTAAAGGAGCCTAGGATACTCGCAAAGGACAAGACACATTGAAGAAGGTGGAAGAACACTGATTGCAGCTAAAAAAAAGTTCCACTGTTATGAGCCGCAAAAACCAGTTAATCATCGTTAGTCCAGTTTCTGCTTAAGCTCTTTGATTGGGGGTAATTGTGGGTAGACTTCAATGACACACATGCAGATTTAATTGCTTGATTTTGAGTTTTGGATGTAAGTTTAATGTTGGATCTGGCTGCTTTAGAGCAGGGTGTGCTGCCATGTTCGTGGCTGGACGAACGTAGCTAAATTAAAGTTTCATCAAAGTCTTGTGGTTGGCTCCCCATTGCTTTCCTGCTAGCTTCATAATTATGACTATCCTTATTTGGCTCTTGGACATTTGTCCAGGAAAGCTTTACACATTGATCTTGGATTTATATTAAATCCAAGAAATAACCCAACCTGATGTTGATGAATATTTTGAAGATAATTGGATTGGAAGACATTGCCGCGCAATGCAGCGATGTCTTCCAATCCAACTATGGCCAAAATCCTCAACGGAAAATTTCCTGCTAACTAACATTTTTCTAATTTTGCTTTAGAAACATGTTAAGTTTCTGAAAGGCACTGCATATATTTTGCCTGTTTGTCGAGATTTATGTCAGAATTGCACAGTATAAGATAATGATAGTGCGATTTCTTACCTCGCATGTGAACAGTTTGAACCACATCTCTTACTTATCACCGCATTTTTTGATTATATGTCATCATCATTAGACACGAATATCTATTAGCATCATTTGCATCATCTAACTAACAAATATACATTACCTTTCGATTTCACAGGTGTCCCAAGCTTACTTCCTTCAATAAATCATGTATATATATATATATATATATATATATATATATATATATATATATATATATATATATATATATATATATATATATATATATATATATATATATATATATATATATATATATATATATATATATATATATATATATATATATATCAACAGGTAGGACTTAAATTCCCTGATTAATGCCACTAACTGCGTTCCGCAAATTTATCCCTCAATGAACCTGTCAAAATCTACCACCACGCTCACGTCCAATCAAATGGTAGATAACGTTAGTGCGTTACACACCAGGGGCCAGATTCGCAAAGCCCTGGCACTTATGTAAATCACACGCTTCCAACATAATAAATGTTAGAAAAAAAAATTTTCTTAGTGAAAATCTTTAAGCCTTTAATGGCAGAATTTCGTCAAGAATCGCAAAATATTTGTTTGTTGAATGACTATGTGCAGGTCAAGAGAAGACTATTTTTTTTGTAAATTTACCACTGCAATGACTAGCTCGGTTATTGAGCTAGTCATTCCAGTAATAAATTGTCAAAAATACCTGCAAATGAACTTTCCTGAAGGCCAGTGTAGAGACCGGTGTTGGGTGGCTTTGCCGTGAAAGAGTTAACACAACAAGAGCTAAGAATTAAATGCAGATTTCTATAAAATGAAAACAAACCCGAACTTACTTAGACCTATGCCAAGATATTCAATATAATCATGTAGACTTTAACATTTTGGCAATCGTGCAGCCGAGGTCAGATAGCAATTGAACCTGTTAGCTGCACATTACATACTCACATACACACTAAAACATGCATGTAATCAGGTGATATCGTATCTCTTTCATGTACAGGCAACCCTGTCTATCGCGACCATCTGCCTTTGGCTCCACTAAATGATGTTTCTTGAAGACATGCGATTGTTAGAAGGCTTAAAGAACTGAGGTCTTGTACCCGCCAAAGCAATTCATTATAAATTTGATCTGTAGCAATGAATGGGAGTGTCTTTGAATAACACTCGGTCATGGATGGTACCGCAAGGTGTTTGTTTTAGTCAGGTTTGATTTTATTTAAAACACATGCATCTAGATCGCTTGAGATACCGTTGAAATGTCTGAGGAGATTCCCTGGCTGTAATTATGATATTAGTACTGTGCATTGATCAACATGTCTTATCTCACAATCTCATATCACCTCCAAGAGATACATGCATTATGCTAACTATGTTATGCAATCAAAATTATGTTGAATAATTTGAAAACGATTTGAGTGAAAGTTGTTGATGCCATAGACAGCACTGACTTTCAGTCAAATGATTTTCAAAATATTCAATCGTTTAATCAGTATGTCTATTAAGAAATGGAGATACTTTGCTTTTATAGAATTATAAAGGTTGAAGCCGGAATCTTGATATATTTACAGCGTTAGTCCATCCGTATCGCCGGAGTATTCGACCGGATTTTAGGATAATGCTTCATGTTTGTGAAAACATAGGCGTACATCCTAATGTATGCTTATTAGTCCAGTGGATAGGTGCTAATATAAAACCGAATCGTACACTTTATGATAAAAGCATGAAACTTGGCACACTATTACTAAACATCATGAGACGCATTCTCAAGACTGGAGGCATTTTGCATATAAAATGGCCGCTGTATAGTTTCTCTGTTGCAGGTCAATTGGACAAATATATGCCTGAAAAAATGTTAAATTGTTTATTGAATGCTACCCATTACTTAAATACCCTGAAGAGGATTAGAACATTAATCTTAGAATAGTATCACCAAACGATTCTCCTGCCTTCGTTGAACACCCTCTTTCACTGAACGTGTACAATGGACCTTTAAGATTTTAGCCATGCCCCGCCCATCAATAGCCAAGCTCCACTGACACTTCACCGTGTTGGGATTGATCGATCCCTGAATGCCCTGACTATCACTTTCCTGAAAACTATGCAGTTAAGTTGTTGAATATTTTGTAACTAATTTGACTGGGCGCTGTTGCTGCCTATGACAGCAACAGCGCCCAGTAAAATTGGTTTTAAAATATTCCACAGGATATTTATTAAATAGTAAAAACATACAATTCGTACATCAACGCATAGTCCGTCTTCAACTATGCTTTTGAAGCTGGCCAGCTGTTACGGTTGCAAAGCATCACGGATACGCAGGTTGCATTGTATAAACGTAGTCTTTTTCATGAGGGCTTCTTTAATCTACGAATCCACAGCTTCCAGAAGGAATAAAAAGCCATGTTTCACATGCCACAGCATACAGCGGTCAGCAGGTGTGACAGGGACACAGTTGGAATTGCCTTTATTCTTGATATGTATCCAATTCAAGATCATTGTGACAAGCTTCAGGAGATATTGGGATACAGCACTGCCTCATCCTTATCATCGAGTTTACATGACCATCTCAGTGAGTTAGCAACATTTTTATTAGACACATCTCAACCTTCATTGTGCACTTTCAATTCAGTAAAGTAGTATCACAACTGGTGATGTGTAATAGCCGGCATCCAGAACCGTCATCAGAAACAAGATTTTCAGAGCAACGAGAGACACCATTGCTACTCTTTCTATGTGTATTCATTCACTGATGAATACGATCGAAAGAGCTACTTAACCTGTTTTACAGTCTGGGATTGTCCGTTTCATACGCCCGTTTTCAAGCGTTGTGTCCACTCTTAGTTAACTCTGCAGTTGTCCTCTTTGACCATCTTGGAAAGGTGTGTCTGCCTACACTTAATATTGGTGTGTTCACAACGTCGACAATATCGACCAAAATCCAACAACGACTAGCATACATGTATCATCACATGGGAACGGCATCTCATTGTTTCAACACATGGACATTGAACATTTGGGGACTGAGCGAACACACATCCCTATCACCAAATCTGGGAGGAAATTCATGCATACCTATAATCGCTACAATGAAGAATGTGCCTCCTGTTCCAGAAGTATGTGGCGTGGTTCAATCTGACTCCAGTCTTATGACAGAGGTAGTTGAAAAAGAGTACACACATTAGCAACATTGCTGCTTCAGATAGTTTTGATAATGCAGATGAACACATGCATTTATATTGGGCAATGTACCAAGACAAAATGACAGAACTATCACATGTCGCAGAGCTACAGAGCAGGGGCTCACAGCAATCTGTGTACTTTTCGATCTCTTCGCTGATGACTCAACATCACTTGCAATTATTCGTCATGTCATGGAAGCGGTGAAACAAGCTGTAGCCGTTCCAAATCCTGGACAGATTCTGGTGATTGCGTATGATCAGTCGTAGTTTAACTTCCGAAAGGAATTCAGTAGACTTGGCCAGAATCATATGGGGACGATTTATTTGTTTTTACGTTGGGTGAACTACATATCAAGATTACATTGTTTAAAGCGATTGGTGATCTTTTTGGGGTGGGGGGGGGGGGGGGGGGTGGGGGGGGAGGGGGCAGTGGATGGGCATGAACCCGAGTGCCAGTGGACATAACTATAACAGGAAGAGCAGATTCATTTCTTAAAGCAGTACACGTTCGGAGAGCAGCATGCGCACACCAGGTGACCGCATGCCCGCTGTACAAGCTTCACCAGACATCACACGCCGACTACAAATCATCTCAACACAACACAATACAATTGAAAGTGATATATAGCTTTTAATGAGTGGTGCGCACAGAGAGCAGACAACAGTCCGCAGTTCTATTCCTGCCATCTTGTTCTAAGGATACAGTCGGGAATATTGCTCTGGGACAGATTTTTCATGAGGTAAACTTCATATTGTATATGTATTTGACACAATTAGAATGGCTCTTCCATGCTCTTGATAACTACAATTATGTAAGTGCTGTAGCTATTCACCTATGGGATATGGTGGTGCTCGTCACCAAACACTTAGACATATTTGCGACATTTTGCAAGGGCGAGTTCACTATGAATAAGACCATTCTCCAGGATGCCTTTGAATGAGAGCCATGAACAAAAGAAAGACAAACCAATGCATGCGGGAAACGTGATGGGGGAGCAATTAGCCCTACTGAAAATCCAGCAGCTATACTGTGATGGATGATGGCTGGACCTGAGCTAGATGGTCAGTGTTTCTGGCAAATTTCTCGCTGGACGGCTAATCTATGTCACCACGAAGACAAGTCAACTTCTTCCCAGCATTCAGTGGCTGGTCGTCTTAATGTAAGACAGAGGAAGCTCTGATGAGAATGTAAACTCGTCCAGGCAGGCATTGATCACACAGAAGGGCAGAACATTTGCAAATATACCGCCAACACAGTATTTCCTCTGCCAACACTTGCGAGTAGGATACCAGGCAAGGCATGCATGGGGCCAAGCCTCGTTCAATGTGAATTCCAGTATTCTTACTAACAGGTGAGAGAAATGACATCTGTGTTTAATAGGTAGTGTTAAGGCTTAAAGTAATCTCAAATGACCCCCATCAACACTCCAACATCATTCTAATCCCAGCCTTTCTAATACTCGTGGTAAATGCACTCACTAGAGTAAGTGGGAAACCTAGCACTGTTACTGGCAATTTGGACAGATTATATAATAACAGAAAATATGACTGGCAGACATTTAAAAATATAAGTTCCGAGATATCCACAGGTCGACAGTTTGATCCGATCCAGATCCGGGCTCTTTTATCACGACCAATGTCTGGAAATCATCTTGACCGACAGGTTCCTACCTTGTATTAAAATCTGAACCAAATCGGATCAGAAGTTTTTGAGATACAGGTGCGGACAGACGGACACACGCGCACACGCGCACGTGATCGAACGCACGCACGCCCAGAATTACAATACTCTATTCCCCTTATGGGTCGAAGGTAATAACCGACAAGCGAATGCGTCGGTGGGTTGGTGTGGTGGGGAACATTAAAAGATACCGTATGACCAATATTGACAGACACGGTACGGAAAAGCTCAAAACAAAAATTTATTATTTTTTCAAAATGTCCGGCAAAATAGTAATTTTTTATCCAATCTGTGAGAAACTTGTCAACTGTTTTACTGGATTAGGTATGAATTTAAAATGAGTTTTCTAGAAATCTGCTTTTCAGACCTTTTCTGAATAAACTTGAATGTTGAAAGCCCTTTGGGCCCTGTTGTGTCAAGGTCTCAATCGTAGTTCTGGTCTGTTGACCATGTAAGTACCGCCTCTCGGAATCCTCCTTCAGGCGAACCTCCAATTTGGAGTAATTTCCTAACGATTTTCCCATCTGCATTTCACATTATATATACAACGCCTAGACAAACTGTACCGATTTAACGCCTAACGAACGATTCGTATTAATTTCTAATAGCGCCGGACGTTTCTGATGGAGTGTGAAGCACCGTTCTCTTGGGTTTTTCAAATAACTATAAGCTTGAATTTGTGAGTTTTGAAGCTTCCGGTATAGCATAGTATAATGTTCAGATTTAGCGGCGATATTTTTAGAATCTAGCTGAGCTTGGATTTTAGGTTAAAATTGGTTCTATAACACTCATGCAAGTGCTGGGTATAGTCCATGAGAAAATGCCATCCGTGATAGAGTTGCACAGTGGACATTTTGTGGCGCCTCCCCTATTTCTGGTTGATCCACCAAATAGGTAGTATTGCTGGACGAGTAGTTTTACTTTAATAGCGGCTTCAAAGACTGAGAATTTGTCTGCTTTACAGCCACTCCACGCTATGTGTTATGTGCCGATTTTGAAATCTGGCAGATTAAGGTACTGCAAGGTGCTCTTTGTTGCAGCATCGTATTTTAGTCTCTCCCATCAACCAGCCGCACCCTCCACCCACACACCCCTCCACCCAATAATTAGTCACTTGTGTTGATGTTATCCGCTTTTTCCATACTAGTTTGCCTGGTGGATAGATTCGCTAGTAGTGAGAATGCAGATGGTAACTGATACTTATGCAGAATGTTTTTAAGGTTTACTGTCCAACTAGCTGAAGATGCTGGTTTTACTGTTAATTGGCGTTCAAGAATTTCTCTTTGAACTCAGCTTTGTCGTCGTAACTTCTGTGCAAAGAAAATCACGATTCTTTAATGGAGCTATTCTTCCAGTGGTAGTGTCCCGAGGAGTATGTAGACAGCTGAGTTTGTAGTTGTGGTTGGTAGATGTTGAATGGCTTTCAGCTGCGATCTGTAAAAGCTTTCTAATTCCTCCACCTCGGATTGCTTGAGCATCAAACCCTCAAGCCCATACATGAGAACAGGGGTTACGTAAATGGCCCATAGATGCTTGGACTTAACGGATTTAGACCGTTCAGACCATGAAGACCAGCTCCCATAAGTGAATACGCTGTTCTGCTTGAGGACCCTATTCTGCCTTCTACTGTATCTCTATTGCTGGCATTTGTCATTCGAACTATGTCAAGGTGTACCTCTTTATCAGTGTTATCTAGTATCGCATCATTCAGTTTCTTTCAGAGTTGTTGGTTTTGCACCTTTCATGGCCATTTGTTTGGTTTTACTATTGCTGAATAGGTAACGTTCATTTGATGCATCTATTGGGCTTCATTTATTACCAACTGCATTGGCAATGGTGACTCTGCTGACAGAGCTAGATCATCCGCACACATGATCACACATGTTGAGATACAACCGATTCTGGATCAGGCAGGCTGATCCTCATATTTTCGGAGCAGTGGATTGCTGCGACTGTTGAAAAGATCTGCAAAGGACTCACCGCCTTACCGTCTAATACACTGGCTTTCCCGTAGTTTCCCCTACAAGTGATTCCCTGTTTTCCACCCGTACCAACAATGTTTTGTTTCTATTAAGCAGTAGTCTGAAACACATGAATATTTCGAATATTCGTTCATATATATGTATATACGAATATTCGAATACAGAACACTAGTACATAATGATATCGCCTATGTTGGCTCTTGATGTGCTAGGCTCTGCCCTACCACAGGTACGTCTTCTCGGTGAGATTGTCATGAAATAAAGCTGCCACAAGACCAAATTTCACAAAGGCTGATTTAAATGTTTTGTAAATGATGGAGACGTGTGACAATGGTAGCAACAAGTTCCAGTAGGATTTGTTTCAAATTGCTCAACAGCTAGCCAGTATGGTTGTCTTGGAATTGATGAATCTGACGGCATAATCAATTACGTCACATGTATGCTGACGTCACAATTAAAATACGTAATGAATGGCGTATATAAGGCCATCATGAACGCTTAATAGTCCATCAAGTGTACGATTTGTATGTCTTTACTAGTTAATAAACATTATATTAAATATCCTGAAACTAATTTGACTGGGTGCTGTCAAATGAGTCTCAAAATATAAAACCGTTTACCTGTATTGTTACCGTGATATTGGTACTCTGGGAATTCAGGGTTCGATCGACCCCTAACGCGGGAAACGCGTCGGCGGAGCTTGGCTAAAAATGAGCGGGGTACAGGTAAAAGTGGATTCATCCATTGAGTTACTGGAGCTCTAAGAGTCAAATTGTTAAGCGACGAGTGTTGCTGCGTTGCTGAGAGGAATGGATGAAGAGAAACATCATCTGCTCACTGATGTACATCTACTCCGAACGTGAACGTTGCATTACGGGAAACATAGGCTTCCAGACGTGTATGAATCCACAGATCAAGGATAATCTGTTTGCATAATGTAGTCTGTGCACTGCTGATGCTGGGCAACTGTAACAGCTAGGAACGTACAAAGGCAGTTCGGCCTAAACTTGATGCCTGCCAACTGCCTTCAGTGAAAATGGTCAACATAAGTGCATGCTTGCCTATATTCTGATCATCATCATCATCATCATCATCATCATCATCATCGATCGATCGATCGAGAGAGAGAGAGAGAGAGAGAGAGAGAGAGAGAGAGAGAGAGAGAGAGAGAGAGAGAGAGAGAGAGAGAGAGAGAGAGAGAGAGAGAGAGAGAGAGAGAGAGATACAGAGACAGACAGACAGACAGACAGACAGAGAGAGAGAGAGAGGGGGGGGGGGGGGGAGAGAGAGAGAGAGAGAGAGAGAGAGAGAGAGAGAGAGAGAGAGAGAGAGAGAGAAGGCATGTAGATAGATAGAAAAATTGATAGATAGATAGATAGATAGATAGATATATAGATAGATAGATAGATAGACGGACGGACGGACGGACGGACGGACGGACGGGCGGGCGGGCGGGCGGGCGGGCGGGCGGACGGACGGACGGACGGACGGACGGATAGATAGATAGATAGATAGATAGATAGATAGATAGATAGATAGATAGATAGATAGATAAATAGATAGATAGATAGATAGATAGATAGATAGATAGATAGATAGATAGATAGATAGATAGATAGATATTGGCTGGATATGACTCTGGAGAATTAATTGTATTACACGTCAAAGATATTGTGTTACCATGGCGTTGTTTATTTCAGTCCTGCAAATGTACATATATACATTATTATATAGAATATATATGTATATTTGTATAAATACAACGATGGCGAATGATAAATTTATAAAATATGTATACGCAATGTATATAAACTCAATTGAGTAGAATATTAGATACCAAAAGCGAGCCTGGTTGTATAGTTGCTATTAGCATTCAACACTTTCAAAACTAATAGACACTGGATCCAAGAGACTGTTCAAAGTGTAAACTTTTCAAAATGTTTTGTTAATTCTGAAAAATTTAACTATCGGCTATTTTCGCATTCATTACGTCAGACAATATTACAACCTGAAGAAAGGCGATTTTATAAGTGCAACGATGTTTGGAAACGTCTGCTCTTTCGAACTGGCTGCTAACGCAAATTCTTTACGACTTAAGACGTAATATTTTAATGAAGATTTTGAAACAAATTTGGACGCGACCAGCTTTCGGTCAAATTAATTCTAAGATATTCAGCAGCTAACCTGCATAGTTGCAATACAGATTAGATCCATAGCTGTCGGATTTGAAATGGTTAACATATGAAAATGAAATGATTAGAAATTTAAGAACGTAATAAATATTCAATTGACATTTTTGCTGTATGAATTTCAATTATTCGAGCATGCTCTGACTGAATCGGCCATGCGACAGATATCGCCTAGATATTTGGATAGATATTTGGCTATAGACAGGACCGTCAAGTCTATCCATATATAATATCATGTCACCGAGCCGTTTGTGAGTCATGCCTTTGCGCAGTAGACTTGAACTAGGGTTTCGGATGATTTTTCGCAACTGTTGCTGTAAGCTAATCTTTATTGTGCTCGCAACCCTTAGCTCTCGAATTTGTCCAGAAAATTTAAATTTTCTCATAAAAATGTCCATTTACAAACCAAGATATTATTTTTTGGACAATTTACTACTGGAAGAACTGGCTCGGTTATCGAGCCAGTCATTCCAGTGCTAAATTGTCAAAAATAGCATTCTCTTGGTCTGCAGACCACTGCAGAAGGCTTTTTTTGCTGATATAAGTGTAAAAGGGTTAAATAGCAACAGCTTACAGCAATACTGTTTTCGAAATGTGCATCAATTTCATTTCAACAACTCATACAAGCAAATTTAATCTCCCTGTAACAATACCAGAGTTAACTTCGTGTAGGACGAGATTTATATTCAAATTGTCATTTCCATTAACTACTTCAACCCGGATGACCAAATACGGAAAAATCCTTTACGACTTACGAAATATTCCGTTGAATATTTTTTGTCCCTGTTAATTTAGTTTTCAGAATATTACCATGCCAGTCCAGTCTAGTGGTACTATAGTTCCGCAATATAGACTAGAGTAAACCAAAAGGTTGTACATGGGACATAAAATCTAAACTCGATTATTTCAAACTTACATCAAGCATATATCAGCGCGATCTATACAACCTCTGTAGTCTATAATAATGTATTTTAATGTCAAGTTATTCACATGGATATTCGATATTTTATATAATTTATATACAAACTGGGTTGTGCAGGTCAGGGTAACATAGGTAAAAAAGGTAGAATTATATAATATTTATATTAGAATGTAGAGAGGATCGAGTGTGTAAATATAGAAATTACATATATACTTATATCTTATAATATTTTGTATTTATAACCACGTACAGTAATGAAGAAATGTCAATATAAGAACGCTTATATAGTGACAACACAGCTTACGGGGCCGATGCCGGCCCGATACCGGCACGGTATTGGCCAGGCATCGGCCAAGTAAGCCACGTTATCTGGGTAATCTCATATAACATTTAAAAATTAATCCATTCAGGCCTACTGACCAGATTTGACAAATTCTTCACAGTTGGAGAAATATTATTTTGAATCGATGTAGTTAATTAGGTTAGAAATTGTTATTGCCATATAGGCAGCAACAGTTTCCAGTCAAATTTAAATTCAAAATATTTAACAGCTTAATTGTAGGATTGGGGTTGACATTTACATATAGCCTACTGGATGACAGAATTAACACTGACCACGAACAGCCGAATTTGGAAATTCATTTTAATAAATTTAATAAATAAGGCCTATAATATCCAGAGCAAACGTAGCTTTATTTTGGTCCATTCAGCGCATGTGCAATCGCACGAACCTATGTACGTGAATGAGTGAAATGTCTTGAAATTTGTTCATTGTGGTATATCCATCATTAGAGCTAACCTAGTCCCTGGTATATCCATCATTAGAGCTAACCCAGTCCCCCACATCATATTTTATTATTTTAAAAAGAATGTGGTCTACTACAAAAGTTTCTACAGATAAATAATTCAGTTCATTAACATGTTTGATTTTTTAACATACTGAACAGGGAAGCCATTGCTAGTCTGTGCCATTTGAGCTCCAGTCTCCTTTTGTAGTCCGACGCATGATATTTTATTTAGCATAAGAAAACAAGGGAAGTAACCTTTTACAAACAACTGAGATATAGGCATATATGTGTTATCGCCCTTATAGTGACCGGAGCGTCAACAATTCAGAAGACCAAGGGAAATTATAACTCTATTGTTCTTAAGAAACAAACAGGTGTTGTCTCCCTTTGCTAGCGATTCTCTTCAAGGTGTCTAATACACTAAGATATCGACAACATCATAGGCACAACATGCTCCAGTCAAATTAGTTTTAAAATGTAGTCGACAGCTTTCCTGTATGCTCGTTCTGACATTAAGATATTGGCATTTCAAGGTTCAAAGGGTAAAATTAGCAAATACATGCAGTGATATACCAGATAACGCAGCTTACTGGGCCGATACCGCGCATCGGCCAGCATCGGCCCAGTAAGCTGCGTTATCAGGGGTAGCTTTCAAAATTAGCACCTGCTACCCAGGCCTGTCATCAGTTTCTCAAGCGCTTGAATAAGAACACGGGGCAAACATGTTTCCATAAATAGATTTTCACCTCCATCATTGAGATGATTGAATCGTTGAGATGATAGAATATCTATTTGACAACAGTATGCTCGTTAGCAAGACGTTGAATATTGTGCAAATTATTTTGGAAAAAATGTTCTTGCTGACATATATAGTAACAACTTCCAGTCAGATAGCGTTCAAGAGAATACTATATTTTATCATAATTTAATAAAGTTTCTTCAATAGTGGATAGCCTAATTAGGTTTATCGGAAGAGTAGGTTTGAAAGGCTCAAATGGCATACCATGTACCACGGTCTTAGCTAGGCATGCGAGATTATCGTTTTGTTTGATCACGATCGATTATTTAAAAATAATCGTGGTTACTCGCTTAACCAGCCTCTGTACAAATTACCCAGACAATAGCCGTGTTCTAACTAGAGACTTAACCGGCGTAACGCAACACTGAGGTATGGCGTTATTCCCGATTAACTCTCCAGAACACGACCAATATTCAACAATGCCATATGAATGACGAAAGCTACAATGGTGCTTAGAAGTGTCCATTTCCTGGTCAAAGAGAAAACTATTTTTTATTAATGTATCATTGGCTCGAGCCAGTCATTCCAGTGATACATTAAAGAAATAGTCTTCTCTTGGCCAGGAAATGGATAGTCCCTGATCAAAATGTCAATTTTCTTGACCGGTCGCATCAAAGAGTAACTATAAGGTAGGTCCTGACATATTTTATACAGTAGAAATTATTCACGATTATTCGATTATTTAATTCTTAATAATATATATTCATGATTTAAAAAATAATCGCGATATTTCGATTTGAGTGGATCTATTTCTAACCATGCCACGCACATTTCTAGCTAAGCTCCGACTGTTCCGTCCATATACTACACGGGTTGGAATCCATTTGAAACTTTGAAATTAAATTGCCAGGATCTATATTTCAAGGTAACTAAACAGGTAAATTGTCAAATATTTTGAAACTAATTTGGCTGGAGCGCTTGCTGCTTATTCTAGTCAAATTAGTTTCATAATATTCAACAGAATGTTTGTTAAATTGTAAATTTAGTAAATACGTACAATTCGTACACTAGTGACGGACTATTCGATTTTCATGACTCACCTATAGGCCTATGTCATGATTGTGAAGTCGTCTAACTAGTGCCGTAATTGATCATGACGTCAAAAGCTTGACTAACAGATCAGAGCCAAGTTCAAGTTTATTTACACCCAGGTCACCATACTATGACGTATGGGTATCTTTCATATTACAATTATTTTGTACGTACACAGCTGTAATCATTTATACACAATTGTATTTTATTATTATTATTATTATTATTATTATTATTATTATTATTATTATTACCAACATCATGCTCGCTTATTATCATTATCACTAACGACATCAACGCATTTCCATCGTCATTACAATCATCATCATTATTACTATTTTTATTTTAAACTTATTATCATTTTTGGTATTAGCAGTATTATCATCACTGTCATTATCAGTGTTATTGTCACAGATCCACCCGCTGGAAGTTGGTACATGAGCCTAATATATAAGATACGTATAAATGAATGAAAACAACAAAACGAATGAAAACAGCATTTATAAGCTACAAATGAGGTCAGTATAATTCAATAAATATGGCGTGTGTATAATATGTTGACGTCAGAATGTTAAAAGAATAATATTTATTGACAGCATATGAAACATTTTGTGAAAAACAACAATAAATTGTTTGTAAACAGAACGAAGAAATGAAATATCATTACAAGAGTTTGAATTAATATTATACAAATAAGTATCGATTGGCCACAATATGTACCGAGGCTAGACTGATAATTTAACTAGCGATTTTACACATGTGCTTATTAATTGAAAATAATAAAAACGACTGCATAGAATCGTAATTGATAATATTGGACATACACGTCAAAATTATGCCCTGATATACAATATTCTGAAGAATATTTGTGTAGTAGGCTACTCAATTTAAAAATGGTTTAAATATGTAATCAGCAACGCAAACTTGTTTCCGGTTCACAATAAATACAGGCCTACACCTTATCAACCTCGTCCAGTAAACATAATGCCAAAATTCATAAAAGCACCTCAGAATGGTGTTTATTAAACCAGGCTGCTAATTGTGATATAAAGTACGAACTCGCTTAATGTCATCTGGATAAATATTTAGCTTTTAAGTTGTTAGGAAATGTCACACCCAAAAACTTCCTTGACCGATCGCGGTCTCATATCAACATCTCATATAATATCAACATCTGCGGCGTGTCACGTGCCTGTAAAGCGATGTTGTTACGCATGCCAGTCACCACATCTATAGCGCGTACAGGGATGCTCGTATGGTTATTTCATGGTTTCCATAAGTTTAAGTTAATCATTTCCACAGTCGCCAACTGAATAGAAAGAACAAAATTAGATGGATATTTTCATGGATAAAATGTTTGATCTCCTGCTAGGCGTAAGTCATGTTGTAAATGACAGACTAGCTGACTGGATCGGTTCTATGTTGGCATTATACGATTTTTGCGTTTTACCTCTGCCAATTGACAAGTTTATCCACCCATCATATGACGTCATAATCAAGTACGCGACGTGTATGATGACATCATAATTATATAGGCATATATACCAACCGCACCCACTCAAATTAGTCTCAAAATATTTAACAGCTAACGTGTATAGTTTTTATGGAAATTGATAGTCAGGGCGTTCGGAGATCGATCGGTCCCAACACGATCGAGGTGGAGCTTAGCTAGAGATGGTCGGGGAATAGCTAAAACGGGAAAGGTCCATTATTAAGCCGCTTTCGCTGACAGTGGGACTGTATTGGGCGTGGCGAATGACGAGTCAATGAAGCTTATGCTGTCCGGACAGAGATATTGGTCGATAGTACGAATGTGTTTACTATTGGGTGAATAGAAATCGACGAAAAAATAGCCGAACCCGGATATCTTGGTTAACGGACACATTTTATTGCCAAGCTAATCTTATGACTGTCTAGTGTACACACAAGAAAGTCTCCCAAATTCTACCTTTTTAACTATTTGAACGTTCCAACCAACCAAATACCAGAACATTTACCACTCAAAATGCATTCTGCTAAATATTGTGAAATCAGCTTTACTATCAGTCGGTGCTGTCTATACAAGAACAGATCATGTGTTTTGTAAACATTATTATAAAAATAATAATATAAAATAAACTTTATACAGTCAAACCTGTCTATAACAGCCACCTGTCTTAATAAAAGCAAGTACCAATGCTTTATAAATACCACACGCATCGATGTAAAAAGATCTAAGCACCCGCAACGTTTATACTAGATGCTAAATGATTGACAAAAACATGCCTGACCAAAATACGACATTTTATGCAATACTATATAGACCAGGGTAAATTTAGAAAGTCGTCATTAAAGTAAATCAAAATCAATTTTTATATTGTGTGATTTAACAATTTAAGTCAATCGGTTTTTCAATTGCGTTATCTAAGAATACTTTCCATTTCAATAATTTGGAATGATGGCTGAACCTCAGCAAAAAGAATTATGTGTCGTTTGTAGCGAGTTTAGCGATAGCAAATGGCCTTACATAATTGATTAATGCATCCAAACTACGGGGAAATGACATTCACATGCAACTGTCTTCCTCTAGTGAACACTATGTGCATGATAAATGTTATAAGCGCTACACATTATCTAAATATATTTCAAAAGCGCAAAATGAAGCGTGAGACAATGAAGGCTCACGCCTATCTACCCCTGCGATTCGAATCTATCCCATGTGATTATCACACTCATTGCTTGATATGTTCCAAGGAACTAGACTTTGACGCTGCCCGGCGTCACCCTGAACGATGTTCCCAAATAAGCAGTATTGAGTATGTTGGTAAGACTAAGAATAGTATTCTTCAGGAGAGCTTGCTGGGTACTTGTGAGAAAAGAAATGACCTAATTGCAGATAATGTCAAAGCAAGAATTATTTTCGCAGACCACCAAATACCATCGACAATGCATGCAAGAATTCATGTCTTGTAAATACACCAGCTCATATAGCAATACGCGGAACTTTGATGCAATAAATAATTAGGCATTCACCCAACTGTGCAATTGGCTTATCGTGCCAGAACAGAATCAGAACCAGCATATATTGCACGATCTCCGCTTAGAATTGACAAATTTCTTGCCAAATGATGTACCCACATACAGCATAAAACATACAACGACAGCTTCTCGAGCACTTTGGAAACCACGTGACAATATCCCGTGTTGAAGGCAAGACAACCGTGGTCACACTGGCTGGTACAGCCTCATCTCCCATCCATGAAGCATATGCAGCATCAACAAGTGGTGAAAATGATGAGAATGAGCGACATTTGAAACTTGCTGGGTCTATGGTTAAGCAAAGTATCAAAGAGATGGAGCAATTAACAGATGTGTATCCAGACCCTTCAAGCTTAGACCTTAAAAAGCTTGAGTTCGAGGTACATGATAACCTGAAACATCTCATTTCGTCTATCTATTCTGAACCTCGTAGTGATTCAGCTAAGCTGAAAAATAAACCGATGCTGGTGTCCGTTTGCCATGTTATTATGCAAATAGCTGGAAAACAGTCTTATATATCACCACTGTTGTTATCCATTGGATTGTTTATCATGATTGTTGGTCATGATCAATACCAAGAACGACGAGGAAAGTATAATTTACAGGAATTACATGTACCAACTCGGTACAAAATATGATGCTTGTCTCTCCAACACTAACACGCATTGGCAAGCAATCTCTGACACCTGTGCATGCACGCTAGGCGATCTCACGGACGTAGTCATTTCAGGAACCTCTCTCATAGGGCTCTATACATGCATATCGTCCTACCCGGTGCGTCGGGATAGCTGTTTGGCCACAGATCTCACGGTTGCGGAACTGGTGTTGCGCATTGTCGGATAATACAGAAACTGGCTTCGAGAGCCAGTGGAACATTCACATTCTAGTGGGGCTGTGCGACCATTGCCGTCAAAGTTGAACCACACCGTCTCGTCCACGCTGTTTGTGTCACCAGTGTGACGGTTCCATGGCTCCATTTTACGGCCGGGATATAAGATTAAGGATACATACAATAATTAATGCAGTGCAGTCAAACAATGGTACTCCCAATGTGATGACCAAGACGGGGTGAGGGGGTGGGGGCTGTCATAACTTGAATCAGACCATTATAAAATTTTACTTTCTGTGCCTATCTCGTACTAGCTACCGACGACAGACTGCGGTCATCCGGCTCTCTCAATAAAAGGAAATCTGTGTTTATGTGTAGTTGAAGTGTCTGTCTTTTAGCTGATAGGTGTCACTTCCGAGGGGTGGGGATGTCCTGGCAGTGCTTACTGTAGGTAGTTACGATGTTTTCCTCCTACCCAAATGATCAGTTTTCCATCATTGAGGTAAGAGGGTGCTTGCGGAAAATGTTGACTTGTACTGTTGATGGTAGCATTCTGTTGTAGGGAAGTTGGGGGAGCTGCGTGATGCGGGAATATTGTGATGTGGGCATATCTAGTTTTCCACGCTGGGTAATGCCGAGTCTGTTGCTTTGCAGAAAAGTAGGATTTGCGGATGGTTATGAGCTCCCCGCATTCGTGCTGAAGGGAATGTTGTGGAAAACATGTCTCTATAAACTTTTCTGTTAGAAAAGTTAGGTGCATGCTGTTATACTGTTGATGATGTACTTAGTTGGAGACGAATAAGCTGTTCATTGTAATGGGATGTAGAATGTTTCCATTATATCTCTTATAACCAGTTGTGTATGTAGTGTTCACGCACTAAATAATTGACATATCCAGCCTTGAAGGCAAGTGTGATTTTGTTGCTTTTGTCACTTTGTGCCTTTATGTGATGTTCTGACTGCTCACGGGGGTGGGGTGGGGGCGGTGTTTGTATGGCGGTTGTGAGTCGGAGTTGCCCTTTGGATAGGGATGGACATCTCCCGTTACACGACGGTTGGTACCTGGTCATAGTTTTTAGGTACTGGGAAAAATCGAACCCAGAGTCTACTGAACAGGCCGCCTCCCCGCTCACCACCAGCCATGGGGCGGGGGGGGGGGGTGGCCGTGGTGCAGGAGGCTCCCTCCTCTGAAACAGTAGTCGCTCTCATATCTGAAGATGGACAGTCAACAGACGACGAGTGGAGTGCGAGAGTATGGGATGCGTGATGTCCGAGCTCGGTGCAGAAATAAGTGACGCCAATTGGAGTTGGGGTGGTGTCACAGACGTGACTTGGATGGGGATGGTTCGGTAGCTTTGTGTTTTGGACAAGGGGTGCTCCGAGCTGTACGGTTTTTCTGTTCTCCGCAACAGTCCAAGGCCTCATCAAGCCTCTTCACTTCCATGCTACATATTATATGTTCCACCCCACTAGAATCATGGCTTGGAACAGCCTCAGCCTCTGCTTGTCGCAACTCTATAATTGGGGTAATAGCATGAAGTGGGTTGGAGTGAGAAGAGGTCGGCGGAACAACTTTTCCGTCCACCGCCTTGGACAGCACAAATGAGAAAGTTTTCAAATACGACTTCCCAGACCTGGTAGACCCACTCTGAGGAGGGCGAGGGCGAGTACGTGGCTCATCATCGTCCTCAGCATTAGCCGCTTGTTCACCAGACTCCTGGCTTGGTAAAAGAAGAGTCGAATTAGCACCGTGGTGCTCTGTGCTAACGTCGTGAATACCTGTTTCCATAGATATCTCGGTCTGGGTACTGTGTTACGCGTAGCGCCTGGTCCGAGCGCTAACACAAGGTTTAAGATGATCAAAGTGGAGGTCATGTCATCTGAGGTGCATATTTGATAGGTCACGTCTGACTTCTTACCTACTACCACATAGGGGCCTTTCCACTTGTAACTCACTTTACTTGGCACATTTGCAAAACGTCATGTATCGTGAACCCAAACCATTTTTCCTGCCTCATATTGGTCTCCATGCATCCGCCTGTCATGCCATGTTTTCTGACGCCGGTGTGTGCTGTAGAGGGTTTCTCTCACCAGCTCATGGGCCTGTTTTATCCATTGCCGCATGACCTCCACATAGAGAGATGATGAATTTTTCTCCCCCGGAATTCTGGGCATAGCCAGATCCAGTGGTAAGGCTAATTCATGGCTTAGCATTAACCGGGCCAGGGTATAACCCATGCTGGAATGTACTGAAGTATGGTATGCCATGAGCGCTTATGGGAGTCGTACATCCCAATCACGACAATCAACGTGTATTTCCTTAGTCAGCATCACTGCGAGGGTTCTGTTGAACCTCTCTTACCATCCTGTCACCATGCAGATGATAAGGTGTGGTGCGTGTTTTGACTATATGGAATAATTTGCAGAGCTCGGAGATCAACCAGCTCTCAAAATTACTACCTTAGTTGGAATGTAACTCATAGGGTGGGTAATCCAAAATGGCAGAACACATTGTTTGACAGAACCTCCGCTACTGCAGATGCCTCTTGGTTTGGCAAAGCAAATGCTCCTACCCACTTCGTGAAGTAATCTTGCAATACGAGGATGTATTTGTTTCCAGCATCCATCGCATTCAAGGGGCCGAGCACATCAATCGCCACTCACTCCCATGGTGCACCCACAATTTTAATTTGTAATGGTGCGGTGTGGTGCTGGTCAACGGCGTGTCGTTGATAGGGGACGCATTTGGCGACGCAAGCCTTGACACTATTGCATATCCCGATCCAGTGGAATCTCTGTTTGATCCACTCTGTGGTTCTCTCAATGGCCAAATGCCCGGCGTGGTCATGCAATTGCTGCAGTATAATGACCTTATAGCACTCAGGAATTACTATCCGGTTATTTCTGTAGAGAATGCGATTGTTCATGTGGCACTCTCCAAACCTTTGATAATATTATTTGGTCATGGTGGATAAAGGACTAACAGATTCCCGTGGAGGGCGTACCCCCTCCTGGATCCACACGTATATTTTCCATGTCTGCGCATCCGTTGCCTGTTCATGGGCGACCTCCTCCACATCCCAGTCTGCGCCGCAGCTCAGGAAATACAGGAGCCGGTTGTGTTGTATGTGTTACGGTGGTGGCCACTTCTTGTTCACCATCAAGCCTGATTCTGCTCAGGGCATCAGCATTTCCATGCAACTTGCTGGGATGGTGAACAACATTGAAGTTAAAAGCCTGCAAGGATTCCTCCCACCTCGCTACCTGGTCCTCCAGATTTTTTAGGTTTCTGAGCCAGTGTAGTGAGGCGTGGTCTGTACGTCGGGTAAATGGGCATCCATACAGAAAGTGTTTATAGTACTTAACAAAGTACACCACAGCTAATAATTCTCGCTTAGTTGTTGCGTATCATTTCCACATCTTGTTCAGAGTACGCAAACCATAATCCAGTACCTGCACCATTCCATCTTCTTTGACCTGTGATAGAACAGTGCCAATCGAAAAAGCGGATGCATCAGTGTCTAAGATGAAATCGAGGTTAAGGTTAGGATGAGCGAGAATAGGTGCAGTTGTTAATAGTTCCTTCAACGCCCTGAAGGAAACCTCACACTCACTAACTCATCCACTCAAAGGGTCGATCTTTTTCAGTGATTTGGAAGAGAGGAGATGCAATCTCACTGACATGATGCATGTACCGGCGATAGTACTGGGAGAGACCGAGGAAACTTCACGTATCTGTTACAGAAGTTGGTGTCTGCCAGTTTGCCACTGCCTGTGTTTTGGAAGGTTGAGTGGCCACTCCATCTGCGGATATTACATGTCCGAGAAACTCGACAATCTGACGGAAGAAATGGCACTTCTTAGGTTTGAGCTTTAAGTTGGTGGTACGGAACCGCATTAAGACTTTGTCCAAATTGGATAACGTCTGCTCAAACGAAGGCCCAGATGATAACGTCGTCAATATAACAGAGACAGATCTCCCATTGCAGGGTGGTTAATACCTGCTCAATGAGACGCTCGAATGCTCCTGGAGCATTGCACAAGCCATAGGGCATCTTGCAGAACTGGAATAGACCATCTCTACAGATGAAGGCGGTCTTCTCCCAGTCAACCTCATCCATGGCTACTTGCCAGTAACCGCTTGCCAGGTCAAGGGTGCAGAACCATCTGGCTCCAGTCAAAGAATCGAACGTCTGATCAATCCGATGTAACGGATATGCTTCCTTGATGCTTAGATCGTTAAGGCGGTGGTAGTCGATACAGAACCACAAAGATCCATCCTTCTTGCCTGCAAGTACAATGGGACTGGCCCAGGGGGATGCTGAGGGCTCTATGATGCCTGTCTGCAACATGCCATTCCCTTGTTGATGTGACTCAATCTCTTTATGTATGGGAAGACAATGTACCAGCTGCCGTACAGGTCAGTTGTTCCCAGTGTCGATGGAGTGTCGCATGAGGTGAGTGTCTCCCAGGTCCATATCCCCAGCGGAAAATCTCTCCTGGTATTAAACAGGATCCGTTGTACATCACGTTATGAGATTGCATCAGTCCAACTGTGGCACGCAAATATAGGTCATGCAGATGTTCCGGTATGTTGTCGTCAGAAACTGCTGTTGATGTAGGTGTGTTGGGAGCTGTTTCCAGGGAAATCACGTCCACCAAATGGCCACAGCGAATGCTGGGGACAAGCATTCTTGGATTGGCTGTGCCGTTGAATACCCGGTATGGTATATGGTTTTTGTTGGCTGTGTCCACTAAGGCTGCACGGTATGGCATAATGTCAAACCGGTGACGATGTCAATTTCAAATTGGTTTGAACCGTATATCGATTTTATGGGGTGGGGTGGGGTGGGGCTAAGAATGAGTGGGTACAATTATTGTATGTACTATTCTTTTCGAGAAGCATGTAGCAAGTTTTACTTTAAGTGTGTTGTCTGGAACTTTTGACCTAAAATACACGCTCACGACATACTTTCTTTATAAGCATCATGAATAAGGTATATAACATTTATTTCTGATTGCGCCAGTAATTGCTAAAAGCTAGCTTCTTAAGGACTAACGACAATTTGCATTCCATTTACAATCGATTAATTCTAATGTGCGAAATTTATTGTGTGTTTAATCACCACGCGTTGAACAACGGGATACTTACCTTAATTTTTGTTAATCAATTAAAGAATGTGCATTTATTTTTATACTGCGTGTTGAAAATTGTTGGTGTCACGGACAGCATAAACTTTCAATCAGTTACTCTTATTTTAATATTCTGATGACAAGCGGCCATCGAGTCATATCGTTTACATTGGTTAGACACCCCTGTAATGATGATTTTCTGATGTTATAAGAGGTGGGGCGTGATTAGAACATACGCCTATTGAATTAAACCTATTACCGGTATATAAGGCAAACTGACACCACTAGTCAAGGTCGTCGCTAACTTGTGATCTTATCTTTAAAGCCTTATCACAACAAACCTAAGTAACCCACCCCCACGCTTAGATGTTTGGATAACTCTCTCGTTCAGAAATACAGCGCCAATAAACATGTTTATTTTGTATCTGAACTGCGACAATTTAAAAATCCTTCGGAACGCGTGAGGTGGACTACCTGTTTAGATTAGCGGGTTTGAACAATTAGCTGTAGATATATGTAATCATGTGATTTTAGCGAAATTGTGATAATGAATTGTTCACGCAGCATGAGACTCATCTGTACAAACCAAACACGTGTCAGTCATGTGCACACGAATTAAGGAGAGATCATTTTCATACTGAATACGAAAGACCAATAGAAAGTCAATCATTTATTAGTATCGTGTACGTTAAATATTTCGTAATTTGCCTGAGGTTTGGTGCTACAAACAACTGCAGCCTCTTGCAATCACATTAGTTTCAAAATATCGTATGTGTGCAATTCATTAGTGGGAATAGAAAATAACTTTTGTGTGTTCAAATGGGTCTGCCTTTTAACCCCTTAATCCACAAATTTGGTCAATATATTTTTTAGAAATTTGCCTAGAGCGTCTGGTTTCGTTATCGAGTCAGTCATTGCAGTGGTGAATTTTCAAAAAATGGTTCTCAAGGCGACTACAGAGGCTGACTTAGCAGCAATAGTTGTAATTAAACAAAGATTAATCAGTAATAGATAAACCGAAAATTTAATTAAACTAGGTTTTTCGGTTTGAGCGTGATGACGTTGGTTTGCAAACCGTCACCATATTGAACCGGTTTATGGTGTGAGATCGGTATATCGCGCATCTCTAGTGTCCACTGTCATCCGTGGACTTGTGCATTGGGAGGCGATCATGTATTCAGGGTCTGGTTCCAGCATGGCTATGTGTGTGCTATTTCCTAACTGTGGTGCGGTGGCCCATAGGATTTCTTCTTGTCTTGGCTCAACTGTTGCGGTTGACACTAAAATCACTGCACATGTATCGTACAGTGATGACTCTGGTCTGAGGGGGTATGCGATGGCTGTGTATGTCTACTTTCTGTTGTCTGCAGTGAATAACGGCTTCACTGGCGCTGAGAAAATCAGAACCTAAGAGGGCATCGTTTTTGATGGAGGCGATGACAACTCGCTGAATGAATTGCATCTCCTCTATCTGTATTATGATGTTAATTGTTCCAGCCACGGGAACGTCAGACCCCGTGTCTGTTTAGAAAAATATGTTAGAAAGCCTAAGGGGGGTCTCTGATGAGGTGGGATACTCTCATAGAGACGCTTGTTAAAGACAGTGATGGAAGCTCCAGTGTCGACAGTGGCACTGGTAGATATTCCACTGAACAAACAAGCACACCCATAGCTAATTTTCCGGTGTGTTTGCGAAAGAGTCTCAAAGGCCGAGGTCTGTGGGGCCTTCCTAGCGGCGGTGGGGCCCTGTATGAAAGTGGCCTGCTTCTCGATTGCTTCCTTTAGTGCGATTGGTGGCTGAGTGAGGAAGGGGCCAGCTCGTCATCGTTGCTGCTGATTTTGCTTGGGCGACGACGAAGCAGTGGTGTTGTGTCTGAAGTCGATGGTGTGCGCTGTGAGTTGGTGTAGACAGCAGTTTGAATTGGACCGGAATGGAGCAGAGCTATTTGAGCCAGCAATTTTGGGCAACGCATCATGGGGTGTTTAGGAGATGTGCAAAAAAGAAACAGCATCGTTACCACTGTTTACGCTGATGTTTGTGGTGATATCTTTTGCGGGTCCATAATGCGGTGTGCTGGCTTCCGTCCATGTCACTACTACTGTTACTGGGAGCTGGAGATGATAATGATGGTTGGAAGGTGTTGCAGACCACCAGAGGGCACCGGGTGTTAAGTGCCTTGGTGGTTGGTCGTGGTGCTTGTATAAACATTGTTCCAGTGGAGGTACTACAACCAACCACTGCCGTTTTACATAGGAAAGAGGGTTTAGTAGGTACAGCCATTGTGGGGTCACAATTTTCCGTGGAGGGACTGATTGTCGGGGCTGTGGTTTAATGGATTCTCTGGCTGTGGTGTTCGTTGATCAGTGGCCGATGGAGCAGAGGGGGATGGTTTGGACACCGGCCCCTCCAATGGCCAGTCTGACCACATCCATCGCATGTGTTGGGTAGTTCCGTGTTGCCACTTGGTGGCGGTCATGTGGTTTGTTAGGTCGCCACCGTGGTGCTAAGGGTGGTGACCAGATTGGTGAGGGCGGAGATCTGCTTCGTGTTCTCTTCTAACCTGTCGTGTGTTGCCTGCCTACTGTTGTTATTCGGCTGGTTCCCGCATCCTGGGGTATTGCAGTGACCTCCGCGATGGGACTGGCCATGCCCTCTTCCTTGGGGTGCGTGATCTCCTCAGGGAGGTGGTGCGGATTGTGTTGTGTTGTTGCTGTCGGTACTAGTTGCTGTATGTAGATGGTCTGTAGAAGTGAGTATCTTCGCGTTATTTAGCTCATTGATAGGGTGGAGTTGACGATGAGCGTTTTTCTCCCGCTCGAGTAAATTCTCGATGCATATGGCTGTCATAGTAAGAGTTTGAAGGCTCCCATGCTCCAAAAGGAATAGTTTTTCCTTGAGGGCCGGTTCTCCGCTCAACGCACCAATGAAGGTATCTAAATGGAGGTGAGTGATGCCTTCATGGTTGGTGTTGGGGTATGCTCTGGTGATGCGGCGTCGGATGCGGCTAGCTAATTCAGGAAGCGTTGTTTCCACGTGTCTTCTAAGATTTTTCAATTGAAGACGGCTCATTTCTCCCAACGCCATATCTCCTAACCTCTCGGAAAGAGCACTTTCCAACTCTGTGTATGCGGGTGTGCGGTCTAACCCATATCTGCCAGTACCTGCAGGGCTTTCCCTGACAGTTTGGTGGAAAGATACTCCCCATCTGTTGATCCGTCCATCTGTTTGTATGGCTTATGATTACAAACTGGCACCGCTGAATTCACTGGGGAGGATGACTCGGCCGGTGCCATGATAAGGTACAATGGGCGCGAATCTAGGTGGGGGCGGGGGAGTGAATTGGGTGGATGAAGATGTAGGTCGGTGTTAGGGCACACAGCTCCGTGTATCCTGGTTCCTCCACACACAGGGGGGGGGGGGAGATTCCCATCTTTGGGGTTCCGTATGGTAGGTGGGATGGATGAAACCGGGAGCTTCCACCTAGGTAGAGGATGATGCACCTGTGGTGGTGTGGTGTGCATTCATCGTGGTGGGTCCGTAGGACGTTGCTCAGGTCTCCCTCGGTACAGCGGATGTCCAGGTGAATGATGGGGTCACTGAGTGTGATGGGTTTTGGTGCCACTTCTGGGATATGATGGTTGTGGCACTTCCGGATTCCTATCTCCATGCTGCGGTACTGAATTGTAGCAGTGAGATGAGGTTCTTGTTGGTCAAGATGCAGGCCATGGCGCATGACAGGCAGGCCATTGGTCACAGTAAAGTTGACATGGTGAACCATATGGGTGTGTAGGTTGTATAGTGTGCCCCAAGGGGGAGGGGGGGGGCTTTTCCGCTGCTGACCATGATATGGCACAGGTGTAGAGTGCATAGTGTGGATGTCAGACAGGGTTATAAAAGACGCACCCACCTAGGAGGCATCACGGAAAGCCTCTTCACTGATCGTTCGTGCTAATGGTGTGTCCTCTAATTCAGAATAATTTAGCTCATCACCAGTGAGTGCTCGGGCCGCCCTTCCATCATAGTATTCCACTTTTGAGTTGGAGAGAGAACAGATTGTAATAAAAGGAAGACCGGAACATTCGGGTGGGCGTGGGTTCACTTTGTGTTTGAGCCCACATCAGGCCTTGTAGCCTCTGGGCATACATGCTGGTCCACCAGACATTCCCATTCCGTGGCACCGCAGGTGCGTGGCATGGCGGGGTGGGATAGCTGGTTAGCCGCAGATCTCAGGGTTGCGGAGCCGGTGCTGCACATTGCTGGATCATACAGAAACTGACTTCGAGAGCCGGTGGAATGTTCACATTCCAGTGGGGCCATGCGACCATTGCCCCAAAGTTGAACCACGCCATCTCGTCCACGCTGTGACGGTTCCACGGCTCCATTTTGCGGCTGGGGAAAATGATTAAAGATACATACAATAATTAATGTGGTGCAGTCAAACAATCGTACTCGTTTTCTGCTACCTGGGGGGGGGGGGGGAGGGCGGGGCTGCTCTAGTACATGGGGCCGGGTTGATGACTCATAATCGTGGTCCTCGCCAGAGGTACCTCACAAATGAGGGTCGTAGCGCAGCTACTTAGCCAATTTAATATAAACCAAATTAACCTCTATGGAACATTATTTTGTTGTGAGAGGAAAGTGCCTCTCGCAGGCCTCCATCACAGGAAATTATCTACAACGCTGAAGCGGAGAAGGAGAGATGGCAAAAGGGGCCACTCTCTTGTTAAAACCAAATTATGTGAACGAGTCAACCTAGTGAAGCTATGTGGTTGTTGTGATGCATGCTGTTTTATATGACGGTGGGGTGGATGATTTCTGGAGAATTCAACACGGCCATCTTATGTAAGTTCCAAGATTATGTGTTAGTAATTGCTGCTTTTATTTATGCGGGCCTTCTGCTAATTCCTACTCTATCATTTAGTTGTTGGGTCCAAATCTAGTTTTAGCTGCAATTTGCAATATAAGCTAACTATTCTTTAACGTATAAGTCTGACAGGCGAGAATGTTCGGTGACCGTGAGGCCACCCTATGGAACATCCCCCTCAGTAGACGCGTGCATACTTATCATGAGAGGAAAGCTCCAGAATCATATAATGATCATGTCACCGTCAGGTCATGACCACACATAACATCACAAGAACAACCAACGGTACACAAACATTTGAAAAGCACATCCAAGTTTTGCAGTGGGGACAAAGATGCAGCTATCCATCTATAGTGACCTTCCCTGAAGGGCATGGTGGGTCCTAAGACCGCACCCAGTCACTGGTAGTGTGGCACGGATCGACCGGATGGGTACGGACCGTCCCAGCTAGGCTGGGTATGGGGCAACAACTCCGGGTACATTCCAAGCACGCCACCTGAGTAGGATAGTACATGGTTATAAAGCCCTATAAGAGAGGTTTCGTTAAAATGGCTAAGTCCATAAGAACGCACTGTGTGCATACGCATGCGTCGGAGCTTCCCTGGCAACACGTGTCAGTATTGGGAGAGAGTGTATGCTTATAGTGTACCGAGTTGGTACTGGTGATTCCTTCAAATCACAATATTCTCGTCGTTCCTGGTATTAATCAGGACCGGAATGAAACGAGGATTTCAGAACTTTTTACCTTTTTAAAATCGGACCAGAAATGGCTGAGTTATCATTAAATGGCTCGCTTAAATTATCTTCGAAATATTACTTTAATGTCGCAATCGTGTGTATGTATTAAATGAATGGGGAATGCGCTGTTCACGTGATAGCCACGTCACCCCTTCTACATGCACGCTGATTGGCTACTGCTCGCCCACTGATTGGCTGGAGCATCCTGCCTCTGACGTCACGAGTAGTACAAAAGGAGCCAGAAATTGAGAATCGAGAACACTTCGGCATGGAAGCCTCAACAGTCAGCAAGACTGCTGGACCAGCGCAGTGCAAGACGTGGGAGAACTGCTAACTGACTGTGGTACCTACACCACAGTAGTGCCATTCAGAATTGATATCTCCTGCGCCAGTGAGCGGTCTTGGACATCCGCGATAGCAATTTTGGAAGCTCCCGGATGGCCATCTGGGTGCACACTCGCAAAAGAGTCTCCTGGCGATAGGCTTTGCGGGTCCGATGTAATTCTACAGGATGTAGAGCCGAGGTGATTCTTGGTGGATGACTCGCCAGATCTTCTGGACCACGCTGAAAAGTGGTATCAAACTTCCGCGTGTCAATTAACTTTTAGACCACAGTCTGGTGGGACTCTGCTTGGTGCGTCGCAAGAGCTATGCGACGTATCCCGGACTGTGTACCTAGTTTAATGTACATGCATATTTAATTACAACTGTATGTAGCCCTCCTTGTTAATGGTCAGCTTTCAAACTACCGTCGCCGGACGGAAATCTGTGTGCAAATTCATGTATTAGTTATTATGACTAGCTAACGGACATCCTTTTACAGACGTTCATCTTCACCGTCTTGAGAGTGAGCCGCATCATCAGTCTGCTTGCGGATATCTTCCCTGCATTCAGAACTGTACCATCGCATGCTACTCAACTGTAGCAGAACAATTTCAGCGATTTATGAACTTTTACTGTACCGATGACCAATAGGTACTCAAGTAACTATACTATTGTACATTTCATTATTTCCGTACTAGGTACTGATGGCTAATAGGTACCTACCCGGTCTTAAAGACCGCATTTTTATACTTTCTGTTTCATACTGTATATATTATCTTTATTTCCATGTGCTTACAACTAACAAGCACCGCAAGGTCTTATAACCTGATATACTGTCAGCACTGTATTAGTTAGTTATGTATATGGCAAGTAGCCATCCTAGTTATTCTGTTTTGTTTATATATAAAAACTCTAGGACGCAGTACGCATGTGCCTGACTAAACCTGGCTATTCTAGCAGGATAGAATAGGTTTATAGTAGTTAGGGACAATCTCTCTGTAAGAGACACATTGTGTAGGCCTCTTTTCCGGCTGTAGTGGATATGTAACACCACACACCAGCTAGATTGCATAAAATTGGCCAATTACCTTAGGGCCTCTTATTAATATCGAGTGATTGCCTCTTTCTATGCTCCTCCAGCAACAATGCTTAATAATTGTCTGGTCTCCCAATCGACACGTTGACAGGGTCTGACTCTGGGAAACTATTGGGGTTTCCAAGTGGTGATAACTAAAGTGTCGATTTACATACACTTCCCCAGTATCTTCGGATACCAGTTAGTTTAGATACACCCACCAATGTAGGAAGCACTGCAAAAAGAAATTATATTATGTAGACCGGCCTGCAGTGCATCTCTGGGCATTCTGGAACATAACCCTAATGACAGGTGAAATGTTAATTCCGTAACACACGAGTGATGGACGAGATGCCCGATCTCCATCCAACTCGGTATAGTGAGTGAGTGAGGTCTTAGAAGGAAAGGTCACTAGCGATGGATATCTGTCTCTACTCCCCACGATAAATGCTATTGCGCTTTCTAAAATTGCGTATGTGAACTGTAAATTGTCCTGGTGATGTTATATATGGTTATGGTGCAATGGGGACCGGACCGGCATATGATTCAGGAGCTGTCCCTCCATAACATGTACGCACATGATCTTTCTCAGGAAGATGCATTGCGGAGGCAACTTTTGGGAAGCTGGGCACCTTCACCAGTTAGATGTATGTGTCCAAAGGCAGGTAGGAATCCCTGCCACTTGCGGCCAAAGATTGGAAACATAAAGGGTAGGTTAGACTTTAGCAGACGGCCCACATACATAAAGTGGCAACTTCCAATGCAGTACCTTTGGACCTGCACAAGAAAGTGACCTATGAATTCTTCGGAAATCATCCACCCGTTTTCACGTAAACCAGTGTGCATCACATTAATTATGACTTCACTAGGATTGACCACTGCACTTAGCTTTTTTGTTTGAACAAAAGAGTGGCCCTTTTTGCCAGCTCTTTTCCTCCACTTTCGCATTGAAGGCATTTTCCTGTGACGGAGTCCTGCGTGAGGCACTTTCCTCTCGCAACAATAATATTTTGTATGTGTTAGGCGTATAATTGGTTTATATTAAACTATTCAAGTAGCCTCGTTGCGATGCTTCCTTGCGGGGATACCTCTGCAGATTTACGAATCTGTGTGGTACCTTCGGCGAGCACATGTAGAAAAAACACCAGGTTGGCTCTATGTACGGTATTACTTTTGCTCATTTAGTATCAAACGAGTAGCATTGTTTGCATAGGATATTATTATTAATTATATCATCATGTCCATACTTTTAAACTAGTTAATGGACCGACATACCGGTGACATGAACAGTTGGGACGAGACCGTGAGGTTCAATCTCGGTGGCAATGCTCGCACGGCCCCACTGGGATGTGATCATTCCACCAGCTCTAGAGACCAGTTTTTGTACCTTCAGGAGTCGCGAAATGGAATCCGTAACCCCGAGAACCATAGCTAACTCGCCCTCCCACGCATCCTGTACATGTGGTGCAATGAAGTGGAGCAACATGATGGACCAGCGAGAATAACGCCACGAGCTACAAGTGGCGCCAGATGTGGGGCTCGAATGCGAAGCAAACCCATGCCAACTCTCAACACATGCACGTTTCAGTCTCCTTCATCAGACAGTCAGCACTCCCTAGTCATGGAAGTAGCATCATATGACGGACGAACTGCACGCGTGCTCACCGACTATGCTAATAAATTCCCCAGTGCGGAACAACCAGCACGAGTTTTCGCCGATCAGCATGGGGACATTCCGTGATGCCTCGCAGGTGGGAACTCAATATATAACCTTGTTGGATATCCGCGATAGGCACCTACCATCTACATCGGATCGTGGTCGACCATGACACAGACCCCTACCGGGGCATACCTATCCTTCACAACCATTATGTTCGCCAACATCATCACAGAGTGACCAATGGCCGGAACCTCATGTACCATATCCTGCATCTCCACCGGTATGTACGTCGTCACCGTATTATCCATTTGTACCATGATATTAGCCGGGGGATCCTGCACCTCCCTTCCAGCAATACACCTGAAGAGCATCACACAACACACATCATCCCAGTCAGTCACCTGCACCGCCTCCGTATGAGGAACACCCATCATAACATCCAGTAGAGCATTCACGTCATCTACATAGTACACCTCCACCCATTTACAGACCAACACCCGTCTATGGACCCACATCAGGGTGGTATTCAGCGAACCTTATGTATCATGCACAGTACCATTGATGGGAATCGCCCTCACGGACACGACATCATCAACAGGGACATCAATGGGAAACACCACCAGCACCACCACTATCAACACGCAGACCAGTATCTGCATTACGTCAGTCTCCCCAGCACCACCACCTGGATTTCCTCTCGCAACATAATATTTTGTATGTGTTAGGGGTATAATTGGTTTGTGTCACGTCTCCCCAGCACCACCACCTGGATTCGCGCCCATAACGTCTTATCATGGACATGGCCAGATCATTCTCCCCCCGAATTTAGTGGGGAGAATGATTGGGCTAATTGTAAAGTCCAGTTTGAGATCATAAGTTATACAAATCGGTGGACAGATCGTCAAAGGGAGAGTATCTGGCCGCAAAGCTGTCTGGGAAAGCACTTCAAGTCCTGGTAGATTTGGGCACGGATTACACACCTACGTATACGGAGTTCGAAAGCGCATTGTCACAAAGATTCGGGAACATGGCCCTCGGTGAAACCAGTCATCAAGAACTTGCATCGATGAGCTGGGGAAACATTTCCGGAGTTGGCTAGTCATATTCGATGACTAGTTACCCACGCCTACTATAGCACGAATCACGATGGTGTCACACACTTACATCTAGACACCTTCATCGATGCATTGAGAGGAGGACCCACCCTCAAGGAAAAGTTATTTCTTATAGAACACGGTAGTCTTCAACAGTTGACAGCAACCATGGTTCGAATTGACAATTTCTTGGAGCGGGAAAAAAATAATCGCCAATAACTACATCCCATAAATGAAGTGAACGATGTGAACCTCGCCACCACCACCGACAACACCACTGCATCCGCAACTACACCAGCATCAGACCACAAGCACAATCGGAACAATCCACCAGTTAGAATCACACATCTAAAGGAAGAGGGCATGGCCAATCCCATTGCGGAGGCCACAACAATGCCCCTGGACATGGGAACCAGCACAACAATAACAATAGACAGAACATGCATGATAGGTTAGAAGAGATAATCAAACAGATCTCCGCACTCACCAACTTAGTCGCCACACTCAGCACTACTGTCGCCACACAGTCAACAACACGCCCAGCAACCAATATGACTTCTACCCAGCCTCTGAACACATGTTTTGGATGTGATCAGCCGGGCTACTGGAAGGAGCGATGTCCTAATCACCCTCCGTCAACTACTATGGCTGACCAATGTACACCGCAGCCTGAGACCTCATTAAACTAGCAAGGGCACCGATTACAGAGTCACTTCAGTGCCCACTCTCACAACCCGGCTCAACTGCAGCCTCCGGACAACAACGTCAGGTGGCCCACACAACAACTCATTCTCCCACGACAATATTCAGCCACACGCACCTGGCTTCTTATATGTCTGTACCAACGATGCATACTGCATCCACGGCCCTGACATCTCCCCCTGTCGAAAATTGTGACCCCACAGTCTCTGCATCTTACAAACCTTCTTGTCTATGTAAAACGGCAGTGGTAGGTTGTAGCACCTCTACTGAAACAACGTTTATACAAGCACCACGACCAACCACCAAGGCACTTATCACCTGGTTCCCCTTGGTCGTTTGCAACTCACGTGTTAACAGCATCACCCACCACATCCAGCAGCAGCAGCAGCAGCAGCAACAGCAACAGCAGCAGCAGCAGCAGCAGCAGCAGCAGCAGCAGCAGCAGCAGCAGCAGTGACATGGACTGTAGTCAACATTCAGCATCATGGATCCGCAAGACGAAGCATCGTTCCAAGGACGGGAATCCAACACGCCGTCACTGCTTCTTCTGAAAACGCGCACAATGCCCTACCATCCGCGCAGTGATGGGATGGTAGAGAGGTTCAACAGAACCCTAGCAGAGATGCTGACAAAAGGAAACATGCCTTGATTGTTGTGATTGGGATCGACGACTCCCATATGTGCTTATGGCATACTGTACTTTGATACATTCCAGCACAGGTTATACCCCTGCTCGGTTAATGTTAGGCCGTGAATTAGCCTTGCCCCTGGATCTGGCCATGCCCAGGATTCAAGGAGAGAAAAATTCCCCATCTCTCTATGTAGAGCTCATGCCGCAGTGGATAGAAAAGACCCATGGGATAGTAAGAGCAACATTATCCACTGCACACCGGCGTCAGAAAACGTGACATGACCGGCGAGTGCATGGAGACCCATATGACCGGCGAGTGCATGGAGACCCATATGAAGTGGGAAAATTGGTTTGGGTTCACGATTCGCGATGTTCTGCAAACGTGCTGGGTAAACTGAGTTACCAGTGGAAAGGCCCCTATCTCGTAGTAGGTAAGAAGTCGGACGTGACATACAATATCTGCGGCTCGGATGGCCTGACCTCAGTCATCCACTTCGATTGACTTAAACCTTGTGTCAGTGATGACCTGGTGCCAGAGCTCGGACTGGACATTCCACGTGACACCGGTACCCAGACAGATGTCTCTATGGAAACAAATATTCCCAACATTAGTCCCGAGCACCGCAGTGCCAGATGCTGACTAAGGAAATACACGTTGATTGTCACGATTGGGATCTACAAGTCCCATATGTGCTCATGGCATACCACACTTCAGTACATTCCAGCATGGGTTATACCTGGCCCGGTTAATGTTATGCCATGAATTAGCCTTATCCCTGGATCTGCCTATGCCCAGCATTCTGGGGGAGAAAAATTCACCATCTCTCTATGTGGAGCTCATGCAGCAATGGACAGAACAGGCCCATGACATGGTGAGAGAAACCCTCTCCAGCACACACCAGCGTCAGAAAACATGGCATGACAGGTGGGTGCATGGAGACCAATATGAGGCGGGAAAAATGGTTTGGGTTCATGATACATGACATTCTGCAAACGTGCCGAGTAAACTGAGTTACCAGTGGAAAGGCCCCTATGTGGTAGTAGGTAAGAAGCTGGACGTGACCTACAGTATCTGTGGCTCGGATGGCCTGACCTCAGTCATCCACTTCGATCGACTTAAACCTTCTTTCAGTGACGACCCAGTGCCTGGGCGTTCCACGTGACACCAGTACCCAGACAGATGTCTCTATGGCAGTCAACTGCTAGGAAAATACTGCAGTCATACCACTGATACGGCTTATTCTCAGGAAAAGTGAAGACGGTTCTTTGCGGAGGAAGATGGCTAGTAGATGGTCACGTTCACATGAAAAGTTATTAATTTATCTGAATAGTCTAAATAGTTCCGGACTGGTGCGGAAGTTGGAAAATGCCATAATGCCATACAGTTCTTGACGGGCTACGGAAGATTATTAATTAATGCGAATGCATTCTGGTGGTCCACAAGACGAGATGCATCGAATAGCTCACACAATGCTTCAAGCAATGTTCCATTAACTCAGATCGAAATGCAAAAAGGCTAACACATGATGTGTGGGTTAATTTCCACCACTGGTAGCGTGGCACGGCAGATCTAGCGAGTCATCACCGAGTACGTCACTCCCCCACATACTGAATGACGAGCTACATCGGTGCCAAAAGACCCATCCACTCGAAAGGTCCCTTTGCGGAAGTAGTGTCTTGGGCTACCTGACTTTACTTTGTTTATTACCGCCGGGTGATATCTTCCTGGGAGCGTACAAAAACTGCGGGTGCAGATGTAGTGGTTTGTGCCCCAAAGAGAACAAGTCTGAAAACTGAAAGGATCCACAGCAGATGTTGGATATATGCGTTACGGAATGCAGTCACTTGCGCTCATCCTCTCAGAGCAGGCACCTCATCACCACCTGAGTGCTCTCGAAACTGATTTTTCGACCCCTTATATACTGCCTGTGACGTCACAGATGGAACGCCACAGCCAATCAGCGAGCGCGCTTCAGAGGGAGGGAAGCGGGTCACGTGACGTGCCACAGTACCCATGTACTGAAAGCATACATGCGCTAAGACTATGGGGGTTCAATATTTTGAAAATAGAATAAGTGGACTCATTTAGCCATAACTTAGCCAATTCTTAACCGATTTAAAAATGGTAAAGAGTTTTGGAATCCTCGCTTCATTCTGGTCATGATTGAGACCAAGAAAGATGCACTCTAAAAGGATTACGAGTACCAACTCTGTACTGTTTGAGATGCTTTTTCTGCCTAGCATTAACATGCGTTGTTAAGCAATCTCTGACGCCCATGCATGCGCGCCACGCGATCTTACAGACTTAGTAATTTTACGATCCTCTCGTAATCGGCTCTACACATGCGTATCGTTCTACCCAGGAGCGGGGGGGGGGGGCGTGCTCGGAACATACCCGGCCCGGCCCTCCCGTACCCAGCCTGGCTGGGATGGTTCGTACCTGATCAGTCGATCCGCGCTAAACAATCTCTCGTAAACATGTACCGGTTGAACGTGTGCCAACCACAAGTAGAGCAGCTTACTTCCATAGTACATCACCAAGGAAGTACATGGTGTCACCTAAAGACTGTCTTGGACAAGGAAGAATATGGGTATAGAGTAGAAAATGGATCAGCAACACCAATTATCACTGACAAGGATCCAGCACCCTTAAAAAAACTGCAGGAGATAAGGACTCTGGATGATCGTTGCAAGATTTGATTAAACACTTTTGGAATAGCAATAGGAAACGAATGATTCGCGAATCTGATTGGAAGATGGGAGCCGAAGATGACATGTACCAACTTTCCGACAATAAATCGAGATGTAGTCAACTTTGCTTACAGAGAGCCGTACAGACTGATAAGTCAACTGAACGTGAACACAAATCAATTTTTCTTGATAGATGACAGCCATGGTTTTTCACGCATCAACTTTTCTTAAACAGAATTGAATGGCCCTTAGTCCCTAATCACGTTTGCCAATTTTCATCCAGATTCCTCCGCGGTACCGGAAAAGCGGTTTTTTGGTCAAAAGAACTAAGTTTATCCCCAATGGTCACGTTGGAAAAGTCTGGCCAATCAGCTGCATTTGAACAATCTCGGTTCTCTACGACTTAAGGATATTGCCTGCCAAATGCTGTTGAAATCGGTTTATCGATTTCGTTTAAAGAAAAAGTTGATGGATGGATCGGTGAATAAACGGACCATGTATTAATAGATGATGGATGGTGCTCACTTGACTATTCTGGCCAGGTGCGCTATCATATATTAATTCACCTTTCCAGAGTATCCATCCATCATCTGACCTCGTATGTCCTCATAATCAGCTCAGGGAGTGCATGATGACGTCACAATCATTACGTCACAAAGGGTTCCATATAGATGTCACCAAATCTCAGAGTCCGACACGTTGTATACATTGTATGTCTTTGTAATTCTTTGCTATTTAATGAACATGCTGTTGAGTATTTTGAAACAAATTTGACTGGGCGCTGTTGCTGCCTTAGGCAGCAACAGCACCCAGTCAAATTAGTTTCAAAATATTCAACAACTTACCTGTGTAGTTTTTTGGAAATTGATAGTCAGGATGCTCAGAGATCGATAGATCCCAACACGAGCTATTTGTGGGTGGACCTTAGCTAGAGATGGCGGGGAATTGCTAAAACCGGAAAGGCCCATTACCTCAATCATATCGCTAAGTTGGAGACTTCGGGCATAGTCATTTCAAGTCCACACCCATCCGCTTCAAAGCTAGCATAGCATTTACCGCTTTCTGAAAATCAAATGGTAGAACGATAACTATTAGCCACCTAATTTGCCGCAACAATAATAACTGGGTGTTTAATAAATTTCTCTTGGTAATTTCAGTTGTGCAATAAGCAAAATTATGCAATTTCATTCAACACTGAAACTAGATCAGAATAATTAATACATATTGGAGGCTTCCAGTTTATCCATCAATCATATGACGTCATAATCAATTACGTCATGAATGACGTAGCTAAGTTCGCCACGAACGCTTAATTGATGACGGACTATATACTAAACATTCTGTTGAATATTTTGAATCTAATCTGACTAGGTACTGTAGGCAGCAACAACTACACCCAGTCGAATTATTTTCAAAATAGTCAAGAGCTTACCTGTATAGTTTTCTAAGAAATGAGATTCAGAGAGTGCAGGGATCGATCGATCCCGACACGGGCAAAGTGTGCATGGGTGGAGTTTAGCTAGAGATGATCCGGGCATAGCTAAAACTGGATTCCACCTTTGTTTAATGCATCCCGATTATATATGAACAGCATCCAGGTTGATAAATAAATTTGAAAATATCTCGATATAATATAGCTATGCCCCGAATGCCCCGCCCATTTTGAGCTAAGCTCTGACCATGCTTTGCGTGTGTTGGGATCTATTTATATACTTTGAACCCTGAATTCCCATAATTCTTATTTCAAGGTAACTATACAGGTAAGCTGTTGAATATTTTGAAACTAATTTGTCTGGGTATCCAGTCAAATTATCTTAAAAATATTCAACCGAATGTTTATTAAATACTAAATCTATCAAAGAGATACAATTCGTACACTTAAGGGACTATTTCAGCTTCATGACGGAGCATTCTGTCATCACTTAGAGCTGTTTTAAAGCCCTTACGGAAGCGTCGCGCGGAAGTATAAATGGCAAATGGTTCCGTAATGTGTGACTTTAAGAAACATATAAAATGCCTGAGCCACCAATGTCCACCATCTATTGCCCAACCACCCCACATATATACAAATGTACTTGCCTGCCACTTCCGTCGATAGACAAATCGTTTAAGTTTTTTCTTGGAAAGTGTCCGTTCAGGGACCACGTGACTTTCACGTCTTACTGAGCGCTGAAATGTAAATTAAATTTAGCTAAGCGAAGCGCGACTATATGATCAACAAGAGAAATCAGACATTACAGACCCTAGCCTCGCACTCCCGTCCTTGTCATGTTGTAAAACGTTTAGGATTTTTTGATTTTCCCGATCACGCCAAAAGTCGTGGAATCCTAGTGTATTGTCACATCTTTACTGGTGTTGAAATTTAAGCCAAATCGAAAGAGTAGTTTTCGAGATATCGATGGTTCCAGAATTTGACCTGATCCAGATTCGAGTTCTTTTATCTGGATTACGCCAAAGACTTGACCTCTTGCACCGTAAGTACCTTCGTTGTGTTAAAGTTTCAGCCAAATAGCATTGGATGTTTTTGTGATACAGCTCACACGCTCGCCAACTCAGTCCGACTTACTAACTAATTAACTGACGCATGGAAAATTTCGTTGAATTATCGAAGTAGCCAAGAAGAAACACTGAAATGTGTCTCTTAACACCAAACACGTTTCAAGGTCTTTTTAAAGAATTTGTGGACAATTTAATTTATATAGGTATGCGTGCATGACTTGCTCTTCGGGTACAGACACACGGAAAGTGGGAGCATAATACAAATTAATGTTTTCTCTCTATATATAATATTACTGGTGTACTATTATCTGAGTTTACTCCCTCGTCTCGGGGAACCTGGATTCAATGCAGATGAGCATCACGATTGACGCCCAAAGCAAGATTAAATCAAGATCTATACTTGTGGGTTAAACTTTCACCCGCATACAGGAAATACAAAATTCCTTATGATGTAAGTGATGTTATGTTGAATATTTTCCAAACAGCCGGTTATAACCAGCAACAGGTTGCAGTGAAATTAGTTTCAAAATATTCGATAGCTTCCCTGTATAATTGTTTCTAAATTCAGACGAGGGAATTTCAGGCTTAAGAGGTTAATATCGTAGTATGATATTACGCCATAGCAAAACATTACAATAGTTAGATCAACAGCTGGAATTCTACCAAAACGCAGCCAGTTAGCAAATTTTCTATAAACAGCAGTAGGTCATTGGATACTAAGTACATATGTGCGTGTGCACACGTGTGTGTGCGTGCTTGCGTGTTTATAATACCCTGAGCCAAACGTGGTCAGAACATTCCTTTGCTGTCATCCGTTTCCTATAAAACATGAAATGAAAACAATAAACACTAACCCTTAATAAGTTTGCACTGATGATGGCTGCTGCTTGCTGCTGCTGCTGCTGCTGCTGCTACTACCATTACTACTACTACTACTACTACTACTACTACTACTACTACTACTACTACTACTACTACTACTACTACTACTACTACTACTACTACTACTACTACTACTACTACTACTACTACTACTACTACTACTACTACTACTACTACTACTACTACTACTACTACTACTACTACTACTACTACTACTACTACTACTACTACTACTACTACTACTACCACTACTACTACTACTACTACTACTACTACTACTACTACTACTACTACTACTACTACTACTACTACCGCTCAGCTGCTACTGCTGCTACTGTAGACGTAATTTGAAACATTAGCAGGGACAAATTTGGCCTTTACAATGGTCTAGCCAACAGATCAGCCCAATATAATTTTTTAGACAAATATTAAATATTTTAGCCACATCTCTGCTTCAATGTCACCTATAAACATGTTTGCAGTCAATCATCATCAGTTGATGCTATCAGTTCTAAATACCAAATACAATATGGTTTTAAAATCTAAAGAAGAGTTGAATACTTAAACTAATTTACTGTAAGCTGGGCAATAACATCTTTCAGTCATTTTGGTCTCAAAATATTCATTAACATACAGGAATTTTTGTTTTGCTATTTCTAGTAATTTGAATGAATCAAGGATATCATTAGTCATGATGTCAGCCTATCAAGAAAGCTACTTTAATCATTAGCCAATAATTTGGCCAATTCTGTTTTTCATTAACCAGATTTTAATTTCACTAGCATTTGGCTAATTGACCGGTCTTTAGCTATGCCCCACACGTCCCTAATTGATCGGTCCCTGATTCGAAATTTAAGAAAAGAACCTACTTCGGGGATTTCACGAGAAGCTTGGTGATGAAAGCTTTCGCATCCTTGGAAATGCTCTCGAATTCTTCGCAGCTGAAGTCCCATTTCCCGATAGTGACATTTGAGAACGTAGTCGCATCACTTTCACCAATAAACGGTGACAACCCAGAGAGTCTGCGAAAGGAGAAGAGCAAATTTAAACATTCACAATATGAAGCTGACAAGACAGGGAATCTGCGAGAGGAGAATGACATACAGTACAGCTCTTAAATAAGTAAAAGGGTTAAAAACGAAACCATGTTAGTTAGCAGAATATTGAACGCGAAGCAAGAAATGTTCTATCGAGATTGGAAGACATTACTTTCTTAGGTAGCAATGTCTTCTAATCCAATTATATTCAACATTACGTTTTATTCTGTATTGGAAACATTCTAAGTTATTTCTGACCTATACTGTATCTAAACAGTCATAATATGAAGGGGTGTATTAAAATGGTGGTGTTTTACTCTTGTATTCCAGGGTTTAGGGTCAAAATGCGTTTTCTGGTATACATTTATTGAACTAGTTACCTAAATCTTTGACACTTTGACTTGAAACTCATATTTCGTTTCAACCAGCAACACTATGAATGGATGTGGCAAATATGGTGGTGCTACCTTCACACGTTGAGGGGATATGCTACAGAGAGACAGACAGGCAGGTAGGTAGGTAGACGGACAGATGGACGGACGGCGGGCGGGCGGGCGGGCTGGCGGACGGACGGACGGACATGCAGACAGACAGACGGCAAGAATGAATGAATGAATGAATGAATGATTGAATGATTGATTGAATGAATGAATGAATGAATGAATGAATGGATGGATGGATGGATGGATGGAAATGAATGAATGAATGAATGAATGAATGAATGAATGAATGAATGAATGAATGAATGAATGAATGAATGAATGAATGATTGAAGAATGCATGAATGAATGAATGAATGCATGAATGAATGAATGAATGAATGAATGAATGAATGAATGGACGGACGGACCGATGGATGGATGAATGGATGGATGGATGGACGGATGGGTAGGTGGATGAATGGATGGATGGGTGGATGGATGAATGAATGAATGAATGAATGATAGAGGTAAGTGGGTGGTTTAGCCTAAGTAGATGGATGGATAGTATGGATGTTATGTTCATATCGAAATACTGAATGCATGGAGGTAGGTCTATTGATGTGTAGATAGATGGATAAATTGCTCTGAAAGAGATTTTGTTGGAAATGTCGTCGCCGTCGTCGTCATCCTTAATCAAATATTATAAGATATCTACTCACAATACATAGCAAATGACGCCGACACTCCACATATCAGTCTGGATCGTGATTGGATCAAAATTGATCACTTCTGGGGCTGTGAATTCTGGGGTACCAAAGAGTACCCGTGTTTCCTCGTGTGGGTTGTAAATCCGGGCTAGACCAAAGTCTATGATTTTTATTCTGTTCCCCTCTCGGGTTAAACAGAGAATGTTTTCAGGCTGGAAAGTACACAAATGTACAAATTGATCAAAATATACAGGTCAATAAATCAACATTTACTCCCAGATTGCATTTCTCCCTTAACAGATTATGTTGGAAACGTGATTGCGATGTTTATTTAGATCAATTTTAGAAGATCCTATTACATTATGAATGTTTGTATAAACTATCACCCTATATATTGTAATGTCTTGTTTTGCGTGTAGGGGTTCCATCGATTCATACGCTCTGCCTTTTATGGAATGCCCAATTGTGATGTATGTATATTATATATTAAGCATGAAATAAATAATCTTGAATCTTGAATCTTGAAGGCATAAATCTAAACCATTAAGAACCATTTCAAAATTGATGTCTGTGAATGATTTATGTCAGTGACAAGGATTCTGGATACGCTCTACTGATGCAGTGGACTGATGGATCCGATCGATCACTCAGGTATTTGACGTTATAATATATTACGTCCCAAATTAGCTGGCATCACACTCATAGATGGATGCGTCATGAAAATTGAAAAGTCATTCATCAAGTGTACGAATTGTATGTCTTTGATGAATTTACAATTTAATACACATTCTGTTGAATATTTTGAAACTAATTTGGCTGTTCAAAAGCTTACATGTATAGATAGCTACCGTGAAATTTCGATTCTGGGAATTCAGGTTTCAAAGTTTTAAATCGAGTCTTCTTCTTTGAGTTCACTCTAATCATGACAATAATCTAGACAATTCCGCCCGATTCAGAAACAAATTTTACATTTTTTCTAGGTTCTCCATATTTCCATTAAGCTTGTCAGCCAGGGGTACTTGTGCCGGGCAGATGGTTAGTTGGACTTGTGCATAAAGGTAACAGTAGTGTAGAAAATGTTCTATTGTTTCCTCTGCCTGACCACATTTGCATACTTGTGTACTTAGGATCTTAATTCTGTAGAGGTGAGCATTTAGCCTACTATGACCCGTTCGCAATCTAAAGATGGTAACCTGTGGCCTGTGCTGTCCTTGTCAATTTCTTGATGTGGTCTGACTCCTGACTTTCACTGCATTGTTTTCCCTTAATAATCCACTTCCTCAAAGTCAATGCGATTTTCATCCTGTTCTTTATTTGCAGTCTCTTTTGCCGGCTGGTCAGTCTGTTCATTTCCCAATATCCCACAGCGAGCTAGTATCCACTGTAAATGCACCTTGTTATGCTTGCTTATTTTCTCAAGAGCTCTTTCCAACCTGATGACTTTTCCATTCCTTTTCTCCAGAGCTTGTAAGACACACGTGGAATTGTAAGAAAAAAATCAATGTTTAATTGCTGCACACCTCTATTATCTAGGAAGTTAGCAGCGTGGGTAAGTGTCTGCCTCTCCGCTGTGTAATTGGTACAGTGCTTTTCTGTGGGCACTGAGATGTCCTAAGTGCACCCGTCTGGAAACTGTATGCAGATTCCTGCTCCTCCATCTCTTACTGCACCATTCCTGCCGACCCATCAGTAAAAACTCGTGTCAATTCCTCTACGTGATATTGGTCATTGAGCAAAGCTAAAGACAGTGTGTTATTAACAGAGTCATTATGATAATCTTTGCTGTTTATGCCAGGAATGTTAGGAATCTCCCATGCACAGTTGTTTGATGTTGCCTGTATCATATTGACCTTTTGTAGAAAACCTGGCTGTCTTCTGTTTGTTATTTTTCGTGAGTGGGTTAGAACATACTCTCTCTTAAGTCTGCACTTTGTGGGTTGCTTTGCGATGGCATTCATTGGGTATTGAGCTAAGACCGTAGATTTTTCTAGTTGGATTTCTGCTTTTAAATCTCTTCTTGATTTTAGAGGTTCTATGGCTGTACTTTCTTCCATTGGAGTAATGGGCGATGTATTCATACCTCCAGTGATTATACGTGGAGCCTGGTTTTGAACTTTATCAAGGGATTGTAAGTTACCTTTGGTTTCTGTGGCTCATGATGAGGATCCATACTCAAAGATAGGTATGACTGATCCAATATATACCCTCCCAAGGATGTCCATGTTTGCAAAACATTTAGCCCTTGACAGATTCCACATAATCACCATTCTTTGTCCGGCCTTTCTTTCTGCTTTTCCAATCTGTGATTTCCATATCATTCGTTTGTCAAAGGATACTCCGAGGTAAGTCGCCTGATCTTCCACCTGTAATCTATAACTTCCCACCTTCAGATCAATCCTTCTTTCATGCTTTGTGGATAGGGTGCAAAGAGGTGCTGTTGTTTTATCTTTAATGATTGCTACACAGTTCATATTTGTCCACAATGAGAGATGATCAAGAACAAGCTGTGCTCTGTATGAGGCAGTCACTGTATGTTCATCACTGCACCAATTTCCTAGCTTATCTGCATAGATTTAGATTCTGGGAATTCAGGTTTCCAAGTTTTAAATCGATTCTACCACGTGCAAAAAGCCGGCAGAAATTAACTAGATTTGGACGGAGGATAGCTAGACATGGATCCTCTATTGTAACAAGCTAAGCTAAGTGGATCTTAGTGGATCTTACGGTACTTTCGACTGTCATACGATATATCGTATCCGCACGTATATGCACGTATCCGAAAATGGTAAGTCCACTTGCAAATAGTGGTCTAGTTGATTGTAATTCGTTAGTCTCCATTAGTATGATCTTGGGCATCATATCGAGTTGTTCTCACAAGTGCAACTGACAACTGCCGAGCCTGTCATTAGGCTATTTGTCAGTTGCGCTTCTGGGACCACTTGATGTCCAGGGTCATATAAGCACAGCCCCATGTCAAGTCTAATGTGATTCACCGCTACGTCAATGGACCGTTTGAGTTTTAGCTATGCCCCACACATCCCTAGTTAAGCTTCACCCACGCTTCGCCCGTGTTGGATCGACCGATCCCCGAACGCACTGACTATCAATTTCCAGAAAACTATACAGGCAAGCTGTTGAATATTTTAAAACTAATTTAACTGGGCGCTGTGGCTGCCTATGTTTATGGCAGCAACATCGCCCAGTCAAATTAGTTCCAAAATATTAAACAGAATATTTATTAAAGAGTAAAGATATACAATTCGTACGACAACGCTTAGTCCGTCTTCAATTACCCGTTCATGACGTACTTATCTACGTCATTCATGACGTCACAGATTATGATGTTATCCTACACGCCAGGTAGTTGATTATGACGTCATATGATGGATGGATAAATTACTTGGCACAGCGATTGAGTATAGGCCCTGTCAGACATGACCTTGACATAAACTTGATAGGACCTATAGTAACTACATGATCGTGGTTCCGTGTTTTTGAAGAAGTTATGTTTTGGAAAATAATTTCGTGTACAGAAAATATATCAATGGCAGGCAAAGTGCATGGTCTACCTTCAAGTCAAGATGAACGATGTTTTGGGAATGCATAAAAGCGACACCTTCACATATCTGTCGCATGAAACACACGCACGCCTTTTCCGTGAGAATGAAGTCATCGCTGATGACCCGCTCGAATAACTCGCCTCCACTAATTCTGAGGAACGAGAGAAAAAAACAAGTTGAAGAAGCAAACCTAGTTTACATAACATGTGTCTATCTATAACATGTGTCTATAGATAGTGATGCTCGCTGTCTTTTCAAATTATTCACCATTAAAACCCAGAGAGAGAGAGAGAGAGAGAGAGAGAGAGAGAGAGAGAGAGAGAGAGAGTTGTGTATAACGTATTGCGTCATTGCTCTACTTACACTTCTAGTACTAAGCAGAATTGTCGTTTCCCTTCAAATGCGTCGTAGAGTTGTAGGAGCCGAGGATGCTGAAGTTTCTGCATGATTTCCACCTCGCTGAGAACGTCTGTCCGGTCCATATCCCCCTCCACGTCGATAAATTTGGCAGCCAACTGCCGACCGGTACGCTTTTCTAGACATCGTTTCACTTCACCAAATTTCCCTCTGTGAAACGAAGAAGACGAATATGGAAAAGAATAAAATGACGATTATCACGACGGGTTTTTTCTTCACTTTATTGCACTCAGGCCATACAGATGGCATATGAGGGTAAAAGTTATAGCGTATGTTAATATATCGAATAGAGAGACAGTTTGTATATATGTATCAAAATGGGTTTTTTTGTTTCCTTTGAGTTTAAAAGATATTTACAGAGTTTTGTTAGTACATGCTTGTTATATATCAAGAGGAGTCCTTTTGTTTCATTGATTGGATTATTGGTAACATAATAATCAGGGATATATCTTTTTCTGTCAGTAGTGTATTTGACACACTTAACCCCTTCAGGACGAAACCGGCCAAGACCGGCCTTTGCAGGGGTCTTTAGAAATGTCCAATTGCAGGCCAAGAGAAGACTATTTTAGAGAATTTACCACTGGAATGACTGGCTCGATAACCGAGCCTGTCATTTCAGTGGTAAATTGTCAAAAATAAGCTTCTCTTGGCCTGCAAATGGACATTCAATAAGTAAACATTTTAATTTTTTGAACAAATTTATTCGTTAAAGGGTTGGAGAGAAAGTGCAGTTCATTGTGTAGGTAGTTGCAATTTCCACATAATCGTTCACTTCTTTCAACTCCCAGTTTCAATGGTTAATGTGTGATTCAGGGTTCGAAAATTACAACGGGTGATATCATCTCGGTCGGACAAGATTGTCAAATACTTTTCGAATATGAAATCGGTCTTTATCGCCTTATAAAATGAAAGTCTGCTCGACTCGTTGATCTCTTCTATACATTCTTCTTTGAATTGGTTTTGTAAAACAGCCTTTATCTGCTGAGTTATACGTGATTTGTTTATGTTTTCGGTGCCAACTATATTAATGCAACTATATTAAGTTAAGTATTGCTTTAATTTGTTCTATCCACCTAAATATTATGTTTTCTCTTCGCTGTACAATATAAACACGTATCATAAATAATAGAGGATAACTTTCCATATCCTTCATTTACAATGTTCGCCCAGAAGCGAATCATATTACATTGTATAGCTATATCTATTTGGTATTTTCCTAACTTTGTGTAAATCATTACCTTTGGTGTGCCTTTCTTCGTTTGTAAGATAATTTAAAAACATTGTATATGACAACCTTTTAATAAATCCGTTTTCTCAACCACCCCCCCCCCCCAGATTTTCAGAGGCATATAGCATGACTGGCGAGACCATAGAATCAAAATGTGTACATTGTAAATCTATTGGTATATCGTTTTCTTTGATTTGTTGTATTACTGCATACATACATTCCTTCATCCCCTGTTTAAGGTTGCACTGTCTGCATGAACTCAAACTGCCGGTGTATTTAAAAAGGACTCCTAGAAATAAATATTCATCAACTATTTCTATAATATGTCTCCTATCTGACGATGCCGATTGCAGCAATGACGACGACGTCGCCGCCAGCGGATACCGTTGGGAATGAAAGACAAATATGTATTGGTAAGAAATGAACATTAAAACAATATTTTATTCTTGGCCACTTCATAACCGACCAGCTTTGTTGCTAACTATACGACTTAAAATTGCTAGTGATTTTCGTATCGAAAACTGCTTTGCTAAGATTGTGTTATTAGTCCTACAATGTGTCTGATTATTTGACTTCGGCACCAGGTATCACACAATAACAGAAATGAATCTATCAAAGTGCTTGCCAAGAATGACACACGTGTTGGGCAGCGCGAGACAAAGATAGAACAGAGCTACCAATCTGACATGAGATATATTGTCGAGACAACGATGGCGCGCTAATTAATGTGAGAATAAACAGACACATTTCTCGTGTCTATCTATCTATATATTGTGTTGTTGTTGTTGTTGGTTGGCATGACGCCCACCACCATCAGCTCATAAATATGTTAACATGGTTTCACAAACAGAAACATGTTAGTTATTACAATATTGAATACGATGTAAGAATGTCAGATATGGTCTGTTGAATATTTTGGACATAATTGAAAAGGAAGGCATTGCAGCGATGTCTTCCAATCAAATTGTTCAACATATTTATTAGTGCGTTTTATTTTGTTTTGGACAGTTATTCTGCGCGGTACTGTAGTTACAGCATGCGTGCATATGCATTACGAATCGAACGCAGAACAATCTTTGACATTTCAACATTTCAGGACCAGCGGGTTAATTAGCAGGGATATGAAAAACAAAAGGTTGGGCACCAGGCAGGGCAGGGGTCAATTATATTTTATCAATTCCAATTCCAATTCCGTTTCCACATCAATTCATTTTATCAATTCCAATTCCTTCCAGACAAGGTCAATTCCAAGTCCAATTCCAATTCCATACCAATATTTACATGAGATCAACATTGTTATATTATGACCCTTTAATTCCCAAGATTGGCCAAGAAAAACTAGATTCATCATTAGCAAATGTCCATTTGCAGGATAAGAGAAGATTATCTTTTTAAATTTAACAGTGCAATGACTGGCTCAGTTATGGAATTAGTAATTCCACTGGTAAATTTTCAAAAATAGTCTCTTAGCATACATATATATGAGCCTTCCTCAAGACCAGCGCTTTTCCGTTAATATTTAAAACAATTAGAACAAAAATTGTTGTTGCCAATAGGTAGTTATATCTTTCAGTCAAATCATTGTCCAAAAGGTCAACATTCAGCAGATTTTATTTTTAGTTCATTTGACTTAATTATAGCTTAATGCCGATTTTTTTCCTGATGAATAGGGCTAAAGGTTAATGCCATGTCTAATTATTATAGATACATGTAAACCTTGCTATATAAATGTTGGAATTAAAAAGCATTAGAATACAATGTATATAGTACAGTACTGAGTGAGAGTACTGAGCACATGTATGTAGAGTTTGAATAACACCTCTAGACCTGGTGTCTGTGTTTTAAAAGCTGAAACATTTCACAGAGGGAGTTGTTCAATGATTTCTTTGTTATGTAGGAGGGTATAATTCCAGGGTAATTATCTTGTAATGTACTGCTTTCTTCACCTATTTCATTCCATGCAGATGATAGTTATTACTTTGCTGAACACTATTGCTAACATTTTGATGAATAATTTTAACACAATTTGGTTATCTTGGTTCTAGCTCATATATTTGAAATCATTTTAACTAATTTGTATGATTTTAAAGATGGCATGATTTCATAGAGATGAAACCCTGTTTCCAGGGAATGCAGAATGAAATATGTTCAAGTGGCTTTGATTGAATAAAGGAGGTACAAAGCTCACATAGAATAAAAAGGTTTAATTGGTCACTGGTCATGGAGAATTGAGTTAATTCAATAATGTATCAAAGTTCATAGCATTTATCAGGACTTTATTTTGTCAATTCAGAGAGTGAGAGATAATTTTTGAAAATTTACCACTGGAATTACTGGCTACACTCCAGTGGTAAAATTTCAAAAATAGTCTTCCGTTGGCCTGCCAATGAACATTTCTCAAACTCATTGCAGAAGGTGTTTTGGCAGGCTTAGGTGTTAAAGGGTTAAGGGCTAACTTGCTCATCACTGAATTATCAGTATCTCAAATTCTAAGTCTTCAAACCAAACATATAACTAAGTTGTTAAAATGTATTTCAATAGAAACTGTTGCAGTCATATGAGACAAAAGTATTTAGTCAAATAAATTGTAAAATATTCAATAAAACATCTAATAACAGCTGTCATAATAAATATCATCAACCTGCATATAGAATGAAATGTGGTAAATGGCATCATATAGATCATTTAGGATGAAATGCATTAAGGGCATATAAAGATCAGTGTATAATACAGATCTTACATGTATATTTCATAGCCAACAATGTTCAATAAATCTATGACAAATATGCCTGGAATTGATTGGAATTGAGTAGGAATTTATCAATTCCGGTCAATTCAAATTATCAATTCCAATTCCAATTCCTGTTTCTTAAAATGTATCAATTCCAATTCCAATTCTGGGATCCTCCGATTTATCAATTCCAATTCCAATTCTAATTCCGGAATTGAATTCGAATTGACTGATCAATTCCTATTCCAATCGGAATTGATCCCAACCCAGATGTGCTAGGCCCCCATGATTCGTTTCGCGGTACTGGCTGCCAACAAATCCTTACAATTGCTGGAAACGCAGATGGATTCGTTCACTCCTCATTACCGCTCTGGAGTCAGGAGTTAATAGAAACGGGTGATATTGTAAAAATCTGCGGTCCTTCGTGCGATAGAGATGGTATGCACGTCCCTTACCGCTCAATGCCGATGATCAACTTCGAGCAGTAGAATTGGACACAACACCACATGACTTACATTCATCTTGAAAATGGCCTTGTTGAAAAACTAAACTTTTATTTGAGAGTAGTTTGTTTTCCTTCTTCTCCACCTTGTCTTGTCCACTGCGAGCGCCCTGAACTCCTTTAGGCTCTTTCTCGTCTTTAGTCCTTCTAGATTGCGTTCTTTGAGGTCTGATCGCAAAACAGTTAGCAAGTTAGCAAAAGTGTTAGTAACCCGATGTTGCGGCGTTTTTGCGTGCCTGATACCTGTTGGCTTTCTTCAGCAGGCGTATTTTCTGTCATTCGATGAACAAGACCGAATATAGATCACCACTATTGCTCTACCTTCACATACGATGGCTCTGTTTAAGACAGTTTGTAGAGTGTGGTATTTGATATTAGACTGTGTGGCCAGCAATGATTTGTAGTGGCTCGTAAATATTTGTGATGACATGCATTACGTGCGCTCAAGAGAGCTATTGGAGCCGCCCAAATGTTGCAATTGTACAGCATTATGGAAACCCATGTATCACCATATTGTTGCATTTTAACCTTCATGAGGATTTTAGAACCACGAAATCACAACTTCCAAAAGGACTGGAAGGCGATACTTTCTTCTATACAATTTCCAGTTCCTCGATGTGTCGGGGTGGGTGTGTGGTGAGGTGTGTGAGGGGTGAGGGGGAGAAGGTGGGGTGTGGTGGGGGTGGGGGTGCGCGGTACCGTCTTCATTCATTTCTGTGATGTCAGGTAGCCATACGTGAGTGAACTCTGTTTTGGCTTCATTCACTAAGACGTTGCAGGCTTGAGCTGTTCTGCAGCTATTGGAATTAGTGTACCATGAGTACCTTTTTCCTCGTCGATAAAGTTAACATCATCTGTATACCCCATCTCTAGTCGCATACCTATCATTGAGATTGGAGGGTTTGTTTTTGCGGAGTGCTCTCGGCAGATGATAGAGCTGCGGCGAGGTAGCAAGTGAAGAGCACTGGTGATAATCCAGTGCCTTGTGGCGATCCTATTGGTGTTTCAAACTGTACGAAAGCATTGATTTAACGCGAACAGTTAGTTTTGTGTTTGCCAATAAGCGTCTCACCATGTGTAGTTTGTCATCATCACAGCCAGCTTGATGCAGAAATTGAAGGATCTGTGGTCGCTTGTTGGTTTCAAATGCATGTGACATAGGCGCTTATCGATTCCCATTTTATAGATGTCCCAATGTTTTGATCGTTCTACTGATGTCAACATTCGTTGTGCCCAGACTGTGTCAGCGCAGCTACGCCCTCTCGTAAAACCACTTTGCCAGTTTCCCGTAAATTTGTCAATCTTATCTCTGGTACAAGATAATATCACATTTGATAGAATTCTTCGGATGATGTTCAAAAGCACAATTGGTCTTACGTTGGAAAGATGTCAGGGTGGTTTCTTAGGCTTTGGGAGTGCGATGAGTGTAGATTCTCCCAACGCATCGGTTGGAATGTGTTGTTCAAAGGCTGAGTTGATGATGTGTGCAATTTGTGTCGAGATGGTATTATTTGCATAGTTAAGGAGTTCGTTATCAAAACCGTTAGGCCCACATTCACGGCCACACGTTAAAGATATTAAAGCTTTTCTAATTTCCGCGTATGCTATTGACTTTTGCAAGGGCAGTGGCTGACCTTCAAACATGGCAAAATTTTCGTTTACAGTGTCAGTGAACTGATCTTTGAACCATTCCTTGATTGTTTCAGCCTTTCCCTGACCAGAGCCGATGAAGAGACCATCAGAGTTATGTACAGCAAGTGGTTCTTGTGGAGTACTGATTTTAATGCTTTGCTCTGAACTCCACAAGAACCACTTGCTGTACAAAACTCTATATATATATATATTCAGACAGCTTTGCAACAAGTAGATCAACATAGGATTTCATTTGGTTGGTATTCCTGGCTATACTGATGCTTTAGCAGTCGATGTCTCCATACATTTTAGGACTTTATTTATGGCTCCATTCGGTTTGCAGTTGATCATCTACTCAATTATTATCACTGGTTTGTAGTCGTAATTAAGGTCTGTATCATGGCAGGATCCGGGTATCGGGGCAACGTCTTTGCATTCACATTGCACAGTATGTAGTCAAGCTGATTAAAGATTGCTTTTGTTTTAGTTTTCCTGTCGGCTATGTGTCCTATCCATGTTATTTGTGAAATGACACGCACATGGTGGCAATAGCCTGATTATGACTATGATCGCGTTCTCATAGGCTGCGAATGGCAAATTCATCAAGACCACTGAGGTTACTCTTGGCCGGCGTCGTCGTGAAAGGGTTACGTGACCTCCCCATGGCGCATCAACATGTCATAATTAATGTCTCGTGGTGTCATAGTCGCCATAGCCTGAGCCTTTTGATGTTAAACGTGTGGCCTCTCGAGTAGGCCTGACTAAATAATCTAAGTTGATTATTCAATTCACATCGTGCATTCGTCTTTCATCTTGTTCACACATATTAGTGTAGTCCAAAAATTCTAGCACGTTTCTTGATCATATAACCAACAATATCTCCACAGCGTTTTGGAATATTGATGGTCTCCACGACCACATTGCCAACCACAATGTTCGCAAATTGACCGAACTGGACATCCAAAGAAATACACTGTGGCATCAATGACTCCCTGAAATAGCCAGTATTCAAAATCTTTGCAAATTCCGTGATAGAGAACCTGCATCGAGACGCAACTATGGTGGTATTTCAGCTTGTATCAGAGATGAAATTCGACCAGGCATCAAGTTGCTTCAAACATCCTCAAGCAAAATAATGTGGTTAGAACGTAACAAGTTATTATGTCAGCCCATCATCATCATCATCATCATCATCATCATCATCATCATCATCATCATCATCATCATCATCATCATCACCACTGTCACCGCCACCACCACCACCACCACCACCACCACCACCACCACCACCACCACCACCACCACCACCACCATCAACATCATCATCATCATCATATGCTAAACGGAGTGATGATATCTTTGAATTATTAGAAAGCGACATTGCTAATTACGACATTGCTAATTATTCGAAAGAAGGTAACCGTCACGTGTGTGGATTTTAAATGCACTCACAAATTGCTAACCTGATTTCTGCATTGATGACTTTTGGAAGGAAGCAATGATTTCCAATCAAATTAAGTCTAAAATATTTAACAGTATACGTTTTATTTCGTTTTGCAAACATGTTACGTTATTTCCAAGCGGTGTCACAACCTGTTCAGGAGAACGCATGACTGCTCGGGGTCCAACACGTCGATTCATTATGGCAAACCATCGATCTTATGTTTAAATGTATCTCTATTGACGATCTGAAACCACATATCTTTCTGACCAGTGCTCCTTATGGTAGTAAGTAGCCTAAGCCAGGTCTAACGACTTGAGCCAATAATAATCTTACTTTCCCAGTAATGAATCTGTCACGTTGTATTCGTCAGTGACCCATTTATCGTTGCGTAAGCGGACATTGCGAGCCTGGAAGGCGTATTCATCAGCTGCAAAGAGAATATGCATTGTATAGTTTAACTTCGGGAACCAAACATTATAAATTTCATGACTTGATGGTTTCAATTTCAAGATACAAACATTTTAACTGAGACAAGATAGATCTCTCAACATTATCTTAGTTATATACAACTGGCATTGAACTATGGTAATGTATTTACTATGCGCTTTCTAGTAATCGCCGTTCACCGTGGAAACCAGCAGAACAATGCGGTCTCCAGCCAACTTCCCACAATTCATTACACTTAATACTGGTTAACGTTAACCGGAACACTGTACAAGGTACAGTGTTCCGGTTAACGTTAAACAGTTGTAAGTGCAATGAATTGTGGGAAGTTGGCTGAAAACCGAATGGCTACCACTAATTAGCATTACGAGAATGTTTTAATACCGACCATTGCATACGGTCGAATACAATAGAATCCAAAATAATGGGGACAGTATGCCCTGTAGGTTGGGCTTAGAATACACCTTCCGTATCCTCTGCGTGTCGTAAGAGGCGACTAAAGGAGGTAAGGGTGAGGTAACCCTGACAGAAACCTCGAGTGCTGAAGACGGAGGTTCCAGGCTGCACGGCGCACTCTAATAAACCATAGATCCGAGCACTTAACGCTTATGATCATGTCGATAGTCACTTACAGGACTGGCGGTATGATCAGCGAACGAAAAGACGAAGAAGAAGAAGAAGAAGAAGAAGAAGATGGGGACAGCTAAATTATAAATAAGATGGTGGCTACACTTCTATTGTTAGTTAAAGTTCCCATACAGCTACAGATACTTTTATTTTAATATCCACATCTTTTATCAAGCTACTGGAAGTTTATCAGTCGAGCGCACCATCGTTCCACTGGCAAAATGCCAACCATTGTTCACGTTAGTTCGCAAGTTGAACCTGACCCTATATATGTATTTACAATACAGTGATTGACTAATGGTTTCGATATAATGGTTACTCACGGCCCGTAGTCTCGCTTTCGGAGACTTTCACCTTATTCGTGCCATTCATCATCTACACAGGGAATAACATGAACTGAAAATAATAACAGATACATGTAATTCACCTTTCCAAAGTACCCACCCATCATATGACGTCATAATGAACTGCGTGATGTGTACAATGGCATCATAATGAATGACGTCATGAATGACGTCGATAAGTACGTCACGAACGCATATTTGAAGACGGTCTATGCGTTGTTGTACAAATTGTTTGCTTTTACTATTTAATAAATATTCTGTTGAATATTTTGAAACTAATTTGACTGGGCGCTGTTGCTGCCATAGGCAGCAACAGCACCCAGTCAAATTAGTTACAAAATATTCAACAGCTTCCCTGTATAGTTTTCAGGAAATTGATAGCTAGGGCATTCGGGGATCGATCAATCCCAACACGGCGAGGTGTGGGTGGAGCTTAGCTAGTGATGGGCGGGGCATAGCTAAAAATGGAACGGTCCATTATTTACCAATGAGTAAAATATTGTAAAATACATTGTAAATTTAGATTATGCCGTGGACAATAGTAAAACGTATATTAACCATTTCCACCCCCACCCCCGCCATGCACTAGATAAGTTCGATTCTTTAGAATGTAAGAAATATTCTTATCGATCGATCCCTGTACTCCCTAAATCTCAATATCCAGAGAACTATACAGGTAAGTCGTTGAATATTTTGAAACTAATTTGATTGGGGGACTGTTGCTGTCTATGGCAGCAACTGCGCCCAGCCAAATTAGTTTCACAATATTTAAAAACATGTTTAAGTAAATAGTAGATACACAATTCGTGCGACCTGACAGACTATAAAGCGTTTAAGACGGACTAAATCGAGTCATTCCAGCGGTAAAAATTAAAAAAATATTTTTTTCTTTGTCTGCAAATGGACATTTCTCAAAACCACTGCAGAAGCTGTTTTTGGCAAACTTGTGTGTTAAATGGTTAATCGTGTTGTTGCCCAGTTATTTATAATGATTATATTGTCTCTCTCTGCGATTTATTCGTCAAGTTTACTTTATCTACATTGATTTCGTGTGTTAGTGGGTCGTTATTTTGAAAATAGTATTACCGCAACTGGTTTCTGTCAAAGACTTCTTTCAGCAATCATATTTTAAAATGAACACCACACACGCTACATACTAGTCCGCGTTCTCTGACCCTCTGCCCTATAACATTGATATTCTGACATGACGTTGGGGTGGGGCATGGGGTGGGGCGTCATGTCAGATGTACATGTTTATAAGACAGATAGTCAGAGAACTCAGACAAGCTACGCAACTGACTAATGGACCGTTCCATTTATGGCTATACCACGCCCATCTCTAGCTAAGTTCCACCCACACATCGCTCGTGTTGGGATCGATCGATCTCCGAACTCCATGAATATCAATTTCCAGAAAATTATACAGGTAAGCTATTGAATATTTTGGAAATAATTTGACTGCGTGCTGTGGCAGCGTCCAGTCAAATTAGTTTCAAAATATTCAACAGCATGTTTATTTAATAGTAGACTTCGTACAACGATTCGGACTATTAAGAGTTAAAGATGAGCCATATGGAATCATTTATGACGCAATGATTATGACGTCATCCTACGCCGTTTAGCTGATTATGACGTCATGCGACGTCAGCTTGATAGATGAATTCCCTGGAAAGCTGAATTCTCCTCTCTTCAGACTAACAAACTGCCCAATTAGTAAAATTAAGACCTTTTATAACATCAAGTTTTACGTAATTAGTCAAAGAATCACTTGGTGAGCAAAATTCCATTTCTGCCATTCAGTAAAGTGGCAGACATTCCTGAGATATTATGGAGATTGCTGCAATGTTAGGTAACTGGGTTACCATTTGAAGAATGCGCTTCGAACCAACAAGAAGTGTAAAACTAGAAGTAAAGAACCATCAAATTTGACGACATTGGTAAAGGTACTAGTGTCTAAGTATCGGGTCATCAGTAAAGTGTTTGGACGTCAGAGTTACACATGACTTAAGCTGGAACAAACACATCACATAGCCTTGCGGCAAATCACACAGAACTTCTGGACCGTTGTAGGGAAATTTAGCATTTGGTTCATAAAAAAATTGGACTACAATCATTCATTGGACTGATTAGAACAGGTTTGGAATCCACAACTGCAGTTTGGTATCCTTATCAAAAAACTCTCCAGGAATAGAAAATGTGCGGAAACGTGCAGCTGGATTTATAACCTCAAACTATAGCTACGAACCAAGCTGTATGATAAATAATAATGGAAAACTCCAACCATTGACAGACATAAGGAAACCAAAGCGCCTTAGTCTGTTCTGTAACAACCAGCAAAGATACCATTAGACAGGCTACAGCCGTTTGAGCTATACCCGCCCATCTCTATCTAAGCTCCACCCACACCACGCTCGTGTTGGGATCGATCGATCTCTGAATTCCCTGACTATCAATTTCCAGAAAACTATACAGGTAAGCTGTTGAATATTTTGAAACTAATTTGAGTGGGTGCTGTTGCTGTCTCACAATATTCAACAGCATGTTTCTTAAATAGCAAAAACATACAATTCGCGTAACGTGTCGGACTATTAAGCATTAAAGACGGGCTTAATCGAATCATTCATGACGTCGCCTAGTTGATTATGACGTCATATGATTGAGTGAGGAAATGGATTCATGAATTCTGAAGGCAAAAACATGCACAATAGCCGCTTCATCCAACTTTATGCTAGAGACGACATTTTAAATTTAGTTTGATTCCCAGCACCATAAGGAGCTGGTATGAACTTTCACAGGATCTTATAAGCAGCTAAGAAAACTCAACAAAATCTTTCGAGCAAATTTATAGAATTAATCAGGCGGAAAAAGTTAGCTAATTAAAGATACTTGACAATAGAGGGTTGAAATAGAGATTCTATGAGCACAGGGTTCGATGGGTTAATAAGAACTTATGAGTATTATTATGTAAGCATGTATATATTTATAGTGCATTGTATTATTAATTGCGTATCTGCTATCTCCACGTCATAACAAACCGTCTAGTTATTTACTTCCACGGCTATCCATAGCTGCTGCTGCTACTACTGCTGCTACTACTATTGCTAATTCTGCTGCTGCTCTTGCTAGAGCAACTACTACCACGTGTACTAACGATACTGCTACTGCTATCACTACTACTACTACTACTACTACTACTACTACTACTACTACTACTACTACTACTACTACTACTACTACTACTACTACTACTACTACTACTGCGGCGGCGGCGCTGCGGCTGCTGCTGCTGCTGTTGCTGCTCCTGCTCCTGCTCCTGCTCCTGCTCCTGCTACTGATACTGCTACTGCACCTGCCTACTACTACTACTACTACTACTACTACTACTACTACTACTACTACTACTACTACTACTACTGCTGCTGCTGCTGCTGCTGCTGCTACTACTGCTACTACTGCTACTACTACTACTACTACTACTACTACTGCTGCTGCTGCTGCTGCTGGTGGTGCTACTGCGCATGCTGCTGCTACTGCTGCTGTTGCTATTGCTGCTGCTGCTGTTGCTGCTATTGCTGATGCTGCTACTGCTGCTGCTGCTGCTATCTGATCCTCCCTCATGTTGTTGAGATACTTAAAATTCATATTTAAATATTTATAATCCTTTTAACGGTATTAAAATACCTCACTAATTATTCTACAAAAATGCTATACGTAAAATAGCTCCGCTGCCGTAAAAATTGTATTTAATAACTGTTACCCCCATATGTTATTGTAATAGCCTGGGAAAAATAAAGTGAACTTGAATCTGATTTCTAGCTATTCTCCGTCCATTTCTAACTAAGTTCCGCCCACGTTTTTCGGTAACAACTATACAGGTAAGCTTTTGAATATTTTGAAACTAATTTTACTGGGTGCTGTGGTTACAGAATGTTGATTAAATAGTAAAGACAAACAATTCGTACCCTTGACGGACTATTCAAGGTTCATGACGGAGCTAGATACGTAATTCGTTATGCATACGTAATTTTCTAGACCTCAGCCTACATATGACTTAAATGATTATATATTAGACTATATTATAATTGAGTGGCAGATCGACTCCATCCATTGTGTGGTGAGAAATTGTGCCTTGGCGATGTCACACTAACTAACCAAGATCGAGATAAAAATACAAATAAGTTGAGTTTAATATTCGATTCCAGTCTGATATGGAATCGTTCTCTGTTTGGACATTTCCAATTTTAGCTATGCCCCGCCCACCTCTAGCTAAGCTCCACCAACACTTCGCCGTGTTGGGATTGATCGATCCCCGAATGCCCTGACTATCAGTTTCCTGAAAACTATATAGGTAAGCCGTTGAATAATGTGTAGCTAAATTGACTGGGTGCTGTTGCTGGCAGCAACAGCGCCCAGTCAAATTAGTTTTAAAAATATTCAACAGAATATGTATATATAGTAAAGACATTTCAATCCTTACACCAAAGCATAGTCCGTCTTCAATGGATCTTTCCAGTTTTAGCTATGCCCCGCCCATCTCTAGCTAAGCTCCACCCACACCTCACTCGTGTTGGGATCGATCGATCCTTAAACTCCCTGACTATCAATTTCCAGAAAACTATACAGGTAAGCTGTTGAATATTTTGAAACTGATTTTTCTTGGCGCTGTAGCTGTCAATAGCAGCAACAGCGCCTAGTCAAATTGGTTTCAAAATATTCAACAGCATGTTTATTAAATAGTAGAGACATACAATTCGTATCTAAAAAATAAATACGGGCCAAATAGAATAATTTATGACGTAATGATTATGACGTCATCCTACACGGCGCTTAGCTGATTATGACGTCATATGGTGTCAGATGATAGCTGGATACCCTGGAAAGGTGAATTATGCGCTCGTGACGTATTAATCTATTTCATTCATGACGTCATAATAATGTCATTGATTATGATGTCATTCTACACGCCACGTAGTTGATTATGACATCATATGATTGATGGATACAGCGGAAAGGTGAATTGAATTATTAATCTTAATGCTGATGTTCCAACAATTGAGTAATCCAGTTTTAGCTATGCCCCGCCCATCTATAGCTAAGCTCCACCCAGACTTCGCCCCTGATGGGATAGATCCCTGAACTCCTGACTATCGATTTTAAGAAAACTATACAAGTAAGCAGTTGAATATTTTGACACTAATTTGACTGGTGGTGGCTGTTGCTGCCTATAGATTCCTCAACATCCTGATTGAGAACTTGGGATATGTACGTAAAAGAAGACGCTTATTTAGATTTTCACGGTTTTACAATACTTGGTAACGTGCCACGGCTATTTAAAACGACTAGTAACAGCCAAATGACGCAATGAAACGACAATTAACGTTCGTTTTATCAACAACTTCTGTAGATATGTGCACAGTGTAAAAATCATTGAAGTCAGCAAAAGAAGTCTGGAATAGACCTACCGCGTACGCATTTGGAAATGGAATATTTGGAATATTTGTCTAAATATATGCAGTAAATCTCAGGAATAACTTAAAGGATATCACAAACGAGAATTAGACTTCAATATAATCGCCAAAAATAAAGGTTTTTATCATATTTTATGAATTAAAATGAATTTAACATATTTTCACAAACTCTTTCAGTGTTAAAATTTCTGTTAAAGTCATGAATTTTTACACCCCATAAAATTCACGTTATAACGTCATCGCATGAATCGTCAAACACCGTGGATTCAGATTACGCCACACGTGTTTTCGGAATAAACAAAAATGGCGTCTAATATATTTATAGGAAACTCAGATCATGTTCGAATTTAACAAATGCCGGTGTTTATCTTGCATTTCATTAATATGATGGCGCATGAATGAGCTGTTCCGAGCTATCAATGATCTAACAGCTAAATAGTATTCACGTGGTGCCGTCATAGCACAACAATCATTAACCCGATGACGACACTCCTCGATTCGCATGGGAAGTTGAAGAAAATTACTTTCCTTGGCGAAATTGAAGATTTAGGAATTCGAAAATTATGCAAATAAATAATATATAATATTTTATATAAATTATACAAAAGCATTATTTGGCGTGTTTTCAACCGTTTCTGTTTGTATTCCCCTTTAACATATTTCCAAAGCAAAATAAAACAGGCCTACTGTTGAACATTCTGAACATAATTTGATTGGAAGACACTGCTGGCAATGTCCTCCAATCCAATTATGTTCAAAATAGTCAACAGAACCTTTCTTACATCGTGTTCAAAAATTGTACTAACAAACATATTTCTATTTTTGTTTTTGAAAGGTGGTAACCTATTTATGGGCTGTATTTTACAACAAAACCTGTCTAAAGCGATCCACCTTAATAGGACAAATAATTACGGTAGTCACTATATCCCGGTGACCTCTTCATGTATTCGACTTTCTAAAGGATCTTTTGGAGCCAAACAATGGTAGTGAATTGCTAAGCCAATGGCTACTCATTACGTGCACGAGTCCTACTTTTCTCAGTTCAGTTTAAGTTTTCTTTGTTTCACTCTATCTCATATAGATGGAGATCTCGCGAGACACGAATGTTATAGTTATTAGCCTACACATTTTACATGAGATTCGGGATATGGGTTGGAACATGTGCACTTTAATTGCCTATCAGAACTCGCATACGTCGGATACCACGTTAGTTAGGCCTAAATATATATGCAATATTAGTTGGCTTTGTTGTTTACACCGGCTGGAAATTCCTTTCCAAAATTCCGTGCATTTGTTTATTTGGCAGCTAAGTTTTTAGGTGTAAGCATACCTATTTGTGACTCGAGATCTATTACCATCAGCTCTAGGGTGGCTGTCGATGCCGTGATCTTAACATCACTGGAGAGGCTGAGCCATCACTTTACATCCACACGAGAATTACCACCCGGTCATAAGTATCTTTTGAGGGGAATCTTCAAAGGGGAACACAGTAAAGCCTATTACTAGAACTAAATTACAGACGAGCAACTTATGACTAGTGCAGTATCCACAACATGGCATAACAATGTAGACTAACATAGACCTGTCTTGTTCTATCTGCCAGAGGCCGACTTAGGGTCAGTGACGACGCTGACAAGCAATTCTCCTTACCATTCCCTAAGTTTTCTTGAGATGAAATTTGAATAAAATTGGATCAACAGCTTCTGAGAAACAAACCGGACAAACGAACGAACGGACGGACGCACAGCCAGGCAGACAGACAATCGGATGGACGCTCGGACACATAGACGGACGGTTGGGCGGACGTCTAACGTCGCCGTGCAACATGTTTCTCGCCTCGGTCGCTCGCGAACCAGTAATTATCGGAATAAGTTGAAAAATGGCTATGTTATCTTTTATGAGGCACTATGGGCCTGATTTAATAAATATGATTTTGTAAATCGATGTTATTTTTATAGCGTGCAGTATTTTGAAATAAAATGGTACATCCATTCCCATATAGCATCAACATTAAGATCCTGGTCGGATTTCGGTATGGGTCAACAAGGACCAACAGACCTAGGGCAGCAACTCAAGCAAGCATTGGCCGCTCGTGCACGAGTTGGCACTAATTGCCGACCAAAGTATGTTTTTCATCACGCAGGATGTAGGAAATCGTTTCTCAGAGCATCTGATTTTTAAACCTCGCAAAGTGGAAGAAAATACAAAAAATCATCCAAATTGTTAGAAATATTATGTAGACCATTTTAACCATCTAAATTTGGTCAAAATTAAAAAAATATTTGCTTATTGAATATCCATTTGCGGGCCAAGAGAGGATTATTTTTTACAATTTACCACTGGAATAACTGGCTCGGTTAGCGAGCCGGTCATTCCAGTGGTAAATTCTCAAAAATAGTCCTCTCTTGGCCAGCAAATGGACATTCCCCAAGACCACTACAGAGACCGGTTTTGGCCGGCTTCATCGTAAAATGGTTAAAGATAATTTTACTTTGAGGCATAGGGCAACAATGGGATCTTGTCAAATTAGCTTAGAAATCCACATATTCAACATCTTACCTGTAGGCGTACCTTCAAATTAAGATTGTGTTGCTTGCAGTTCAAAGGACTAAATCGTAAACGTAATTCTATTAGTTTCCACGTACTGCTAGCCGACTATCTGACACAGCTTCCCACGAAATCAACATTTGCAGAAACAACAAACAAAAATACTAACGCTTCCGCTCCGTAAGAAACCTGATCGTGAGGAGGTGTTGTGTGCGTACGTACGCGCTTGTGTACGTGCGTGCGTGTGTTGATGGTAGAATATGAAGGGAGGTGCATGGATGGAACACGGAGGATCTTCATTCAATTCACATGAAATACAATACCCGGAACTGACGTATGAATTATTTCTGTACTTCCACGCAAGAGGAAGATATATTTCAATGAAGCTAGAAAAAAGTGTCGGTAGAGTTAACGTGTTTGCCTAGGCGGTGCCTGGCTGTATCTCATCAGTTTATCATTATAGTTGTCAGTTAGCGCCAAGCAGTAATTAACACACCCACTATACACCCAATCACAGCAAAAATATGGTTTCAAGCTCAAGGAATTAGAAAATTGCATTACCACGTTCTTTTACCTCGAGAAATAAATCTGGCATTTTAAAGATGGAGAACACAATAAATTAAAACAAAGCATTCATCCTTTTCCATTTCGGGATGTATTGAATGAGATGAATCGTATCTGAGAAAAAGTCACGGACAGACGATTCTGAGTGTATTGGCAGTTTCTTCTGGAGATGGAGGTTATGTCTCTTCTACCAGAGATTTCAGCCAGTGGTTGTGCATGCGTGCGTGCGTGCGCTCGTGCAGACCAGTAGATGAAGGATTATGGTTTGGCATGGTTATAATATCCGATGCGGCTATTGTCCTTGCCCATACCCGATCACTGGTCGTCCTCAGTGGAAACAGATTCCACCCGATCTAACAAAGCTTTTGGAAGGAATTAAATTGATCAAGAAAACTGATTTCAAAACGAATCCTGCATTGGAATAGCGATCCAGTTTACCACGCATCACTGTTTCTGTTAAAGAAACACAGATATGTTTGACGCCCCGAGCTTCAAGTTCAAATGGTTCCTACGATCTCCGGACCTTCATAATGAAGACTGTGGACATCGTGATAGCTGGCTTTCGCTAAGAAGTATTATCAGAGGCTATGCCGTTCGTTGCTCACATTTATCTAGACGACTGGCTATCAAATGGAATCCAGTTGTCTAATTAAATATGCCTTTTATCCGAACCAGTAGCTTTGGATTTAGTTCTGATAATGGGTTGACTGGTGAACGTAAGACGCCGCTGATCTCTGTTCGTGTGTTCACCCATCTAGGAATTCAATTGAAACTAACTATTTCTACCTGTTATGTTGTTCTCTTCAGAGTCAGAGATCTAGGAATAAATAATTTCTCTTCTCTGACCACATGATCACTAGTCACATCGATCATATCCCTGGTAACGCAGGTTACTGGACGGGGACTGGCCCAAATAGCGGGTTGTAGAGAAGCTGTGTTCTGCGGCTTAAATGGGTGGAAATTTCTTGCAGCGGCAATGAATTTTTGTTAATCTTCTCCTGTCTCGTAGATTGAGATCATCCTCTGCGCCTTTCCGTATTTTGTGGTCCTAGATTACATGGCCTTTTTGTCTGATCGCAAAACAAGTTGGTACTTTGTCGTCCTCTGCACGCGTGATACATGTGATACCTAGCAAAATACATTCTAATGCTTTATGAACCCGTTTTATCTGACATTAGATGATTGTGTCCAAACATTGACCGATGCCGGTGTGCTCACTTAAATGATATTGGTATCGTGTGTTGCACAGTTTGTAACTAGGCTGAGTGGTAAGTGGTAATTCGTGATGCCACCCAACTGCTTGCGATCGCAAACAACAGGTCTGCTCAAGTTTAAGTTTCAGTTCTCTTTATTTCACTCAGGCCATTACAAATGGCATATGGGGCAAAATTTATGTTACAGTTTTTTCAAGAGGCTGAGCCTTTGGAGCTACCCAGCGCTGCCACTGTTACATAGCAATTATTGAGTCAAATGTAGCATCGTATACGCCGTATAGGTGGATCTTGATTTTCATGTGAATGTTAGAGCAACGAATACACAGCTTACTAGAATACTCTCTCCTGAAATCTATATAGTTTGTCTTCTGCTGCAGAAATTGCACGCATTTCACTACACCAAGAAAAAGAAATATCAGTTACCAACAAAACGATATCTTTTTAGCCAGAATCTTAATCAAAACTGATCCCAAATATTCGAAACTCTTTCCAGCCAGGATATAATGAACCAACGCTAATCTCGATGTAGGTAGCGACATCTTAAATATAGGTACATGTAGTTGCTTTTGTATCCAATGTCATCATTAATTTCTTTCAATTCCATTCTACTACCATTCCGTAAACATGGAACTTAAGCTACAAGGAATAATTGATAGCCCATTGATAGCCCAAAAGCGTGGCTGCTGACAACTTCTGCTCTTCAAACATATGACAAAGAAAATCAGCTAATGGATGGATCCAGTTTTAACTATGCTCCGCCCATCTCTAGCTATGCTCCGCCCATCTCTAGCCAAGCTCTGCCAATGCTTTGCCGGTGTTGGGATAGATGGAACCATGAACGCCACGAATCTCTCTTTCCAGCAAACCATACAGGTAAGCTGTTGAATATTTTGAAAATTAATTTGACTGGGTGCTGTTGCTGCCTATGGCCTAAAACCAATTCGTTCACGATAATCTTAGACATAAGTGCATTTTCAGGACTGGGACAATCCGCTGACTACATATGTGTGTTCTTCAGGATGCTGAGACAATGAAGGCGGATATTTAATTAGTCTGGAATGTTATAAGTAGATTGCTTTCTCGAGTACTTGAAATATCTACGAGACTAAGGAGCTCGAGCTAAAACTGTGTGGGTGAACTTGCTATGCAGATAATGTATTCTAGCCATTTTCTAGGAAAATTCCATTCATTCTGCCATCATTGAATAAGATATCACATTTCCTAACACAGCTAAGAAGATTTGCACCCCTCTTCCCCCGTGTGTTTATATATGTATCGACATTTCGGTCTGATCCGAAATGATTGACAGTGAATGAATCTCTCCAAGGTCGACAATGCTTTACCTACTACTTACACCACCTTAAAATAATTAGCCTGGACGTTTTGGGACCATAGCCTCAAAAGTTTCTATAATCCTCCAGAGCTCAGACAACATTCATCTGATGCATCAGTGAAAATTATTATCTGTCGGAGCGGATTTCGTGAGTGAATATCCTTCACTATGCGATTGGCATCTAACCAGATCTAGCGGTGTTTGATTATATGACACCTGATTGGAATCCTGGATTGCACATTGTTATTTGAGTGAAACCTTAGGCATTTTAGATATTGGACACCGTACCAACACACTAACCTGCGTTATCAGGGGTTCCTTTGTCCAATCAGACTAACTGTCTGGCTGCTGAATCTTCGCAGACTACCTTTTCCACGAGGTTTAACTCTGGCTATGCTAGATATTTTGAAAACAATTTGACTGAAAGTTGTTGGTGGCTAGGCCACCAACAACATTCATTCAAATTGTTTTCAAGATATTCTGCAGGTCCAGAGTTATTACCCATTGGAATTCAGGCATTGTCTGGTGGCTCGCGGCACTGAGTCAGACAGTGTGAACGGATCGTTTCTTGGGTTGTCTTATTTACGATACCTCTTCAGTTATATCTAAAACACAAACAAAACGGTCGCTTTGAATTAAAAAGCGGCTATTTGGTGCCTACGCAACCTGGACATGGACTCAATCGGTAAAATCAACTGACCAAACTTATCCACGGGCGTATACATTGGAAATATAAACAACGGTAGAAAGCGCGTATTTAGTTCCTTCAGTAAACCATTTAATGGTATATACGAATCATAATCACACCACCAGGTATTTGCCATCATCAATGGGATCGCCTGTAGTATTGGTAGGACCAGGTGTGAACAACAGATATGTAAGGAATTTTAGTGAGGATCTGATGATTTGTTAACGGACGCTAAGCGGTCATAGTTCCATCATGGCGAAACAGCGAAGACGCCGCTTTAAATAGCGACGAACACGACCAACCATTTAACACTCATATCATCCAAAACAGCTTTTGCAGTGGTTTTGAGAAATGTCAATTTGCAGACCAAGAGAAGACTATTTTTTAAAACTTACCACTGGAATGACTGGCTCGATAGCACACCTGTCACCACTGGCATTTCTATTGCTACTACTATCGCCAGCATCGCCGCCGCTTAAAATCAAATATGTTTAGCTGGTCACCAGAATGCATGTTACATCATAGCGAATGTACATTAGCTAATCCTTATGTTTAACAGGGTTACATCTGAAAAGAATAATAACATATATCGTACCGCTAAACATTGAACCCTTTAGATCAATGAAATGTTAATCACGCTTGTGTAAGACAACTCTGCAGGAAGGATGTTGAATGGCTTGGAAATGAATTCGTCTGGAAGATGTTGTTGTCCTGGGTAGCAACAGCACAAAGTCGAATTAGTTTCAAAATATTCAGCACAATATTCCTTACATCATAAGGAATTTATCGTTTCTGGCGTGTATGGGTTAAAGGGCTACAAAGACGGTTAACGGTAACTATATATGATTCTATCCAGTCCCACACACCCTTTGATAGGAACCAGCTGAACACAGGTAAAATGAATACAAACGCGGGTAATTCGCACTAGAAATGTTAGAAATACTTGGTTTTAGTTTTTATTGACCGACAGTAAAACCTGCCTATAACGGACACCTCAAGGTCCATTAATAAAAGGTTACAAAAACAGGGTATCCGTTAAATATACGTCTTTTATCCTATAATATATGATATTTTGCTGACCACAAGGGTTGTGGCCCATTAAGACGGGTGGCCTTACGATCACACATCATAAGGAACCTTCAGACTATGGCCCCAAAAGCAGTCGCCCGCTATAGACAGATGAGACTGTAAGAGAATGTTTGCAGCTTCACGCTAAGGTGGATTTTCACCCGATTATCTATTATAAACAATATGGGAGGAGGTCTTGGAACGCATCCAGAAAATGACAGAGCAATAGACGGGCAATGAAGAAATCTAGTTTTAGCCAGGCCCCACCCATCCCTAGATAAGCTCCACCCACGTTTGCCCATGTTGGGATTGATCGATCACTGCACTCTCTGAATCTCAATTGCCAGAAAACTATACATGTAAGCTGTTGTCAGCAACAGCGCCCAGTCAGATTAGTTTCAAAATATTCAACAACATGTTTATTAAATAGTAAAGACATACACTATTCGTACAACAACACCTATAGTCTGTCATTAATTAAGTGTTCGTGACGAACTTAGTTACGTCATTCATGACGTAATTGATTATGACGTCATATGATTGATGGATAAACCAGAATCCTCCATTGACTATGCTATCGCAATTCCCCGCCCATTTCTAGTTATGCTCCGCACGCTTTGTACGCACGCGTGCTGGAATCGATTTATATACTTTGACCATGACTTCACAGGATTCCGAATTCGGGGTAATCAGGCAAGCAAGCTGTTGAAGATTTTGATTAATTTCAAAATATTCAACAGCTAACCTGTATAGTTTTCTGGAAATTGAGATTCAGAGAGTGCATGGATCGATTGACATCAACACGGGCAAAGCGTGGGCTGAGCTTAGCTATAGGTGGGTGGGGCGGGTGGGGGTGGGGGTGGGGGTGGGGTGGGGGTTCATAGCAAAAACTGGAAAGGCCCATTCCTCGCACCTGAGCGCAATTGGACATCAATGGGATAAAACGCAATACAAAGTAGCCTATGTATAAAAATAGCAAGCCGAGATTAAAACTAAATAATGAATTATCTGAAAGCACAAATTGTAAGCTAGGTGTAAGACTCTAGAAAATCTATCCCCAGTTCTATTCTCACTATACTTAAATGACCTGCACAATTTCTTAGAAAATAATAATTGTAATCAAGTAGAGCTTAAAACAAGAGAGGATGCATTATCTACATTTCTTAAATTACCGATTCTACTAAATGCTGGACGATACAGTTATAATGGGAGAGAGCGCAGCTGATCTACAGACGCTACGTTTCTTAAATTACCGATTCTACTATATGCTGACGATACAGTTATAATGGCAGAGAGCGCAGCTGATCTACAGACGTTACGTTTCTTAAATTACCGATTCTACTATATGCTGGACGATACAGTTATAATGGCAGAGAGCGCAGCTGATCTACAGACGCTACGTTTCTTAAATTACCGATTCTACTATATGCTGACGATACAGTTATAATGGCAGAGAGCGCAGCTGATCTACAGACGTTACGTTTCTTAAATTACCGATTCTACTATATGCTGGACGATACAGTTATAATGGCAGAGAGCGCAGCTGATCTACAGACGCTACGTTTCCTAACTTACCGATTCTACTATATGCTGACGATACAGTTATAATGGCAGAGAGCGCAGCTGATCTACAGACGTTACGTTTCTTAAATTACCGATTCTACTATATGCTGGACGATACAGTTATAATGGCAGAGAGCGCAGCTGATCTACAGACGCTACGTTTCTTAAATTACCGATTCTACTATATGCTGACGATACAGTTATAATGGCAGAGAGCGCAGCTGATCTACAGACGTTACGTTTCTTAAATTACCGATTCTACTATATGCTGACGATACAGTTATAATGGCAGAGAGCGCAGCTGATCTACAGACGTTACGTTTCTTAAATTACCGATTCTACTAAATGCTGGACGATACAGTTATAATGGCAGAGAGCGCAGCTGATCTACAGACGTTACGTTTCTTAAATTACCGATTCTACTATATGCTGACGATACAGTTATAATGGCAGAGAGCGCAGCTGATCTACAGACGTTACGTTTCTTAAATTACCGATTCTACTAAATGCTGGACGATACAGTTATAATGGCAGAGAGCGCAGCTGATCTACAGACGTTACGTTTCTTAAATTACCGATTCTACTATATGCTGGACGATACAGTTATAATGGCAGAGAGCGCAGCTGATCTACAGACGTTACGTTTCTTAAATTACCGATTCTACTATATGCTGGACGATACAGTTATAATGGCAGAGAGCGCAGCTGATCTACAGACGTTACGTTTCTTAAATTACCGATTCTACTATATGCTGACGATACAGTTATAATGGCAGAGAGCGCAGCTGATCTACAGACGTTACGTTTCTTAAATTACCGATTCTACTATATGCTGACGATACAGTTATAATGGCAGAGAGCGCAGCTGATCTACAGACGTTACGTTTCTTAAATTACCGATTCTACTATATGCTGACGATACAGTTATAATGGCAGAGAGCGCAGCTGATCTACAGACGTTACGTTTCTTAAATTACCGATTCTACTATATGCTGGACGATACAGTTATAATGGCAGAGAGCGCAGCTGATCTACAGACGTTACGTTTCTTAAATTACCGATTCTACTATATGCTGACGATACAGTTATAATGGCAGAGAGCGCAGCTGATCTACAAACGTTACGTTTCTTAAATTACCGATTCTACTATATGCTGACGATACAGTTATAATGGCAGAGAGCGCAGCTGATCTACAGACGTTACGTTTCTTAAATTACCGATTCTACTATATGCTTGACGATACAGTTATAATGGCAGAGAGCGCAGCTGATCTACAGACGTTACGTTTCTTAAATTACCGATTCTACTATATGCTGACGATACAGTTATAATGGCAGAGAGCGCAGCTGATCTTCAGACGTTACGTTTCTTAAATTACCGATTCTACTATATGCTGGACGATACAGTTATAATGGCAGAGAGCGCAGCTGATCTACAGACGTTACGTTTCTTAAATTACCGATTCTACTATATGCTGGACGATACAGTTATAATGGCAGAGAGCGCAGCTGATCTACAGACGTCACTTGATGCATTTGATGCATACGTAGACCAATGGAAGCTAAAGATTAATGTCGATAAAACTAAGATGCTAATCTTTGGTAGTACTAAGCTTTTTTTTATAATACACGCAACTTCAATATAAAAGAGAAACCATTAGAAATTGTAGACAGCTACATGTACTTAGGCATGAATTTCGCTTTTAAAGGACGTCTAATATCAGCCCAAAGACATGCCGCTGAGCAAGCTACTAAGGCAACATATTCAGTAAATCGTAGGGCGCGTAAATTAGACTTACCATCTCACGTTATTTCTTAAGACAATTGAGCCGATACTCTTATATGGTAGTGAAATTCTAGGTATCGAGAACATCAATATGCTTAAAAAGACTAAGTTAGTTTTTCTAAGATATGTATTAAACGTGAAACGAAGTACGCCTAAGTACATGTTGCATGAGGAAACCGGGGAAATGCCACTGGAATTAAAGATCAAACAACGCATGGTAAATTTCTGGTTAAAGCTAATCACTGGAAAACAGACCAAACTATCGGTCCAAATATACAAATACGCATTGAATGATTACCACCAGAACAACACACAGTGCAAATGGTTAAACTGCATTAAAACATACTAGAAGAAACTGGAATGGCCTATATTTGGAAAGCATAGTCAGTAACCAGTGTGAATGAAATAAAATGTTACGTAAAGCAAAACGTCGAGGATCAATCTAAACAGACAAATGGGAGAATCGTGGAATGGAAAAACATACAAAGCGTTTAAAACAAGCCTTGAAATGGAGCCATATCTACTCCAGCTTGGAGATAGGAATAGAATAACATTCACAAATTTAGAACTAGTAATCACCATTTACCTATTGAGAAGGGTCATTGGGAGAGGGTCCCACGAGAACAGCGAACATGCCAATTATGTGACAAAAATGATGTTCGTGATGAATACAATTTTTAAAATGTATTTGCGACTATGACAGGATAAAGTATTTGCCAAAATTTTTTTATAACATTGGAATTTACTAAAAATGTTTTTGTTGTCCTACACATGGAGACTATTGTGGACAGCTTGAACATTGAAAGGTAAAACAAATTCTAATTTTTGCGTAATCAGTGTCCATCTGCAGGCCGAGAGAAGAATATTTACAACACATTTATAAGTGGAATTACTGGCTCTGTCACAGAGCCAGTCATTCCAGTGGTACATTTTCAAATAGTCTTCTCTTGGCCCGCAAATGGACATTCCTCAATATCACTGAAGATACTGCTTTGGCTGGCTTCACCATTAAATGGTTAAGGTGACAAAGACCGGTTAACAGACCGCTTAGCTAGTTATTTTATGGTACTCTTATTGTTACAAACCCTGATGACTCATGTTATGGGCCAGTATTGGACCAATACCGGGCCATTTGGTCCAAAACCGCGCTACCGGCCCGGCCCGGTAACCTGCGTTATCAGTGAATAGGATCTTACATGAGTTGACGCTTTACATTTATCACATGAGCTTAACAAGATATCTCAGAGCGAGCGAGTTTGGAACTGAGATCTCACTAAGAGAATATTATAGAATTACATACGATATTGTAAAAGAGTTTGAGATTCTATTTACCATATATAAGCGCTTATTGATATTACATTCATCTTATTATTACCCTCGCTCCGTAAGGGGAAGAAAGTATGGTATAGTCGGGTCCGCCCTGACTGTCTGCCTGCCTACCTGTATGACTGCCTGCAAGCATGCCTGCCTGCTTGCCTGACTGCCTGCCCGCACGCCCGCCCGCCCGCCCGCCCGCCCACCGGCCTGCCTGCCTGCCTGCCTGCTTGCCTGTCTGCCTGCCCTGCCTGTCTGACCGCCCGCCCATCCGTCCGTCCGCCAGGCTACCCGCCTGCATGTGCGTGCGTGCCTGCGTGCGTGCGTGCGTGCGTGCGTGAGTGCGTGCGTGCGTGCGTGCGTGCGTGCGTACCGATGCAATAGCAAATATTTATGCTCTATGCTTAATTTACCTCATACAGTTTATGTAATAACATTAATACATTCCTTTCCTATAGTCTACCACGCGTCTACGCGTCTAGCATTAACACGGCCAATTCAGGGTTCACAGTATATTTATAACACGACCCCAACACACGCGAAACATGAGCGCATCTTAGTTAGAAATGGGCGGAACATATCCAGAAATGGCTCCCTCCCCTGAATGTCTGGATACCAAAAAGCAATCATAGTTACCGCAGCAATGGTGCAAGATAAACGTCTAGACACATGATCTGGATACCAACAAAAACATTTTAATACTTGTACGCAGTATGAACTGAATAATGCCTAATATGCATAGGTGTTGTTTGTACTATTGACCAGGTGTCTTTTTAATATCCTCAGCGAAATTTTGTTCATGTGCCTAAAACACTCGCTGATGATTAGCAAAATGTGTATTATCTACAAATATTGACTGATAAATATGTTATTCGTAGAAAAGATTGCCGTGCAATTTAGCCCGTACCCATATATTTCCTGATAGTATACCAGGAAATTTTACTGTTCTTTGAAAACACATCATTACAGCAAGTAGATATCCATATCTCTGTGTCATTTTAAACATATTTCTAATTGTCAAAAGATTAGAGAAATCCAGTTTATCGACCAATCATATGACGTCATAATCAACCATGTCACATGGAAGCTGACGTTATAATTAATTGCGTCATGAATGACGCAATTTAGTCCGTCATAAACGCTTAATATCCCGCCAGGTTGTGTGAATTGTATGTCTTTACTATTTAATAAACAAGCTGTTGAATCTTTTGAAACTTTCTAAAAACAGAGGTAGCAACAGTACCCAGTCAAATTAGTATCAAAATCTTCGACAGTTTACCTGATTAGTTTTCTGGAAATTGAGATTCAGAGAGTGGAGGGATCGATTGCTCTCAACACGGACAAAACGTGGGTGGGGCTTAGCTAGTAATTGGCGGAGAATAGCTAAAACCGGATTCCTTCATTACACTAACCTTGTAGACTCACCTCAGTTCAGTGCCCAGTATGTCGTGTATATCGCCTGAATTGTTTACTTATGAATGGCACTTATCTGTATGAATTGTTTGTCCTGACATTACCCAAATTGTCTTTCATACACCAAAATTGAACACACTGTATTAAACATTTATCTGATCTGGAATTTCCGTCTTCTACTATCCTAAAACACGTTGCTCATCCGAAACGTTTTTACTCAAATGTCCCCTGTAGGATTTCTCCAGAAAAGACGACGTATACACAAAATTCTAAAAATAAATAATCTGGCTAAAAAAAGACACATCGAATTTCATTAAACTTCTAATAAAAACTGTTCATACTTCAGCTGACCTTTGTCAGGATCTGAATGATTTAGTGGTAACCGTTAATAGGTAGACTATATTATGGCCACGAGACACTACTGTCTAATAGATTCTACCACGGTTCGCTCATCTCTTGCCCTGTCATTCTTACCTCCTACGCGTATAGTCAGTACGTAGACACTCTAATTTTAGACGTTCATCTGTTTTCTACATACGCGTCCGTTAATTATGTCAAGGATGCTGTTATTACAGGCAGGGATATTATGTGAAAATATTAGTATTTATTCTAGGAGATTTAATCTTCATTCTGAACAATAATGTCTCTATATTTTGCGATTTCCCCCCATGCTGACAGAATCTACATCTGGGAAGATTGGAGTCAAGATTAGGTGATGAGATGCAAAGTTCAATCAGCCATATATACCCAACCCGACCATATCAGATAGTGATAAGGTGTAATTGCTAAACTCAGATCGTCGTTTGATGCAACTTAGGTTTAATAGTAAATATAATTTGGGGCCACAATATGGAGCTTCTTTATGACAGGTGATCTTGCGACCACCTGTCTTAAAGAACCACCATATCATGCCCTGAAAGTGAGAGATCTCTCGAGCGACGTGGCCTGAATTTCCATAACCTATGATAGAAGACACATTGCCCTTGAGACAGGTTATGTTCCGATCATAAGCGTACCTGCTGTACTAGTACACTATCCAGTATGATTAAGCAAACATGGTATATCTTTAGAAAACCTTTTCGTACATTAACACCCTATCATTGGATAAAGAGAAATTACATTTTAAACATTTTTGGAAGTCTTGTAGATCATTATGAAACAGGTAGGCCTGCAATTGAACGATCAGTGGGGTGAGGGTAATATGTGGTGTGTGGGTGTGGGTGGTTGAGGATGGGTGGGGTAGGAGTGGGTGGGTTGTGGATGGGGTGGGGGCTGGTAGTACTTGATTTCTCCGTATTTATCTCGTATACCGTGTGTCTTGTAGACTCCACATGGTTTTCAGTAGAAGTGAATGGAGGACAGTTTTTGATTTCAGACATTGCGAGTTATATAGCAATATCAAAAGCAATGACAGATGATAAGTTCAATCGATTATGCCCCGATTTCATGCGAAAAATTACCACTTCCTCTGCATTGGAAGCACTAGTAGCCATTATCAGTATCGAAGCCTGAAATTCACCGCAGAACGCATGGCGTCATTTTGCACGTTGGGGATACGAGGACTGACCACTGTCCATTGCTGGCTACTCCATGACGGTTCTTCAGTACTTGACCCGCTAGTACATCGTGAATGAAAATGACACACCGCATGGGGTTCGGGTTGAAACCGGCCACCAGGGTAGTTGCAGTCGTGTCTAGGACTATAGATTTATTTAATGGAATGATATTGGGTGCCGATTTTGTAAACGGTATTATAGAAAACTGCTGCTGTCCGCGCGTAAGCTGGAACCGAAATAGCACAAGGTAGCGAAGCAGCCAAAGAGAGGCAGACGTTTAACTCGAAAGCTATATATAAAGTTGCATATTCACACTAAAATGTTTGGAAATAAATGTGTTAAAATTGTATACTTTTAGAGGCTTAAATTGTGTGCCTAGATGTAACGAAATGAAATTCTACCATATGATCATTTCATTACGCATAAATTACTATAATTTAATACTAAATTTTGAAAAACACGAGTCCTTAATTTAACTTATTATTATTAATTTACACGGAAAGAAATCATCTTATATGCTAAGATTTATTTCGTTTCATTACATTGAGGTACGCAATTTATACCTCCAGGGGCGTCGGAAGCAAATTTGAGGGGCGGGGGCAGGTTCCACAAAAAGGGCACATTGGATGACATTGTCTGGAGGACGATATGAGATGGGTGTCCGGGACTAACCATGAATCCGACCCTATCGATCCTTCCTGCCCAGCAGTTCTTAAGGACTCGCTTAAAGAATAAGATGGGCAGATGTGGGATGAATATACATCTGAGGTAGCAGAATGGGGGGGGGGGTGCGTTGGGTGGGGTGGGTGGTGGGGGAGAGGGGCGGGTATGGCGGGAGACAGCACATCATAGACCCATTCCTCAAATACCCCCACCGACTTCAAACTTCGGCCATGTGTATACAAATTATTTCTACCTCTGCATATGCTTCACGCGTCAATTACAAATTTGAGTTTGAGAGTAGCTGTTAATTATAATATCCATTTTTGTAGTATTTCCACATTGCTACACCCACCCGCCCATCATCGCGTATATATTCTATTCTACCCACTAAGCAAGGCATTAACGGAGCGTGGACCAGTATCACTTCAAAAATTCAAATAATATATATGACTATGTATCGTATCTTTACTTGCAAAGATCCTTGAAGCGTTCAGAGATAATAAAGAAAATAGTCAATATGCCACATGTAACTGCCACTACATAAATAGCGTTTGCATTGTTGATTTGATTCGTCGCTAAGGCCGCCCAGTCATGAGTTATTATCATTAATCTAAAACGATTTCTATGGTTATCATCAATCTGCACGACCTAAGGAGATATCCGGCTTAGAAGCCCTCCCATATTATTTCATGGATTTGAGTTAATGTCAAAACAACCGAACTTTAATAAAACTGATCAGTCTGATCTGAATCCTTTTATAAAGTTCTAAAGTAAAGTTTACTAATATTTTTGCATATAAATGGGTAAAGGGCTCAGCTAACCCACTGCCCCCGTGCTTCCGGCGCCCCTGTATACATCTAAAATTATAAACCAGTTTAACAATTTTATTTTCAAGCATTTTGGTTTGAATGTGCACCTTTAATCGTTCATAAACGATACAATAATCTACATATGTTTTCAATATAGCATCTCGTTATTATTATACCAAAAATAATGATGAAGAACCTTAGGTTAATATGGCAATGTACCAGGATAAAAACGAGTATTCTTTTATGAGGCTATATCTCCGTTAATCAGTCTATAGATATCCTGCTACTTGAAGCAAGGAATTACAAATGTATGCTATAATGATGACATAGCTGACACAATGCCAAAATATCTTGACAACGTGTTAGCCCCTAAGCTCTTCGAATTATGCAGTCTAAATTGCAAGAGACCAATACAGGAATATTGTTGAATTTTCTGAAAGCAATTTCGATTGAAATCTGTTTCGACTGGCAAGCAGCCGCTCCCAGCCAAACTAGTTTCAAAATATTCAACAGAATATCTCTGACAACGGAATGAAACTGTGGTTTCTGGTATGTGATAGTTAAAGGGTTAACACGTTTACACACGGAATTTCTAGAACCTAGTGCCAATAGACTGATTCATTTCTAGCTATGCCCCGCTCATCTCTAGCTATGCTCCGCCCATCTCCAGCTATACCCAGTCCATCTCTAGCTAAGCGCCACCTATTTCTAGCTAAGCTCATGCTTTGGTCATGTTGGATCGATCGAATCCTGACTTCCCATAATCCCAATATTAAGGCAGTTATGCTACAGGTAAGCTATTGCGGGGGAGAAAGATGACACATTCACGCCGCCAACTTTGTTTGTCATCAAGGATTGCGGGCTGACATCCGCATAGAGAGGCAACTCTGATTATGTCTACCCTTCTTCAAACAAGAAACTGTACTCGACATCCTCGGACGATGCAATCTTCCCGGGAGCTTACCATAGCTACGTGGAATGTACGTGGTCTGAGTGCAACATCAAAGAGGCAAACCCTAGGTACAGACTGTGAACGCTATAACATCGATATTTCATGCATTCAAGAGACTAAAGTAGCTAAATACTCAGAGAAGCAACTACAGACAGGCCATAAGCTAGTGCTCATTGAGCAAAACAGGCCACATACCGGGGCTTAGGCTTCGTTATCGGACCAAGGGTCTTGGATCATGTCATTAGTTTTGGATACGTCAGTGATCGCGTTGCATTCATCGACCTGGCTATACCTACACGAAAACACACCACCACAAAGTGTCGAATTGTCAACGCATACGGCCCAACTACCGAAAAAGCTAAGGAGAATCCAGCAATATTAGATTCCTTCTATGCAGAACTGAGCTCCGCCATTACAATCCCAGCTAGATGGCAACTGTTTGTGTGTGGAGATTTCAACCCCAAGCTGGGTAAACTCGGGATTGCGAACAAAAGTTCAGAACTTGGTTTATGCATGGGATCCTATGGAGAGGGCACACGCAACAGCAATGGAGGTGCACTGGTGGCATTCCTTAGTTCTAATGGCCTATTTGTCACAAATACGACTTTCAAATACCCGTGCCGTCACTGGACAACATGGACTGGACACATTACTGATCGCAAAGCCCCAAAAGGTTCTAAAGCTACAACAGCTATCTTCAACCAAATAGACTTCATACTATGCAAGACATAAGCAAACCCCTTACTCCGGAAAGCTCGTTCGTATGGAGGCGCAGACCTCAATTCTGACCATAAGCTAGTCATTACATGCCTTCAGATGAACGATCTCTACATAATATATAAACACCATACCAGGCAAGAGGGTAGTGTCACCTACAACCTACCCAAGCTCATTAGCGACACTGACACCCAAATGTCATACAAAAAAGCCCTCGGGGAGCAGATGGCTAACATCGATGTCAGCTCCGATCCAAACGAGGCCCTAACCAAAATACTGAAATCTATGGAATCATCCACTACCATCACCTATCGTAGTAGTAAAACTGTCAGCAGAGCAGAAAGCGTTACAGCTGCGCATCTATCAAAGTGGCCAAAGTGAAGACCGCACCAAACTACGCCGAAGCGCAAAATAATTCTCGCCACATTAGCGAACGCTTAAAAGATCTTTGTATTCAACAGGCGGACTTTCTAGCAGATGAAATCACTTCCACAGATGACTATCACAAAATACTTCGGGCAGCCTGAGCCCTGAGAGTTACTGACTACACGCCACCACTCACTGTACACAACTCTGAAGGAATCTTTATTGGGACTGACCAGGGAAAAGCCAAGGCAATCCGAGAGTGGTTCGAGGAACAGTTAACTGACAACGACGTTCTCAGGAGACCCAAGACCATTACTAACACCAATTAGAACAGCAGAAGTTGAGAAGGCACTTAACCCATGAAGAATGGACGTGCATCTGGACCTGATAGCATGAGCAATGAACTATTCAAATAGGAAAGTGACATTATCTCAAAACCGATCACGCACCTAATCAATTCAGCTTTTATGCACCACCTTCCCATCGACGCTGTAGGCCAAGACACCCTTATCGCACTACTCAAGTCCAAGATGCCACCTGGCCCCCAGCCAATCTCTGGCCCATTGTGCTCAACAGCATACGGAAAATCCTATCCAATGTTAGTCTATGCCACATCCGAGACCAGATCGATTACTTCACCGGATCATGTCAAAGTGGCTTCAAACGTGGACGCAGCTGCGCAGACATTGTATGGGCTCAACGCATGCTTGTGTCGGTAGTCATGTCCAGACACTGGGACTTGCATAAAATTGGCATTGACATGTCACGAGCCTTCGACACAATTAAACGCTCAAAGATCCTGGATGTACTACGCCAGGCCAGTTGCAATGAAGATGAGCTACGACTAGTGAGACTACACCAAGCTGAGAGTACGAGTCAAGTCAGTGAAGTCTGTAGAGGTTGAGACATCAATCGGCTCACCACAGGGAGATGGTCTATCTCCAGTGCTTTTCACCTGCTACCTTGCTGCCGCATTGAAATCTATGCGGAAAAGTTCCACAAGACCAACACCCTCCCCCTCCACCCCCACCCCCCCCCGGGTCAATACTGGGCATGCTGCTAGAGATGGAATATGCCGACGATGTAGACTTCACAGACGAGGAAAAGAAATCCCTTGACGAACTTCTCCAAATAGCTGCAAGCAAGCTAAACATTGAGAATCTCTTTATGAATGAATCCAAAACAGAGTTCACCCACATATACCTATCGACAAAGCATGAAACTATAGAAAATGACGATCCTCTTTGTGTCGGTGAATCATGGAGGAAAAGTAAAATCCTGGGTTCACTGCTTTGCAGTACTGCTGACATTTCTGCACGCTGTGTCATGGGGAACCTAGCATTCCAGTCCTTCTGGAAGCTATGGATTCGTAGATCAAAGATGCCCTAGATAGAGAGGCTACATTTATACAATGCAACCTGCGTATCCTTGATGCTGTATAACTGTAACAGCTGGGCAGCTCCAAAGGCAGCTCTAGACAAACTCGATGCTTGCCACCGGAAACACCTACGCACCGATGGCCAGACAGCATAATCTCCAACGATGCACTATACAAGATGTGTAATACGTCGCCGCTGTCTGTAAAAGTCGCCCAACAAAGATGGTTCATGTTTGGCCGTGTGCTAAGGATGCCAGAAGACACACCAGCGCAGAGAGCCTTGGAATTCGCCCTACTCGGAGCCAGCAAATACAGAGCCCGGAGAGGACGTCATTGCATAAATCTGCTACGCGTGCTACGAGGTGACCTCAAGAAAGCAGGACTCGGTACACTCAAGTCAAGAATGGACCTGAGGAAGACACAGTGGGCAGAAGCGAAGAATGACTGAATGCAGCTGTAGGATGTTTCTACTGCTACAGACGCAGAATACAGTAATCAAACATATATAAGCTATTGCATATTTTGAAACTAAGTTGACTGGGTACTATTGATGTCATACAGCACCCAGTCAAAGTACTTTCAAAATTCAACAGAATGTTTATAAAATAGTAAATCCACCAAAGGCATACACGTCATACACTTGACAGACTATTCCAGTCTAATTCATGACGGACTATTTCTCCCAATTATGTGACGTCAGATTACATATGACGTAATTGATTATAAAACGTATACAGTTCCTTATCTAGCAAGGAGGCAACATCATTCATACCTGTCGCTGATTCTTCCCCAAGTACGAATACGTAAAATAATTGTCTAATGTCATGGCAGGTTGAGTGATGGATTACGTAGTATAATATATTACTCGAAATATATCTTACGTAATAGTATTGCAATAGTTCCTAAATACATTTAACCCTCTAACGCTTAAATTTGTTGAAGAAAATTTAAATTGTCTCATAGAAAGTGTTCATTTGCAGACCAAAAGAAGAATATTTTTGAAATCTTACCACTGAAATGACTGGCTCGATTATTCCAGTTGTACAATGGAGTGTCAAAGGGTTAAATAGCACATGTATGCATACATATACACAGAAACAGTAAAAAGGAAAAGAGATTCTTATTATTATGAAAATAATTTAAAGATAGCAGACAAAGTAATTGTGTCTATTCCGTTTACAACTAAAAATAAACGTGGTGTTCATTTTAAACTGTTGTAGATTCACGAACTCGTTCTCTATTAGAGGCTTGGTCCAAGCGCAACTTCATTGACATTGGCATTTGCATTTAGTTGTATTTGTACACAAATTGAAACAAATGCATTTGGTGTTTCTGCTTTCACCTCGTAAAGGGAAGACGATATTGCATTCGTGTCTGTCTGTCTGTCTGTCTGTCTGTCTGTCTGTCTGTCTGTCTGTCTGTCTGTCTGTCTGTCTGTCTGTCTGTCTGTCTGCCTGTCTGTCTGTCTGTCTGTCTGAAAAAAACCCCGCATTGGCACAGGAATTTAATTAAAAATTTCTTTACCTAAATTTGCCCTATCGAGACCAAGTTTAGATTTACTTACAGTGGTCCCCCCTTGAAATTAGATGGGGTAAAGTGAACTTATCAGTAGGTCGCTTTAACAGGTAAAGGCTGGGATTTATCCTACATTATAGAGACACACACACACACACACACACACACACACACACACACACACACACACACACACACACACACACACACACACACACACACACACACACACACACACACACACACACACACACACACACACACACACACACACACACACACACACACACACACACACACACACACACACACACACACACACACACACACACACACACACACACACACACACACACACACACACACACACACACACACACACACACACACACACACACACACACACACACACACACACACACACACACACACACACACACACACACACACACACACACACACACACACACACACACACACACACACACACACACACACACACACACACACACACACACACACACACACACACACACACACACACACACACACACACACACACACACACACACACACACACACACACACACACACACACACACACACACACACACACACACACACACACACACACACACACACACACACACACACACACACACACACACACACACACACACACACACACACACACACACACACACACACACACACACACACACACACACACACACACACACACACACACACACACACACACACACACACACACACACACACACACACACACACACACACACACACACACACACACACACACACACACACACACACACACACACACACACACACACACACACACACACACACACACACACACACACACACACACACACACACACACACACACACACACACACACACACACACACACACACACACACACACACACACACACACACACACACACACACACACACACACACACACACACACACACACACACACACACACACACACACACACACACACACACACACACACACACACACACACACACACACACACACACACACACACACACACACACACACACACACACACACACACACACACACACACACACACACACACACACACACACACACACACACACACACACACACACACACACACACACACACACACACACACACACACACACACACACACACACACACACACACACACACACACACACACACACACACACACACACACACACACACACACACACACACACACACACGAATGCACACACACGAATGCACACGCACGCACGCACGCACGAACGCACACATCTGTCTTTCTGTCTGTCGGTCTGTCTGTCTGTCTGTCTTTACATTAAAAAACCCGCATTGGCACAGGAATTTACTTATAGAGAAATCACACACACACGAATGCACACACACGAATGCACACACACGAATGCACACACACGCACGCAAGCACACATCTGAACGAATGCACGAATGCATGCAATAATACATGCACACAGTAATACATGCACGAATGCACGCAATAATGCATGCATGAACGCATGCACGAACGGACGCACGAATGCATGCACGCACACACCCACGCACTAATGTACTCATGAATTAATGCACCCACACCCACATACACACACGCACACATACACCCACGCAAGCATAGATGCACACACGTACGGATGTACGAGCACACACCCACACACATACACACATACACACATACGAACAAACGCACGGACGCACTCACGCACGCACACACTTTTGCAGACACAAAACTGAAAGATGTCCTACGGATATGATTTCATGTTGCCCCACCATTGATTTTGGTTGGGATTAGATTTATTTAAGAATAGGTAGGGAGGGATGAAACCTTGTCATTGTTATCAGGAACTATGAGGTCTAACTTTGATCTTACTAGCAAATCTCTCAGGTTTGGATTTCTATTGTAAGCTATTACTGGTCGTGCTTTGATCGGTTCCTTTAATTTAGATTACAACTGTGAATATTCGTCTTTCATGGTTTTCGCTAATTCAACATTACGTCTATTGTATATGAGTTGAAATGGGATAATTTTGTTCTTTTGTGATATTCCTGAATCTACATTTATTCCAAATGGAGCTTTTGTTTGGAGTGTTCTAATCCAATGGCCTTCTCGTATTTTGCGAAATGAACTCGTTTCTTCTTCACTATCGAGGGTCGGAATCTGTTCTATTGGCATGATTTCAAAGTGATGTTCAACTGAATGATCAGGAAGTTGGAAATGTTGAGCAATTGGCGTATCTGCTGAGGTGTTAATATCAGAAACGTGGCATCTAGCACACACTCTAAATGCATTTTTTGTTTCACCAACATACTGTTTCTGGCAAAGGGCACAATTGATCAAATCGACTACATTCTCAGAATCACAATGCATATTAGTTCGGATATGATATTCATTTTTAGTTTGAAAGCTCAGGAATGTTTTTGGTTTACAATATAGTTGTTTACTTTGCATGTATTTTTGTCGCAATTAGAATCTGATCCATCGCACATGATTGGTTTATTGTGTTTAATTTGGACAGGTTCAAACTCGGGTCCGCTATGAGGTTTTAGATTTTCAAGCTCATTGATGGTGTCTTCTTTAATTTTTCGAAGAAAACGGGCTGAATAGCCTCGTGCTTTCAAAGCATCAAACAGAGTAGAGCATGCACTATTCAGATTTTGCCTGTTGCTAGAGTTTCGAAAAAATCTTATGATTTGCGATTTGATCAAACCTTTAAATGTGTGTGGAGGATGAAATGATTTTTTGCGAAGCAGCTGATGTGAGTCTGTTGGCTTATAGAATACTTTATATTCTAATTTTCCAGAGGAATCAAATTGAGGACCCTTATAGATCGTGACATCTAAAAAGTCAACTGATGTTCCACTAATAGTAGCTTTTAGCTTGATGTTTGAATCTTGGTTATTTAAAATGCGAAAAAATTCCCAAAAGTCTTCTTCTGAATGTTGCCAAACTGTGAAGATGTCATCTAGATATCTGAGGTAAAGAAGAGGCTTTTTGGTTGATTTGTTTAGTGCCTCCTCTTCCCACTCCGCAACATAAATCGTGGCAAAATTTGGGCTGAACCGTGTACCCATTGCGCATCCACAGATTTGAAGGTAATTTTCACCATTAAATTGGAAATCGTTTCCTTTAGGACTCAGCTCTAATAATTTTGGAATTTCCGTGTCTGGTCGATCTGGATCAGGAAATTTGACAAAAGAATTCTTAATAGCATTGACTCCAGCATCAATATCTATATTGGTATACATAGCATCTATGTCTAATGTGACTAAATATGCATCTTTCGGAACTGACAATGTGGATAACTTTGAAAGAAAGTGTTCTGTGTTCTTGAGAAAGCTCTTGTGTCTATTAGCAATGGGCTTTAAATAGTAATCAATATATTCTGAAATACCATAAGACTCACTGCCACAGTCTGAAATGATGGGTCGTCCAGGTGGTGTCAATGGATCTAACCAGGTGCTGATAGGTTTATGGATTTTAGGCAAGATATAAAATGTCCGATTTTGTGGATTATTCTCACCTAGCAGATACTTTAGCTGTTTCTTATCGATGTACTTATCGGTATGCAATGAATTAAGTATTTCAATGAAATTTTGTCGGTTCAGAGGCCAAATTAAATTATCAAGTTTTCGGTAATGCCTGGTGTTAGTTAACTGCCTTTCGGCCTCGCGGATGTAGTTTTCTCTAGACATAATCACAGTTGCTGAACCTTTATCGGCTGGTTTTATAATAATATACTGATTTCTACGTGATTTGTTGATAGCCTATCGCTCGAGAAATGAAAGGTTTTGCTTATTGTTTGTAACTGGCAATGATCTGGTTATACCAGCAACCGTTTTTATGGTTGCTTTAATATTGTCATCAACTAGCCTATCTGGAGGGTCCCACCCGGATTTTCCAGTGAATGGTTTTGACTCTCCATTTAAATTTCGAAAATGATGGGCTATTTTTACTGAATGACCAAAATTAGCTACTTCAATAAGACCTGTGTCTAAAAGCAAATTTAATTCTGTTTTTGGTTTTGGAGTTGGTACAAAAGTAAGACCACGATCGAGAATTGATTTTTCAGATGGTGAGAGATCATGATCAGCTGCTAAATTGACAAGGCTTGTTCCTAATCCTATGTTAGGGGAGCTATTGCCTTGACCCACATTTAGTTTAAACTAAGTACCGTCAACAAATGGTTATAAATACAATTAGCTGTTTCTTTCGTCCAATGGATTCTATCCTTCTCAACATGAAAATTGGCATCAGAAATTTTGGGGATGACCTTATCAACGTGACAGTTGGACCTTGCTGATTCGTTGATACGCTTGAGACAGTACCTTTGCCTGTCTGACAAGCTATCAGAGAAGTTAATCTCAGCAAAGTGCAACTCCGCATTAGGGAAGCTATTCTTAAATTCACGAGCCATGAGCCGTAAATGGCTCGAGGCTTTGGTTGGATGCTCATTTTTGGAGTTGATGCCAATATTCAGGATGATCTTCTCCGGGCTAGGGCCATCCTGGTGTCGCATAGCCATTGTTCTGAAATGTGATAATGCGGCACCAGGATAGCACTCAACATGGATGTCAGGATGGACGTCTAAATCAATTCGGGCTAGATTAGAGGACCCTATCATCAGAATCTTTTTGGTGATTCTGGGGATCCTCCACAGGCCCTTGCTATGCACTTGATGATGGTACTTAGCAAACTTCCTATCAGACAGGTTACTATTATTCTCCATAGGAGGGAGAGGAGGCGGAGACAGAGAAAGAGGAGCAGAAGAAGGTGCGTGAGGAGAAGAGAGATGAAGAGTAGGAGGAAGAGCAGGAGGAGGGATGGAGAGAGGAGAAGCAAGAGGAGAAGATTGAGTATGAGGAGCAAGAGGTGGGATTGAGAGAGGAGATGCATGAAGAGGAGGAGATCGAGAAGAAAGGGGAGGCAGGATTGAGAGAGGAGATGCATGAGGAGAAGAAGTTTGAGGAGGAAGAGCAGGAGGCGGAATTGAGAGAGGAGAAGGAGGAAGAGGAGAAGATCGAGTCAGAAGGTGGCGAGGAGAAGATAGTGGAAGAGATGAGGAAGAGTTGTTAGGTGGTAGATGGGGGAACAGTGAGTAACAACCCGACAACGGCGCACAGGAGGAGAATTTGTCTTTGCGAGAGCTGGCCATGACTCTGTTACATCATTAACACCAGGTGCTGGTGTTGGTGATGTATACAGATTCGTCCGCTTGGAAGTGGTAGGCGAGGGTGTGAAGGTGGTTGGTGACCGTTGTCGTTTGTTAGTCATTGTTGAATGTGAACCTGAACATGTACTCGGTGTGGCCGCCGGTGTTGGTACAGACATCACTCTATTTTTCTCATCACTAGCTATTTCTGCCAAAAATTTCCAAAAATTTGTGATTGTTGGTGTGGCCAATTTATTTCCAAAATTGTGCCTACCCCATTTCAATGCTATGCCTTTGACTCTGTGTAGATCAAGAATTACATTAGATTCGGCCACTTTTACCTCTGCCTTTAATTTGTCCAATTTGCTTTGATGTTTGATTAAATTTTCTAAGCAGCTATGAGCCCAAATTTGGTTTATCATGCTGGTCGATTTAAAAAATTCGTCATCTCGTAAGGCAGGGCAGAAAAACGAGTTCATCTCCTCCATTTTCATGCTGAGAGATTTCGGGAGAGAGTCTGATGCCAAATGCTCTCGTAAAAGACCATAGTGATGCAAGCATTGCAACACATGGAAGTACATCTTAACCAGTCTCTGAAAGGCCTGAACAGACTGGTTAGGAGCACTTTAGGTTGATGAAAGGTTGGACGTTGGGTTGCCAGATTTGCGTCCTTTACCCACTGGGCCATTGGAATTCTTGGCCATTTTAGAACGCGATCAAATTTTTACAGATTTATGTCAAATTTAGTCAGAAAAATTCAAAAAAGTTAAATACCAAATATTAACTAGAGCGATATGTGTTGAAACAATTTAGAAACTGAAAAATAAGAACAATTAATACAAGATTATTATATATATATAAAACTAAAGCTTACACTGTCAGTTGCTGGAGCACTTTCGACGTAATGGTCTTCGTCATGCAGCGAAAAAACTGGTCTAATGGCAACTGATAATTCTTACATATTTATAGGAGAATTACTGCAATGGTGACTACTGATTAACTATTAATTCAGTCTCTCCACAAAAGATCAAACTAAACCCGAAGACCTGCTTTAGATCAATGTGCGCCTTAAAACTAAGATGCTAATCTTTGGTAGTACTAAGCTTTTTTATAATACACACAACTTCAATATAAAAGAGAAACCATTAGAAATTGTAGACAGCTACATGTACTTAGGCATGAATTTCGCTTTTAAAGGACGTCTAATATCAGCCCAAAGACATGTCGCTGAGCAAGCTACTAAGGCAACATATTCAGTAAATCGTAGGGCGCGTGAATTAGCCTTGCCATCTCACGTTATTTCTTAAGACAATTGAGCCGATACTCTTATATGGTAGTGAAATTCTAGGTATCGAGAACATCAATATGCTTAAAAAGACTAAGTTCGTTTTTCTAAGATATGTATTAAGCGTGAAACGAAGTACCCCTATGTACATGTTGTATGGGGAAACCGAGGAAATGCCACTGGAATTAAAGATCAAACAACGCATGGTAAATTTCTGGTTAAAGCTAATCACTGGAAAACAGACCAAACTATCAGTCCAAATATACAAATACGCATTGAATGATTACCACCAGAACAACACACAATGCAAATGGTTAAACTGCATTAAAACATACTAGAAGAAACTGGAATGGCCTATATTTGGAAAGCATAGTCAGTAACCAGTGTGAATGAAATAAAATGTTACGTAAAGCAAAACGTCGAGGATCAATCTAAACAGACAAATGGGAGAATCGTGGAATGGAAAAACATACAAAGCGTTTAAAACAAGCCTTGAAATGGAGCCATATCTACTCAAGCTTGGAGATAGCAATAGAATAACATTCACAAATTTAGAACTAGTAATCACCATTTACCTATTGAAAATGGTCATTGGGAGAGGGTCCCACGAGAACAGCGAACATGCCAATTATGTGACAAAAATGATGTTCGTGATGAATACAACTTTTAAAATGTATTTGCGACTATGACAGGATAAAGTATTTGCCAAAATTTTATTATAACATTGGAATTTACTAAAAAAATTTTTGTTGTCCTACAAATGGAGACTGTTGTGGACAGCTTGAACATTGAAAGGTAAAAAAAATTCTAATTTTTGCGTAATCAGTGTCCATCTGCAGGCCGAGAGAAGAATATTTACAACACATTTATAAGTGGAATTACTGGCTCTGTCACAGAGCCAGTCATTCCAGTGGTACATTTTCAAATAGTCTTCTCTTGGCCCGCAAATGGACATTCCTCAATATCACTGAAGATACTGCTTTGGCTGGCTTCACCATTAAATGGTTAAGGTGACAAAGACCGGTTAACAGACCGCTTAGCTAGTTATTTTATGGTACTCTTATTGTTACAAACCCTGATGACTCATGTTATGGGCCAGTATTGGACCAATACCGGGCCATTTGGTCCAAAACCGCGCTACCGGCCCGGCCCGGTAACCTGCGTTATCAGTGAATAGGATCTTACATGAGTTGACGCTTTACATTTATCACATGAGCTTAACAAGATATCTCAGAGCGAGCGAGTTTGGAACTGAGATCTCACTAAGAGAATATTATAGAATTACATACGATATTGCAAAAGAGTTTGAGATTCTATTTACCATATATAAGCGCCTATTGATATTACATTCATCTTATTATTACCCTCGCTCCGTAAGGGGAAGAAAGTATGGTATAGTCGGGTCTGCCCCGCCTGTCTGCCTGCCTACCTGTATGTCTGCCTGCAAGCATGCCTGCCTGCCTGCCCGCCAGCCCGCCAGCCCACCGGCCTGCCTGCCTGCTTGCCTGTCTGTCTGCCATGCCTATCTGACCGCCCGCCCATCCGTCCGTCCGCCAGGCTACCCGCCTGCATGTGCGTGCGTGCGTGCGTGCGTGCGTGCGTGCGTGCGTGCGTGCGTGCGTGCGTGCGTGCGTGCGTGCGTGCGTGCGTACGTGCCGATGCAATAGCAAATATTTATGCTCTATGCTTAATTTACCTCATACAGTTTATGTAATAACATTAATACATTCCTTTCCTATAGTCTACCACGCGTCTACGCGTCTAGCATTAACACGGCCAATTCAGGGTTCACAGTATATAACACGATCCCAACACACGCAAAACATGAGCGCATCTTAGTTAGAAATGGGCGGAACATATCCAGAAATGGCTCCCTCCCCTGAATGTCTGGATACCAAAAAGCAATCATAGTTACCGCAGCAATGGTGCAAGATAAACGTCTAGACACATGATCTGGATACCAACAAAAACATTTAAATACTTGTACGCAGTATGAACTGAATAATGCCTAATATGCATAGGTGTTGTTTGTACTATTGACCAGGTGTCTTTTTAATATCCTCAGCGAAATTTTGTTCATGTGCCTAAAACACTCGCTGATGATTAGCAAAATGTGCATTATCTACAAATATTGACTGATAAATATGTTATTCGTAGAAAAGATTGCCGTGCAATTTAGCCCGTACCCATATATTTCCTGATAGTATATCAGGAAATTGTACTGTTCTTTGAAAACACATCATTACAGAAAGTAGATATCCATATCTCTGTGTCATTTTAAACATATTTCTAATTGTCAAAAGAATAGAGAAATCCAGTTTATCGACCAATCATATGACGTCATAATCAACCATGTCACATGGAAGCTGACGTTATAATTAATTGCGTCATGAATGACGAAATTTAGTCCGTCATAAACGCTTAATAGCCCGCCAGGTTGTGTGAATTGTATGTCTTTACTATTTAACAAACAAGCTGTTGAATCTTTTGAAACTTTCTAAAAACAGAGGTAGCAACAGTACCCAGTCAAATTAGTATCAAAATCTTCGACAGTTTACCTGATTAGTTTTCTGGAAATTGAGATTCAGAGAGTGGAGGGATCGATTGCTCTCAACACGGACAAAACGTGGGTGAGGATTAGCTAGTAATTGGCGGAGAATAGCTAAAACCGGATTCCTTCATTACACTACCTTGTAGACTCACCTCAGTTCAGTGCCCAGTATGTTGTGTATATCGCCTGAATTGTTTGCTTATGAATGGCACTTATCTGTATGAATTGTTTGTCCTGACATTACCCAAATTGTCTTTCATACACCAAAATTGAACCCACTGTATTACACATTTATCTGATCTGGAATTTCCGTCTTCTACTATCCTAAAACACGTTACTTATCCGAAACGTTTTTACTCAAATGTTCCCTGTAGGATTTCTCCAGAAAAGACGATTTTAAACAAAATTCTAAAAATAAATAATCTGGCTAAAAAAAGACACATCGAATTTCATTAAACTTCTAATAAAAACTGTTCATACTTCAGCTGACCTGTGTCAGGATCTGAATGATTTAGTGGTAACCGATAATAGGTAGACTATAATATGGCCACGAGACACTACTGTCTAATAGATTCCACCACGGTTCGCTCATCTCTTGCCCTGTCATTCTTACCTCCTACGCGTATAGTCAGTACGTAGACACTCTAATTTTAGACCGTTGATCTGTGTTCTACATAAGCGTCCGTTAATTATGTCAAGGATGCTGTTATTACAGGCAGGGATATTATGTGAAAATATTAGTATTTATTCTAGGAGATTTAATCTTCATTCTGAACCATAATGTCTCTATGTTTTGCGATTGCCTCCCATACTCACAGAATCTACATCTGGGAAGATTGGAGTCAAGATTAGGTGATGAGATGCAAAGTTCAATCAGCCCTATATACCCAACCCGACCATATCAGATAGTGATAAGGTGTAATTGCTAAACTCAGATCGTCGTTTGATGCAACTTAGGTTTAATAGTAAATATAATTTGGGGCCACAATATGGAGCTTCTTTATGACAGGTGATTTTGCGACCACCTGTCTTAAAGAACCACCATATCATGCCCCGAAAGTGAGAGATCTCTCGAGCGACGTGGCCTGAATTTCCATAACCTATGATAGAAGATACATTGCCCTTGAGACAGGTTATGTTCCGATCATAAGCGGACCTGCTGTACTAGTACACTATCCAGTATGATTAAGCAAACATGGTATATCTTTAGAAAACCTTTTCGTACATTAACACCCTATCATTGGATAAAGAGAAATTACATTTTAAACATTTTTGGAAGTCTTGTAGATCATTATGAAACAGGTAGGCCTGCAAGTGAACGATCGGTGGGGTGAGGGTAATATGTGGTGTGTGGGTGTTGGTGGTTGAGGGAGGGTGGGTTAGGAGTGGGTGAGTTGTGGATGGGGTGGTGGCTGGTAGTACCTGATTTCTCGGTGTTTATCTCGTATACTGTGTGTCTTGTAGACCCACATGGTTTTCAGTAGAAGTAAATAGAGGCCAGTTTTTGATTTCAGACATCGCGAGTTATATAGCAATATCAAAAGCAATGACAGATGATAAGTTCAATCGATTATGCCCCGTTTACATGCGAAAAATTACCACTTCCTCTGCATTGGAAGCACTAGTAGCCATTATCAGTATCGAAGCCTGAAATCCACCTCAGAACGCATGGCGTCGTTTTACACGTTGGGGATACGAGGACTGACCACTGTCCATTGGTGGCTACTCCATGACGGTTCTTCAGTACTTGACCCGCTAGTACATCGTGAATGAAAATGACACATCGCATGGGGTTCGGGTTGAAACTGGCCACCAGGGTAGTTGCAGTCGTGTCTAGGACTATAGATTTATTTAATGGAATGATATTGGGTGCCGATTTTGTAAACGGTATTATAGAAAACTGCTGCTGTCCGCGCGTAAGCTGGAACCGAAATAGCACAAGGTAGCGAAGCAGCCAAAGAGAGGCAGACGTTTAACTCGAAAGCTATATTAAAGGTGCATATTCACACTAAAATGTTTGGAAATAAATGTGTTAAAATTGTATACTTTTAGAGGCTTAAATTGTGTGCCTAGATGTAACGAAATGAAATTTTACCATATGATCATTTCATTACGCATAAATTACTATAATTTAATACTAAATTTTGAAAAACACGAGTCCCTAATTTAACTTATTATTACTAATTTACACGGAAAGAAATCATCTTATATGCTAAGATTTATTTCGTTTCATTACATTGAGGTACGCAATTTATACCCCCAGCGGCGTCGGAAGCAAATTTGAGGGGCAGGGGCAGGTTCCACAAAAAGTGCACATTGGATGACATTGTCTGGAGGACGATATGAGATGGGTGTCCGTCCCCCATCCCAGCCCCGCCCCACCCAGCCACACCCCTCACCCACTCCACCCCCACCATATCATAGAAGGCTGTTCGGGGATACCCACCCACCTCACCAAGACAAGGAAAAACATTAAAAGGTGCAGGCTCTTAGAATCGATTTTCTGCATTTTGAGTTTCTTATGATTCACGTATGGTTGTTAGAACAATGTTAAGCGAAGAACTTATATATTCTTTGGTCAATTGAACCGATTCCCAATTTACATTTTGAGTGAGCGAGCGGACGGGTTGTCAGATGCACACGGTGAGTGCGCGTGCATTCGTGCATGCGTCTGCGCGGTGGACCTGTGCAGTTTGCCTTAAAAAAATATTGGATTGGACCGTAGTTCATAATTATATTTGTTAAATTGTGGCCCAATTATTTCGCGGAATTCGCAGGAAAGGTGTTTTTTGTGAAAACTAGGTTATCCAAGACAAATCTACCAATCATGTTGAACACGTGAACAAGGGTTGCTCAGCCCTTGCCTTCTATGAAGGCCATGAAGTTTCTTGAGTTTCATGTCAAGCAATTTCACAGGTCTTTAAATGTAAATTTTTAAATAGTGCCAAATCCAAGATGGCCCACCAACAAATCGACCAAGCAGCTTCCCGGGACTAACCATGAATCCGACCCTATCGATCCATCCTGCCCAGCAGTTCTTAAGGACTCGCTTAAAGAATAAGATGGGCAGATGCGGGATGAATAGACAACTGAGGTAGCAAAATGGTGGGGTGGGGGTGCGTTGGGTGGGCGTGGGGGAGACAGCACATCATAGACCCATTCCTCAAATACCCCCACCGACTTCAAACTTCGGCCATGTGTATACAAATTATTTCTACCTCTGCATATGCTTCACGCGTCAATTACAAATTTGAGTTTGAGAGTTGCTGTTAATTATAATATCCATTTTTGTAGTATTTCCACATTGCTACACCCACCCACCCATCATCGCGTATATATTCTATTCTACCCACTAAGCAAGGCATTAACGGAGCGTGGACCAGTATCACTTCAAAAATTCAAATAACATATATGACTATGTATCTTATCTTTACTTGCAAAGATCCTTGAAGCGTTCAGAGATAATAAAGAAAATAGTCAATATGCCACATGTAACTGCCACTACATAAATAGCGTTTGCATTGATGATTTGATTCGTCGCTAAGGCCGCCCAGTCATGAGTTATTATCATTAATCTAAAACGATTTCTATGGTTATCATCAATCTGCACGACGTAAGAATAGATATATCCGGCTTAGAAGCCCTCCCATATTATTTCATGGATTTGGGTTAATGTCAAAACAACCGAACTTTAATAAAACTGATCAGTCTGATCTGAATCCTTTTATAAAGTTCTAAAGTAAAGTTTACTAATATTTTTGCATAGAAATTGGTAAAGGGCTCAGCTACCCCCACTGCCCCCGTGCTTCCGGCGCCCCTGTATACATCTAAAATTATAAACCAGTTTAACAATTTTATTTTCAAGCATTTTGGCTTGAATGTGCACCTTTAATCGTTCATAAACGATACAATAATCTACATATGTTTTCAATATAGCATTTCGTTATTGTCATACCAAAAATAATGATGAAGAACCTTAGGTTAATATGGCAATCTACCAGGATAAAAATGAGTATTCTTTTATGAGGCTGTATTTCCGTTAATTAGCCTATAGATATCCTGCTACTTGAAGCAAGGAATTACAAATGTATGCTATAATGATGAAATAGGTGACACAATGCCAAAATATCTTGACAAAGTGTTAGCCCCTATACTCTTCGAATTATGCAGTCTAAATTGCAAGAGACCAATACAGGAATATTGTTGAATTTTCTGAAAGCAATTTCGATTGAAATCTGTTGCGACCGGCAAGCAGCCGCTCCCAGCCAAACTAGTTTCAAAATATTCAACAGAATATTTCTGACAACGTAATGAAACTCTTGTTTCTGGTATGTGATAGTTAAAGGGTTAACACGTTTACACACGGAATTTCTAGAACCTAGTGCCAATAGACTGATTCATTTCTAGCTATGCCACGCTCATCTCTAGCTATGCTCCGCCCATCTCCAGCTATACCCAGCCCATCTCTAGCTTTGGTCGTGTTGGATCGATCGAATCCTGACTTCCCAGAATCCCAATATTAAGGCAGTTATGCTACAGGTAAGCTATTGCGGGGGAGAAAGATGATACATTCACGCCGGTCTCCTCCGTAAGGACCAACTTTGTTTGTCACCAAGGATTGCGGGCTGACATCCGCATAGAGAGGCAACTCTGATTATGTCTACCCTTCTTCAAACAAGAAACTGTACTCGACATCCTCGGACGACGCAATCTTCCCAGGAGCTTACCATAGCTACGTGGAATATACGTGGTCTGAGTGCAACATCAAAGAGGCAAACGTTAGGTACAGACTGTGAACGCTATAACATCGATATGTCATGCATTCAAGAGACTAAAGTAGCTAAATACTCAGAGCAGCAACTACAGACAGGCCATAAGCTAGTGCTCATGGAGCAAAAACAGGCCACATACCAGGGCTTAGGCTTCGTTATCGGACCAAGGGTCTTGGATCATGTCATTAGTTTTGGATACGTCAGTGATCGCGTTGCATTCATCGACCTGGCTGTACCTACACGAAAACACACCACCACAAAGTGTCGAATTGTCAACGCATACGGCCCAACTACCGAAAAAGCTAAGGAGAATCCAGCAATATTAGATTCCTTCTATGCAGATCTGAGCTCCGCCATTACAATCCCAGCTAGATGGCAACTGTTTGTGTGTGGAGATTTCAACCCCAAGCTGGGTAAACTCGGGATTGCGAACAAAAGTTCAGGACTTGGTTTATGCATGGGATCCTATGGAGAGGGCACACGCAATAGCAATGGAGGTGCACTGGTGGCATTCCTGAGTTCTAATGGCCTATTTGTCACAAATACGACTTTCAAATACCCTTGCCGTCACTGGACAACATGGACTGGACACATTACTGATCGCGAAGCCCCAAAAGGTTCTAAAGCTACGACAGCTATCTTCAACCAAATAGACTTCATACTATGCAAGACATAAGCAAAACCCTTACTCCGGAACGCTCATTCATATGGAGGCGCAGACCTCAATTCTGACCATAAGCTAGTCATTACATGCCTTCAGATGAACGATCTCTACCTAATATATAAACACCATACCAGGCAAGAGGGTAGTGTCACCTACAACCTACCCAAGCTCATTAGCGACACTGACACCCAAATGTCATACAAAAAAGCCCTCGGGGAGCAGATGGCTAACATCGATGTCAGCTCCGATCCAAACGAGACCCTAACCAAAATACTGAAATCTATGGAATCATCCACTACCATCACCTATCGTAGTGGTAAAACTGTCAGCAGAGCAGAAAGCGTTACAGCTGCGCATCTATCAAAGTGGCCACAGTGAAGACCGCACCAAACTACACCGAAGCGCAACGTAATTCTCGCCACATTAGCGAACGCTTAAAAGATCTTGGTATTCAACAGGCGGACTCTCTAGCAGATGAAATCACTGCCACGGATGACTGTCACAAAATGCTTCGGGCAGCCTGAGCCCTGAGAGTTACTGACTACACGCACCCCTCACTGTACACAACTCTGAAGGACATTTTATCGGGACTGACCAGGGAAAAGCCAAGGCGATCCGAGAGTGGTTCGAGGAACAGTTAACTGACAACGACGTTCTCAGGAGACCCAGACCATTACTAACACCAATTAGAACAGCAGAAGTTGAGAAGGCACTTAAAGCCCTGAAGAATGGACGTGCATCTGGACCTGATGGCTTGAGCAATGAACTATTCAATTAGGAAAGTGACATTATCTCAAAACCGATCACGCACCTAATCAATTCAGCTTTTATGCAGCACCTTCCCATCGACGCTGTAGGGCAAGACACCCTTATCGCACTACCCAAGTCCAAGAAGCCACCTGGCCCCCAGCCAATCTCTGGCCCATTGTGCTCAACAGCATACGGAAAATCCTATCCAATGTTAGTCTATGCCACATCCGAGACCAGATCGATTACTTCACCGGATCATGTCAAAGTGGCTTCAAACGTGGACGCAGCTGCGCAAACATTGTATGGGCTCAACGCATGCTTGTGTCGGTAGTCATGTCCAAACACTGGGACTGCCATAAAATTGGCATTGACATGTCACGAGCCTTCGACACAATTAAACGCTCAAAGATCCTGGATGTACTACGCCAGGCCAGTTGCAATGAAGATGAGCTACGACTAGTGAGACTACACCAAACTGAGAGTACGAGTCAAGTCAGTGAAGTCTGTAGAGTTTAAGACATCAATCGGCTCACCACAGGGAGATGGTCTATCTCCAGTACTTTTCACCTGCTACCTTGCTGCCGCATTGAAATCTATGCGGAAAAGTTCCACAAGACCAACCCCCTCCCCCCCCCCCCCCGGGAGCAATACTTGGCATGCTGCTAAAGATGGAATATGCCGACGATGTAGACTTCACAGACGAGGAAAAGAAATCCCTTGACGAACTTCTCCAAATAGCTGCAAGCAAACTAAAAATTGAGGATCTCTTTATGAATGAATCCAAAACAGAGTTCACCCAAATATACCTATCGACAAAGCATGAAACTATAGAAAATGACGATCCTCTTTGTGTCGGCGAACCATGGAGGAAAAGTAAAATCCTGGGTTCACTGCTTTGCAGTACTGCTGACATTTCTGCACGCTGTGTCATGGGGTACCTAGCTTTCCAGTCCTTCTGGAAGCTATGGATTCGTAGATCAATGATGCCCTTGATAGAGAGGCTACATTTATACAATGCAACCTGCCTATCCTTGATGCTGTATAACTGTAACAGCTGGGCAGCTCCAAAGGCAGCTCTAGACAAACTCGATGCTTGCCACCGCAAACACCTACGCACCGATGGCCAGACAGCATAATTGCCAACGATGCACTATACAAGATGTGTGATATGTCGCCGCTGTCTGTAAAAGTCGCCCAACAAAGATGGTTCGTGTTTGGCCGTCTGCTGAGGATGCCAGAAGACACACCAGCGCAGAGAGCCTTGGAATTCGCGCTACTCGGAGCCAGCAAATACAGAGCCCGGAGAGGACGTCATTGCATAAATCTGCTAAGCGTGCTACGAGGTGACCTCAAGAAAGCAGGACTCGGTACACTCAAGTCAAGAATGGACCTGCGGAAGACACAGTGGGCAGAAGCGAAGAAGGACTGATTGCAGCTGTAGGATGTTTCTACTGCTACAGCCGCAGAATACAGTAATCATACATATATAAGCTATTGCATATTTTGAAACTAAGTTGACTGGGTACTATTGATGTCATACAGCACCCAGTCAAATTCGTTTCAAAATATTCAACAGAATGTTTATAAAATAGTAAATCCACCAAAGGCATACACGTCATACACTTGACAGACTATTCCAGTCTAATTCATGACGGACTATTTCTCCCAATTATGTGACGTCAGACTACATATGACGTAATTGATTATAAAACGTATACAGTTCCTTATCTAGCAAGGAGGCAACATCATTCATACCTGTCGCTGATTCTTCCCCAGGTACGAATACGTAAAATAATTGTCTAATGTCATGGCAGGTTGAGTGATGGATTACGTAGTATAATATATTACTCGAAATATATCTTACGTAATAGTATTGCAATAGTTCCTAAATACATTTAACCCTCTAACGCTTAAATTTGTTGAAGAAAATTTAAATTGTCTCATAGAAAGTGTTCATTTGCAGACCAAAAGAAGAAGATTTTTGAAATCTTACCACTGAAATGACTGGCTCGATTATTCCAGTGGTACAATGGAGTGTTAAAGGGTTAAATAGCACATGTATGCATACATATACACAGAAACAGTAAAAAGGAAAAGAGGTTCTTATTATTATGAGAATAATTTAAAGATAGCAGACAAAGTAATTGTGTTTATTCCGTTTACAACTAAAAATAAACGTGGTGTTCATTTTAAACTGTTGTAGATTCACGAAATCGTTCTCTATTAGAGGCTTGGTCCAAGCGCAACTTCATTGACATTACCATTTGCATTTAGTTGTATTTTTGCCTTCACCTTGTAAAGGGAAGACGATATTGCATTCATGTCTGTCTGTCTGTCTGTCTGTCTGTCTGTCTGTCTGTCTGTCTGTCTGTCTGTCTGTCTGTCTGTCTGTCTGTCTTTACATTGAAAAAACCCGCATTGGCACAGGAATTTAATTAAAAATTTCTTTGCCTAAATTTGTCCTATCGAGACCAAGTTTAGATTTACTTAGAGTGGTCCCCCCTTGAGATTAGTTGGGGTAAAGTGAATTAATCAGTAGGTCGCTTTAACAGGTAAAGGCTGGGATTGATCCTACATTATAGAGAAATCACACACACGAATGCACACACATACACATACGCACGTACGCACGTACGCACGCACGCACGCACGCACGCACGCACGCACGCACGCACGCACGCACGCACGCACGCACGCACGCACGCACGCACGCACGCACGCACGCACGCAAGCACGCATCTGAACGAATGCACGAATGCATGCTATAATACATGCACACAGTAATACATGCACGAATGCACGCAATAATGCATGCATGAACGCATGCACGAACGGACGCACGAATGCATGCACGCACACACCCAGGCACTAATGTACTCACGAATTAATGCACCCACACCCACATACACACGCACACATACACCCACGCAAGTATAGATGCACACACGTACGGATGTACGAGCACACACCCATACACACATACGAACAAACGCCCGAACGAACGAACGAACGAACGCACGCACGCACGCACGCACGCACGCACGCACACACGCACGCACGCACACACTTTTGCAGACACAAAATTAAAAGATGTCCTACGGATATGATTTCATGTTGCCCCACCATTGATTTTGGTTGGGATTAGATTTATTTAAGAATAGGTAGGGAGGGATGAAACCTTGTCATTGTTATCAGGAACTATAAGGTCTAACTTTGATCTTACTAGCAAATCTTTCAGGTTTGGATTTCTATTGTAAGCTATTAGTGGTCGTGCTTTGATCGGTTCCTTTAATTTAGATTGCAACTGTGAATATTCGTCTTTCATGGTTTTCGCTAATTCAACATTACGTCTATTGTATATGAGTTGAAATGGGATAATTTTGTTCTTTTGTGATATTCCCGAATCTACATTTATTCCAAATGGTGCTTTTGTTTGGAGTGTTCTAATCCAATGGCCCTCTCGGATTTTGCGAAACGAACTCGTTTCTTCCTCACTATCGAAGGTCGGAATCTGTTCTATTGGCATGATTTCAAAATGATGTTCAACTGAATGATCCGGAAGTTGGAAATGTTGAGCAATTGGCGTATCTGCTGAGGTGTTAATATCAGAAACGTGGCGTCTAGCACGCACTCTAAATGCATTTTTTGTTTCACCAACATACTGTTTCTGGCAAAGGGCACAATTGATCAAATAGATTACATTCTCAGAATCACAATGCATATTAGTTCGGATATGATATTCATTTTTAGTTTGAAAGCTCAGGAATGTTTGTTGGTTTACAATATAGTTGTTTACTTTGCATCTATATTTGTCGCATTTAGAAACTGATCCATCGCACATGATTGGTTTATTGTGTTTAATTTGGACAGGTTCAAACTCGGGTCCGCTATGAGGTTTTAGATTTTCAAGCTCATTGATGGTGTCTGCTTTAATTTTTCGAAGAAAACGGGCTGAATAGCCTCGTGCTTTCAAAGCATCAAACAGAGTAGAGCATGCACTATTCAGATTTTGCCTGTTGCTAGAGTTTCGAAAAAATCTTATGATTTGCGATTTGATCAAACCTTTAAATGTGTGTGGAGGATGAAATGATTTTTTGTGAAGCAGCTGATGTGAGTCTGTTGGCTTAAAGAATACTTTATATTCTAATTTTCCAGAGGAATCAAATTGAGGACCCTTATAGATCGTGACATCTAAAAAGTCAACCGATGTTCCACTAATAGTAGCTTTTAGCTTGATGTTTGAATCTTGGTTATTTAAAATGCGAAAAAATTCCCAAAAGTCTTCTTCTGAATGTTGCCAAACTATGAAGATGTCATCTAGATATCTGAGGTAAAGAAGAGGCTTTTTGGTTGATTTGTTCAGGGCCTCCACTTCCCACTCCGCAACATAAATCGTGGCAAAATTTGGGCTGAATCGTTTACCCATTGCGCATCCACAGATTTGAAGGTAATTTTCACCATTAAATTGGAAATCGTTTCCTTTAAGACTTAGCTCTAATAATTTTAGAATTTCCGTGTCTGGTCGATCTGGATCAGGAAATTTGACAAAAGAATTCTTAATAGCATTGACTCCAGCATCAATATCTATATTGGTATACATAGCATCTATGTCTAATGTGACTAAATATGCATCTTTCGGAACTGACAATTTGGATAACTTTGAAAGAAAGTGTTCAGTGTTCTTGAGAAAGCTCTTGTGTCTATTAGCAATGGGCTTTAAATAGTAATCAATATATTCTGAAATGCCATAAGACTCACTGCCACAGTCTGAAATGATGGGTCGTCCAGGAGGTGTCAATGGATCTAACCAGGTGCTGATAGGTTTATGAATTTTAGGCAAGATATAAAATGTCCGATTTTGTGGATTATTCTCACCTAGCAGATACTTTAGCTGTTTCTTATCGATGTACTTATCTGTATGCAATGAATTAAGTATTTCAATGAAATTTTGTCGGTTTTGAGACCAAATTAAATTATCAAGTTTTCTGTAATGCCTGGTGTTAGTTAACTGCCTTTCGGCCTCGCGGATGTAGTTTTCTCTAGACATAATCACAGTTGCTGAACCTTTATCGGCTGGTTTTATAATAATATTCTGATTTCTACGTAATTTGTTGATAGCCTGTCGTTCGAGAAATGAAAGGTTTTGCTTATTGTTTGTAACTGCCAATGATCTGGCTATACCAGCAACCGTTTTTATGGTTGCTTTAATATTGTCGTCAACTAGCCTATCTGGAGAGTCCCAACCGGATTTTCCAGTGAATGGTTTTGACTCTCCCTTTAAATTTCGAAAATGATGGGCTATTTTTACTGAATGACCAAAATTAGCTACTTCAATAAGACCTGTGTCTAAAAGCAAATCTAATCCTGTTTTTGGTTTTGGAGTTGGTACAAAAGTAAGACCACGATCGCGAATTGATTTTTCAGATGGTGAGAGATCATAGTCAGCTGCTAAATTGACAAGGTTTGTTCCTAATCCTATGTTAGGGGAGCTATTGCCTTGACCCACATTTAGTTTAAACTAAGTACCGTAAACCAATGGTTATAAATACAATTAGCTGTTTCTTTCGTCCAATGGATGCTATCCTTCTCAACATGAAAATTGGCATCAGAAATTTTGGGGATGACCTTATCAACGTGGCAGTTGGACCTTGCTGATTCGTTGATACGCTTGAGACAGTACCTTTGCCTGTCTGACAAGCTATCAGAGAAGTTAATCTCAGCAAACTGCAACTCCGCATTAGGGAAGGTGTTTTTAAATTCACGAGCCATGAACCGTAAATGGCTTGAGGCTTTGGTTGGATGCTCATTTTTGGAGTTGATGCCAATATTCAGGATGATCTTCTCCGGGCTAGGGCCATCCTGGTGTCCCATAGCCATTGTTCTGAAATGTGATAATGTGGCACCAGGATAGCACTCAACCTGAATGTCAGGATGGACATCTAAATCAATTCGGGCTAGAATAGAGGACCCTATCATCAGAATCTTTTTGGTGATTCTGGGGATCCTCCACAGGCCCTTGCTATGCGATTGATGACGGTACTTAGAAAACTTCCTGTCAGATAGGTTAGTATTATTCTCAATAGGAGGGAGAGGAGGCGGAGACAGAGGAAGAGGAGCAGAAGAAGGTGCGTGAGGAGAAGAGAGATGAAGAGTATGAGGAAGAGGAGGAGGAGGGATGGAGAGAGGAGATGCAAGAGGAGAAGATTGAGTATGAGGAGCAAGAGGCGGGATTGAGAAAGGAGATGTATAAAGAGAAGAAGTTTGAGGAGGAAGGGGAGGAGGCGGGATTGAGAGAGGAGAAGGAGGAAGAGGAGAAGATCGAGTCAGAAGGTGGCGAGGAGAAGATAGTGGAAGAGATGAGGAAGAGTTGCTAGGTGGTAGATTGGGGGGAACAATGAGTAACAACCCGACAACGGCGCACAGGACGAGAATTTGTCTTTGGGAGAGCCGGCCATGACTCTGTTACATCATCAACACCAGGTGCTGGTGTTGGTGATGTATACAGATTTGTCCGCTTGGAAGTGGTAGGCGAGGGTGTGAAGGTGGTTGGTGACCGTTGTCGTTTGTTAGTCATTGTTGAATGTGAACAGGAACCTGAACTCGGTGTGGCCGCTGGTGTTGGTACAGACATCACTCTATTTTGCTCATCACTAGCTATTTCTGCCAAAAATTTCCAAATATTTGTGATTGTCGTTGTGGCCAATTTATTTCCAAAATTTTGCCTACTCCATTTCAATGCTATGCCTTTGGCTCTGTGTAGATCAAGAATTACATTAGATTCGGCCACTTTTACCTCTGCCTTTAATTTGTCCAATTTGCTTCGATAATGTTTGATTAAATTTTCTAAGCAGCTATGAGCCCAAATTTGGTTTATCATGCTGGTCGATTAAAAAAATTCGTCATCTCGTAAGGCAGGGCAGAAAAAACGAGTTCATCTCCTCCATTTTCATGCTGAGAGATTTCGGGAGAGAGTCTGATGCCAAATGCTCTAGTAAAAGACCATAGTGATGCAAGCATTGCAACACATGGAAGTACATCTTAACCAGTCTCTGAAAGGCCTGAACAGACTGGTTAGGAGCACTTTTGGTTGAAGAAAAGTTGGACGCAGGGTTGCCAGATTTGCGTCCTTTACCCACTGGGCCGTTGAAATTCTTGGCCATTTTAGAACGTAATCAAATTTCTACAGATTTATGTCAAATTTAGTCAGAAAAGTTCAAAAAAGTTAAATACCAAATATTAACTAGAGCGATATGTGTTGAAACAATTTAGAGACTGAAAAATAAGAACAATTAATACAAGATTATTATATATATAAAATTAAAGCTTACACTGTCCGTCCGTCCGTCCGTCCGTCCGTCCGTCCGTCCGTCCGTCTGTCTGTCTGTCTGTCTGTCTGTCTGTCTGTCTGTCTGTCTGACGAATGCAATATCGTCTTCCCTTTACGAGGTGAAGGCAAAAACAATGCGTTTTTTTCAATGACAGACAGACGGACAGACAGACAGACAGACAGTCTGTCTGTGTTTGCACGCCGCATTTAAAACATACTTACTGACCCGATTTGGCTCTTAACGTGAAAGAGAAGGATTCCCAGATCTGATTAAATTCTGAATTTATTTATATCTCGGGAACTTCAATTTGGCTCCACAATGGAGGATTCAAGTTTATCCACCACGCATATGACGTCATAATTAACAACGACGTGTAGGATGACGTCATAATTAATTGCGTCATGAATGATGCGATATGGTTCGTCACGAACGCTTAATTGATGAACTAAGCGTTGTTGTAGCAATTGTATGTCTTTACTATTTAATAAACATACTGTTAAATAGTTTGAACCTAATTTGGCTGACGCTGTTGGCGCCGTAGGCAGAAATAGCACCCAGGGAAATTTGTTTCAAAATATTCAACAGCTTACCTGTATAGTTTTCTGGAATTTGATGGACAAGGAGTTGATGGATCGATCGACCCCAACCCTGGCAAAGTGTGGGTGGAGCTTAACTAAAGATGGGCGGCGAATTGCTAAAAGTGGATTGCTCCATTCACACAAGAAAGGGCGTAACAGTACACAAGGATTCCCACAACTTTGGGCGTGATCATAAAAATAAGGAAAATGGCAAAAAGCCAGAACACCGAACAAAATGTTCTCATCTCAATTCAACATTCCAGAGTATCCATCGATGATCTGACGTCATATGACGTCATAATTAACTAAGTGACGTGTATGCTGACGTCATAATCATTACGTTATGAATGAGTACATATCTCGCGTCTTTAGCGTTTAATAGTCCGACACGTTGTATGAATTGTATGTCTTTGCTAATTAATAAACATGCTGTTGAATATATATTTTAAATATTTATTTATAAGCAGCAACAGCACGCAGTCAAATTAATTTCAAAATATTCAACAGCTTACATGTATAGTTTTCTGGAAATCGATAATCAGTGTGTTCAGAAATCGATCGATCCCAACAAGAGCGAGGTGTGGGTGAAGCTTAGCTAAAGATGGGCGGGGCATAGCTAAAACTGGACAGGTCTATTCCAATTGATACCTTGATGATATTTTTTTAATCTGGCCACATACAGGAGATGAATTTACTGAATTCTTGCAGATCCTAAGCAATCCTGATCCCGATATAAAATTGAAAGCAACGATCAGTGATACCATATTAGAGTTTCTGGATGTTACCATGGGTTAAAAATGTGAAAAATCGGGTTATTTAGAGCATAATGTATACTTTGAACCCCTCCCCCCCCCCCCCCCTCCCACTCCAACACACACACCCCCACCCACAACAAACTCACACCAGTAGCTTCACAAAAGTCATTCACTCACCTCACACCTTTGAGGGGTTGATAAAATTGCAAATTATCAGATTTCATGGAAACTGTGGCGATAAGAAAGTTGTGGATTCTGCCTGTTCGATACTATTCCAAGTTCTGAAACCTAGAGGATACACAGCTAGCTATCTACGAAAGGTTAAGTGCGATACATTGCGTAAGATAAACTTGGATCAATATAATAAAGTAGCTAAAGCCAACACTAAAATTAGGTATAATCGACAGGCATCTGGAACTGGTGAATCTCTAAAATGCGGAAAATTAACATGTAAGATAGAATGTTCCGAATCAAGACAAATACATTAGCTACCAAACCAAAGACAACTCGATTTTTAGTCAAGCGTTACTTGTGATTCTGAAAACGTCATCTATCTACTAGGATGCAGATTATGTCAAGACAATATATATTGGCCAAACAGATGGCCATTTCCATCCATTTGCACGTGCGTGCAACTAGACACATTTCGGACATAAGATTAAATGTAGCTGCTCACTTTAATCTTCCTGGACAAATAACTGATCGGGACCTGTGACATTTTTCCGATCGAACAAATACCTCTACAATACACTGATAAAAAAAAGGAAATCACCGACTCTTTCGAGAGACAGTTTGGATTAAATGTTTAAAAACTAAATGACCTTCTGGATTAAATATGGATCCAGGGCTACCTGTTAAGAGACCGATAATGCCTTTTGTCTTCACATACAATAGAAGAAGTGTAGAACGAAGAATAGTATGCTGATTTACAAACCAAATTACAAAACCCTTTTGGTTCCCGAGCAGTTATTGCTTATAAGAAAAATCCTAGTCTTCGCAATGTTTAGTAAGAGTGAAACTTACATGTGAAAGAACTACTACTACTACTACTACTACTACTACTACTACTACTACTACTACTACTACTACTACTACTACTACTACTACTACTACTACTACTACTACTACTACTACTACTACTACTACTACTACTACTACTACTACTACTACTACTACTACTACGGCTATAATTCTAATGCTATTAGCAAAATATTTCGTTTACATCTGTGGGTCATTAGAACGAGTTAGTAGGTCAAATGTTTATCGCCAGTCAGACGCCCCACTAACTATCAATCAGCTGGAAAAGATACTTTCCTGCCAAGCATGCATGATTCTTAATGGTGTGCCAAGATGGACGCTTAGCTTGGCAATACTCACTCAGACAAGTGAATCTTCTAAATACTCAGGGTTTTATCTATTGCAGTCGGAGATAACTTACGACTAGTACGCGCCCGCCCGCCTACCTGCCCATCCCGCCCGTCCGTTCGTAAATAATACAATCCATTCGTTAATGTTAATTATCGAATACGTTAAATGTGGTGATAACGATGGCAAGATCAATAAGTGAATCATTTATAAACTAGTTTGTTACCATACCGTACACGGTGTATTTCACTTTCGCCTACGTTCCACTTTTACCTACGGTAAATTTTGGGAAACTAGCGTAGGCGAAAGTGGAATAGTGTGCAGTAGTATTGTGTTGGGAAAAAATAAAAATAACACAAATACTTAGCAATAATTTAAATAATTTTTAGATATTCTATCATATTTTACTAAACCAAGATATTCGATAATATATTCTATAAAAATATATTCTTGTGTATATAGTATAAAATAGTGAGATTAACTCCACACAATAGATCTCACTAATCCCCCCTCGTAGGCGAAAGTACACGTAGGAAAAGGTGGAACGTAGGCGAAAGTGGAATAAACCCCGTACACACCCACTCATTGGCAAACACGCAAGCGCCGGGTAGTTGCCGAAGGTTAGAGGTGCACGCTGTGTTCATTGGCAAATTATTCTTGTCAATTAGAAAAAAAAAATAGACTGAATTATTTCCATAATTACTGTTATATGGAAATCCGGCTGGATATTTATAAGATCTTATAAGCAAAGCCTATTTTGATTTACGCGATGATTTGAATGACGTTTTCGAGACCGTCTTGTTCCTAGCCAGGGCAACCGTCCCTCCGGATTTATAAAAAGGCCGATTATTTAACAGGTCTCCGAATTTCCGGCCATCTGATCAAATATCCAGATTTTTAAAAGAAACTTTGTTTATTACCATTATTGATTATGTCAGCGAAACTGCCAAATCTTATTTCTAGAAAAGATTCCATCGAGCAAGGTGGACTGTTGGCTTTAGGAAACGCAATACACGTAACAGTCCAAACTTATTTTCCGGACAAAAAAGCATGACAAGCTGGCCGCCCTGTCTAACTGTTATTTGTGCCAAAGTTGCGGAGAGGCACTATACGTGTTTTACTAAATATGGTCATATACTTGAGTGCATGAGTCGTCGACTCTTCAATCTGGTATAGAAATTTATTTTTTCATCCTATTCATTTAGCGTAAATGGTTTATGCAAATGCTGGTATATTCTTGTTTATGAGGATACACTTTCCCGTGTCAAAATTATATGCAAATCGCATAAGTGGGCTGGGTGGGTTGGGTTTGGTGAGTGGGTGGAAAGATGAGTCGTATTGAATTAATACTTTCCTAAAATTCTCAATTTTTTTTATCGTTCATATAAATATCCCAATGGCGATATCTTTCAAACATATAACAGATACTCCCGTCCCACATGCGTGAGATGAATTATGGGCCACGATAAACGATGCTAACAAACTAGAGCATGTCTGGAATACGTTTAATATATAATGGCCGTTCTCAGTCAAAAGTCCAGATTGAAAATAGGTTTTATGGGGTTCACCATATGCTTCGTTGAGTTATAATTATCAGATTAACGTAGAATAATTACAACAGATGGTAATATAGTTCCTTACTTGATGCACAGACATATCGGTTAGAAGACACGCTTAAACTTTTAACACTCAAATAAGCCAAAATGACTTCTGCATTGGTCTTGAGAAATGGCCATTTGCAGAACAAAAGAAGACGATAACCGAGCCAGTCATTCCAGTGGTAAATTTTCAAAAATAGTCTTCACTTGGTCTACAAATGGGCATTTTCTTTGAGAACATTGATATTTTCTTGAATAGATTTTAGGGTTAAAGGCTTAACAAAGGAGCAATAAACAGACGAAGACAATGTAACCTTCCCCACATCAGCAACACACTCCGACACATTTACTATAAGATATTCAAAATATATATTCTTTGAAAAAAATTTAACAGCAAACCTTTGTGCACGGGTTTCCAATCACTATTCTGAGATTTCAGGAAAGAAATGGTTAAGTCTAATTAGTAAGATGTTCATAGGAGCTCCAGGAAGATGTATGGGTGCTATGAAATGGACCATGGCTTCATGGGTACAAAACCCCCGGTAATAAACGTCAGCTTGGTGGCGCAGACCAGTTCATTATCTTCCACTAATATCCTTCATGGATGTGGCTAAATCATGCCATATATAACAGCGAGGTCGATAGCCTATCCGCAGTTCCGTGTTCCGGATTTTTTTAAGATTTCCGGATTCTTTTTCGGATCACGCCCAAAGTTTGTAATCCTAGTGTATGGTCACACCTTATCCTGTGTTAAAATTTCGGTTTCAGTATAGTTTCCGAGATACCCACAGATCCAAATTTTGATCCGATCCGGATCCGGGTTTCCTTCCCCGGATCACGACCAACGTCTGAAAAGCCTCTTGTGCGGTAAGTTCCTTCGTTGTGTTAACATTTGAGCCAAATTCGATCGATAGTTTTTAGATACAGCCCGGAATAAGATTTGGTGACTGACTAACTGCGTGCGTGCGTGCGTGTGTGCGTGCGTGCGTGCGTGCGTGCGTGCGTGCGTGCGTGCGTGCGTGCGTGCGTGCGTGCGTGCGTGCGTGCGTGATATATTTTGACTGTTGAATATTTTGAAACTAATCTGGCAGCAACAATTCCCAATCAAAGTAGTTTCAAAATAACCAGCAGCTTGCCTGTAGAGGTCTTACCTTGAAATCAAGATCATGGATATTCCCGTTTTGAACATTGTGTTAAAATCGATTCAAACGCTAGCTAGAAATGGGCGGGGCATACCTAGAAATGGACGCCTCTGTTAAATAATTCCAGTTTATCCATCAATCATGTAATGTCATAAACAACTACATGACGTGTAGGATGACGTCATAATCAATTACGTCATGAATGGCGTAGTTAAACTCGTCACGAATGCTTATTTGATGACGGACTAAGCGTTGCTGTACGAATTATATGTCTTTACAATTTAATAAACATGTTGTTCAATATTTTGAAACTAATTTGACTGGGCGCTGTTGCTGCCATGTTCAACAGGTTACCTGTATAGTTTTCTTGAAATTGAGATTCAGAGAACGCAGGGATCGATCGATCCCAGTACAGGTGACTTGTGGGTGGAGCGTAGTTAAAGATGGGCGGGCATAGTTTAAAAGTAGATTCCCCCATTAGTATTTATGCAGCAGGACATGGGAATATAGGTTTAACAGCAACACCTGGCATATAATATTCTATGATGGTGACTACTACGTGACTAGAGCGATGGCGCACTGAGATGGATCACGACTTGCCAGACGACCGCTGATAGATGTTTAATGCAGATACGTGCACGCACATGTATACACACACGCGTGGCTGACTACCTTTGCTAACATACCTGCCATACACATGTAACTGCAAATAAAGTGGGAGCTTGATTGATGATGCTGGCTGGTTGTGGTGGTGCCGGCAGTCGTGGGCGGGTGGGTGATGTTTGGCGAACTGAAGCGGTACTTGCAGAAACTGCATTTATATCAGCGTCAGCGCAAATTGCCAGAACGGAGATCTGATATAACCAGGACAGTTCGGAATATTATCCTCTGGTAATAATCATCATATTATCCTCTGGTAATAATCGCCATATATATATATATTAGTAAAAGGACAGGTCCCAGAACACTTTTTGTGGTAGGCCACTGGTAACACGTTGCATCACTGACCTTTACCTATGGCTTATGTAGTTTTCTATCCACTTTTTTCACATTATATTTTTCATATTCTAGCTTCGCAATTTTGATTGAAGTCTTTTGGGTGATGCTGTACATCGAATGATTTGGAGACATCCAATCACAGTGCCTCAATAAATTATTTTCTGTCTTCTTTAGTCGTTATAAATTCGAGATATTCTAATAGATGAGTCTTACGTGATCTGCAATACTTGATCTTGATCTTGATTAGTTATGTTGGCACGTCCAGACGACATTCCTTCGCTGAACATTCGTCAAGTAGCGCAGTTAGATATGTTATTTTCCTCTGACTAATTCTATAAATTTAGTAATAGGATTTGTTGAGCTTTTTGAATTGCTTAAAAGATCGTGTGATAGTTTGTTCCAATTCACATTTCCAGAGTATCCATCCATCATCATATAGCGTCATAATCAGCCCAGCGCGTGTATGGTGACGTCACAATCATTATTCAATTCAATTCAATTCAATTTATTTACACCAAGACTTTTACAAGTATGTGGGTTACATGATATTTGCGTCATATTGTGATGGACAAGCATTTAAATAACGTCACAAATGGTTCCATATAGACCGTCATCAAATCTCAACTACTTCGACAAGTTGTATGAATTGTATGTCTTTGTAATTCTTTGCAATTTAATACACATGCTGTTGAATATTTTAAAACTAATTTGACTGGGCGCTGTTGCTGTCTTAGGGACCAAAGGCACCCAGTCAAATTAGTTTCAAAATATTCAACAGCTTACCTTTGTAGTTTATTGGAAATTGATAGTCAGGGTGTTCAGAGATCGATCCCAACATGAGCGAGGTGTGGGTGGAGCCTAGCTAGAGATGGGCGGGACATAGCTAAAACCGGAAAGGTCCATTCCATATCGTATTGGGAATAAACCTAAACTTGGTTGTAGTGGCTGTTGCGCATACATTTGCCGAATTTGCTTCTGTAGACTTGTTACTGGCATCTTTGCTTGTTGCTATAGCGCTTTGTAGAACAGAATAAGGCGGGGTTGTTTCCTTCTGTCTTTCACTGGTGGGAGGTTTAGGTTTTCCGCTATATTTGTCATACTGCCTGCTTCATAGCTACAGTTTGAGGTGATAAATTTCTGCACATTTTCTAGTTTGTTCTAAAGAGTTATAAAACTTTACTTGCATATTCCAAAACTGGTCTAGTTCCATGTATGCTTAAAGTCTGACTTCCTGGGAACAGAATGATAAATTTTTCCGCAAAAGTCCTAAATTTCTGTAAGATTTGTTTTTAAATATCTGTAATGTGTTTGTTCTAGCTTAAGTCATTTATGATTTTGACGTCCAAATACTTTACAGATGAGACAAAACCTATATTGGTTCCTTTTAGCATGTAGTCAAATTTGGTGGTTTTGTGTATTCTGGTGAGGCACATCATGTTGCATTTTGCTGGCTAGAGGCGCGTTCCCCAAGTGGTACGTGTTTATGTCTTGTTGGAGTGCTTCGCAGTCTTTCGCGCCATTAATTTCCAGGTAACATACACACTCGTCAGTGAATAGCGTGATGTCTGAGGAAATGTCCTGGACTATATAATAATAATAATAATCTTTATTTAAGGAGGGTATACATCGTCAGTAAACTGATCTTCCCGAGGCCCTCACACACACACACACACACACACACACACACACACACACACACGCGCGCGCACTCGCGCACACGCACACGCACACACACACGCACACGCACGCACGCACGCACGCACGCACGCACGCACGCACGCACGCACGCACGCACGCACGCACGCACACACGCACGCATATATAACTATTTACAAATATACAAAATGTACAATATTATAACACAAGTAAAGTATCATCTATGTGTACTGAAAAAAGTAGCGGGCCTAGAACCGTTCCTTGATATTCACCAGACACAACCATGGCAACCTTTGATTTAGCACCATTGGCTACTACACATTGTTTGTGATACATTAAGAACGAGCCAATCAAATTAAATATGTTACCATTGGCTACTACACATTGTTTGTGATACATTAAGAACGAGTCAATCAAATTAAATATGTTACCATTGGCTACTACACATTGTTTGTGATCCGTCAAGAACGAGTCAATCAAATTAAATATGTTTTTTGACATACTATATTTGTGCAATTTAGATTTTCAAAGTGCATTTGGAACAGTATCGAAAGCTTTTTCATATATATATATATATATGAATACGAGGAGTGCCCATTTGCAGGTCAAAAGAATCCTATTTTTGAAAATTTACCACTGGAATGGCAACCCAGCCAGTCATTCCAGTGGTAATTAAAAAAAGTCTTCTCTTGGCCCACAAAATGATATTCAATAAGCACATATCTTGATATCCCTGACCAAATCTAGCAATTAACCGTTTAACCCTTGAATTTGTTCAAGAACATTTTTCTCATAGAAAATGCCCATTTGCAAACCAAGAGAAGACTATTTTTTTAAATTTATCACTGGAATGACTGGCTCGGTTACCGAGCCAGTCATTACAGTGATAAAGTTTCAAAAAATTGTCTTTTCTTGGTCTGCAAATGCACATCTTTCAAGACCACTGCAGAAGCCATTTTCGGCTGATATGAGTGTTAAATGGTTAAAGGGTTGAACAAACTCTATTTATTATAGTCTCATAAGCACCGCCCACCCACAACAAGATCACTCAGAATTGCGCTGCTGGATTTTCATTCATCACTACTCTCTGACCATCGTATGCCTTATGGTTGCGACGCAAGCATATCCACAAGAAATCGAATGGTGTGACACAGACAGACACACAGACATACCGACTTATAATAATTGCGTGCCGTGAATAAATCCAATATTTCCACCAAAAAAAAAATCAATTTTGGTCTGAAGAGAATATCTGATTACATTCCATGAATTGCAACCGATAACGGGCTTTAGGTAGAATTATGTCTCTTGCTAACCAAATCATGAAATAGAATGCCAGTCCAAATATCAATACGACACGAAATGATACCAGTTTGTTTATCCTACGTCTATACAATGTCGCCCAAGCAAAAGGCAGTTTCAATCTTTGGATCAATGTGGGCGTCAACATAAACAAGACAGCGGGTTAATTAAGCATTTCACAGCTGTACGCTATCTATGACCTTTATCTACTATGATGATTCCACAGCAGGCACGTGATCACACGATCAGATTATACAACCTCTCTCGTAAAACTAAAACAAAATAAGACTCTATTGACGTAATAATGACAAATAAGATTGGCTAGCAACAACATTGCCTCTGGCTTCCTCTAGAACAAATCTCTGGTCCTGAATCAGCGGTATGTTCCAAGTATGAAATGATTGTTTATTTGCGCGTAAGACGACATGCATGAGGGAGGGAGGGAGGGAGGGCGGACGAATGAGCGTATTGAACTCACCTGTAAACACGAACACATTCCCTGCACCTAAGAAGGTGGATGTAGAAATATGGCAACGTCCAGTACAAAGTAGATACTTATTTCACAAAATTCCTGCCACAAAGACACGAGCAAGTTTCCCGATAATGCTGCCAACGCGAATGTTTACAAGAGACGTCTTGTGTTCTTCCTGTACGTACTAGCAACAGCAGTACTAAACATCAACAGCTGCTGTAACTAAAGTGCTTGCAAATAAGAATCGCTGGCAGTGGTGGCCTCAGTTCCTTGCAATACCCGAGTCTGTAGGCTATAGCTACCTAGCTATCTTTCCAGAGTTCTTCATTCCTTGGTTTGGCTTTTGACTCCGAATTTCGAATGTGAGGTCGGCGTAGACCAAGTTACCGAGATAAATCAACCCTTTTCATCGTAACTTCAATAACCATAGCATCACTGTAGATAAATGTGAAAGCTACTCATAATTTTGAAGGCACTTTTACTGGAAGTCGTTGCTATCTTAGATAGCAACAATTTCCTCTCAAATTCTCTTCAAGATGTTCAGCTGGAAATTAGCTCTAGTTTTTGCTAAATATACGCTCGACGATATATAAAGCTAAATAGGTAGCTGACTTTTGACATATATCCAATGAGAGTATGCCTACTACCTGTACTGGTTTTTGTCTACGCTAGCATCTGCATCTTGCCATTATAGACAATAGTGAGGCAGTGGATGGCATTAACATGGAATTTACTAATTTACGCTTGGCATGAGTAATGCAACACACCGACATCTTGGCTGTACGCTATGGGTCGGGTTGGGGAAAGCATTGCTGACAGAATTAGCAGTCGAGGTTACGTTTTTACGACCTCATAACAAACAACACATCCAGGTAGGCAGGCGGACATATCATTCGAAAAAACCCCAAGCAGTTGCGCATATGTTCGGTTATTGAAAAATTGTATTTTGACTCTTATGAATGAAACCACGTAAAATTATATCACAATATTAATCCAAAGCAATGTCGTAGTGCCGTGATATGGAAAAGAGAACACAGCAACGGTGATTGAAGATATAAGTGATTTTTCTCTTTCATGCTTATGGCTGATTTCATGAAGAGGAATGAGAAAACTATAAATAGATGATGGATGGATGGGTGGACGGATGGATAGATAGATGGAAGTTAGGATGGATGCACGGAGTGGATGGATGGATGGATGGATGGATGGATGGATGGATGGGTAGATAGAATTAAGGTGGAACCGTTAGACTTAGCATTTGGTTCTCCATGCGGTCCTCAGATTGCATATAGCAGCTTAGTGATGGACGGCAAACGTTTCATTCATCTCTACGATACAGACAGATGCAACATCTATACGGGGCGGTGAAATGTGGCGAATGATTAAACATATGGCTGCAGGCAATTGCTGTTTGTTCGACCAAATACTAATATAGCGAAACCTGTCAAAGGGCGGATACATCTCTCTGAAGGAAGAACGTGTCCAAGCCCTAAAGTATGGTGTTCTATTAATGCCGTCGCGCGTCGTGGGCGATAAAAACATGCGATATTGTAGGAAACGTCGTGCGTCGCGCGTCGTGGCCGATAAAAAACTTGCAATATTATTGTAAACGTCGTGCGTCGCGCGTCGTGGGCGATAAACAAAATGTTGGTTTTAAAATTTGTGTTTGAATAAAGTTACAATATCGCCATCGATATTACAAAATATCGCCATCGATATTACAAAATATCAGCAAACGATATTACACAATATCGCCATCGACGGCGATATTATGCAACGTCGCCGGCAATATTACAAAATATCGACGGCGATATTTTGCAATATCGAAGGCGACATTACAAAATATCGACGGCGACATTACGCAATATCGCTGACGACATTATACAATATCACCGGCGATGTTTTACTGCGTGGCTCTTCTTAATTTGGTCACATCGTATGTAGAGCCATTTTAGCCTTCTCGGAGTATACGACTCCAAATATTTTCCTTCTCCGAGTAGTGGAATCGGGTAGATACTTGACGTACTTTTAGGTTCCCGGGAACAGTATCGGAATTACATGGTAAATGTATATTCTTGCTACCGTGAAAAGATGACGGATTCAAATAAGGGGCAAAAGTAATTATATTCCTAAATTTGTTATTTATCGACCGATTCCCTTAAAATCTTCACAGTTACCTAGTGCCAATAGGAACTCGTCGGACTATCGTGGAAAACCTATAGTGTTCCATCGAGATTCCGAGGGAAAGCTCTTGGAAACACATCTCAAAATTGCGCAAAAAACAAGTTAATATAATATTCTATCAATGCTTCGTATATTTATATTTGACACCGCTATGAATTATTGCCCGCTGTGCTTATCCTTATGCTATAGGCCACGACTACAATTGGTATATGGTCCCTGTGCCGACATGCAATTGGTAAATGGGCATGCACTTTGACGAACAGGCGCGCCAATATACACTCGGTAGGCCTACTTGGGGCAGGCCCATTAGCAACGCACCCGATTGGTTATTGGCGCGGCACACATATACGCGTGTTTAAAAGGCTCATTTTTATTTAGTGATGTTTTCATGATTGATTTCTCTACTGGTCGAATTGCTTTATTCATTAATATTATGATTGGTTAAAATTAAACGCATTTGTCATTTGAACCCGCCCTCAATAAGATTATGAACGGGATGTCGACGCTTACAAGCCTACTGTGTAAATTCGAAATTGGTTGATTTAATTTCGCTAAAATACAAATATCCTAAATTGGCTAAATGATTTGTATTTATCATCCAATAAATTGCTAGAAATAAGTGTCCAAATATTGAGATTTAGTATAATGTACAGTTTGCAATTTAATATAGGCCTACTATCCAATAATGACTAATCTCGAAATATCATTCAATCAACGTCAGCAACCGATTTTATGATTTTGTCGCAATTTTGGTTAGTGTCTAATTGATTGGCCGATCGCTAAGCTGATTGAATGGCTGATTGATTCATTATCTGATCGATCGCTTGATTGATTATCTGATTATCTGATCGATTATTTGATTGATTGATTGACTGACGGATTCATTCATTCATTCATTCATTCATTCATTCATTCATTCATTCATTCATTCATTCATTCATTCATTCATTCATTCATTCATTCATCGATCGATCGATCGATCGATCGATCGTTCGATTGAATCCAATCGAATGGAATCGAATCGAATCGGGGTCAATCCATTGTTTTTAGATTAGCAATTTCTTCGCTTCTGGGGTTTCACATGCTTGGTTGTCCTTAACAGGCGAGTTAACCGGTTATTTCTGTCTGTATACATATAGTAACCCAGTTCTGACATTACCGTCATAATAGCTGATCCAGACGTGTTATACTGTTCTATAGGCCTATACAGAGACATGCCGTTAACTAACTAGTATTACGCGTTGGGTGTGGCGCGTTTGGGCGTGGCGCGTCCGGTATACATAGCTTCTCCCACAGTAAAGAGCTATCAAACCCATTTCAGTACTGCTTTTGTCCGGGTGGGATTATGTTCGAGATTCGATGGATAGATGGGTGAATAGATGGGTAGAGTGATGGATGGGTAGAATGATGAATAGATGGATGGACGGTGGGTGTGTAGAATGATGGATGGGTAGCATGATGGATGGATGGATGGATGGATGGAAATGGGTAGATGGGTAGATATAACCACCCACCCATCCCACTACCACTCATCCATCCATTCTCACTGACAAATACCCCATTCATCCATCACTACCTCTTTCCATCCATCCGTCCACCCATCCATCCATCCATTTATCCATCCATCCATCCATCTATCCACCCACCCACCGACCCATCCACCAAGTGCGTTGAGTGATCTCTTTTTTATGTAATATTTACTGCATAATAGTAGAGATTCATACTCATAGAAGCATACTATTATGTTATATATATTACGTAATAGTAGTGGTCTCAAACACAAGACACATAGTTACGTCAGAACAAGTTCTACCGAATGCTTTTCTACAGCTTCCACATCCGCTATCGTTACTAAGTTGAGATATTAAGTCGTACGCACGGGTTACGAACATAGAATATTTTTCTTTTCATAAAATAATTGTGTGTGCGTTATTCTTTAGATTACAATACACAAATTTTAGTTGATATAATTTCAGATAAACATAATGATATGAATGACTGTAATCCATTAATTCTTCTAGGAAATCACTTTTGAAGCAGGGGAAATGCCTTGAACAAACTACACCTTCTCCTTCTTCTTCTTTTCGTTTGCTGATCATACCGCCAGTCCTGTAAGTGACTATCGACATGATCATAAGCGTTAAGTGCGTGGATCCACGGTTTATTAGAGTGCCGTGCGGCCTGGAACCTCCGTCTTCAGCACTCGAGGTTTCTGTCAGGGTTACCTCACCCTTACTTCCTTTAGTCGCCTCTTACGACACGCAGAGGATACGGAAGGTGTATTCTAAGCCCCACCTACAGGGCAATCAAACTACACCTCATTAACTCAGGCTGTAGACTGGGAACAGAAATCAAATTTCCTTTCAAGAGGCATAGTGTCTGGTTGACTGTGATTCCACGAGATTTGCTTGCCAATCTTTTTCGCAACTGCGACTAGTATAAGTATGTTTGTTGGTCGGTCTGTCGGAATTTAGGACAAATCTAAAAAACCTGCGTAAGTTGCGATTAGGCGCCGTCGTACTTGTTTTAATGCCATCTTTAGGGTCTCAATAAACAGAAAATGGATGGGAATTTTAATTTTTCCAGTCGGGCATTTTAAGGTGTCATTCGTGGTCATTTGTCTAAACTACATATCAGTATAGGCATAAAGCATATCAAATTAAAGCGTAATTATGTCTACGTTACAGATAACATGTGTTTGGTGTATGTCCAGAAAACGTGTATAGATTCAATATAAAGACAATTTTCATGTTAAACCCCTCATATTATAGTCTAGCTTTCATATGATATGATATACACGTATGCCTATTCTTCGACATAGTTCTGAGAGATGACCTTGAATGACCCCATAAAATGACCAAATGAAAAAAGTAAAATGGCCACCTTAGACCCGTTTATTGAGACTCTAAAGGTGACATATAAAAAGAAAATAATTTGGCAAACAAATCTTATGGGAGACTATTTTAGCTGACTAAGGTATGGTTTAGATCTTCCTTGGTAGGTTTAGGTAGGCCTTAGCCAGGCCTACGGAAGGCCTTAGCTAGGCATTGGTTGGCCTTCGCTAGGCATTGTAGGCCTTGCAGGCCTTATTTATGTCTTAACTAGGCCTAAGGTAGGCTTTGGGAGGACTTAGCTAGACCCAAGGTACGCCTTGGTAGGCGTTAGGTAGGTCTTAGATACGTCTAAAATAAGCCTGGTTAAGTGTAGTTATGGCCTACCTAATGCCTGCCAAGGCACATATAAGGCCTACCAACGCATAGCTAATGGCTACTTTAGACCTAGATAATGCCTGCCATAGGCCTACCATAGGTCTGCATTGGGTCTGGCAAGGCCAGGCTATGGCCTACCTTAGGCCTAGCTAAGGTCTACCATTGTCTAGCTAAGGTCTACATTAGGCATTGCTAAGACCTAGCTAAGGCCTACCAAATCCTACATTAGGCCTAGCTAAGACATAATTAAGGCCTACCAAGGCAGGAATAAGGTATACATAAGGCCTAGATAATGCATACCTTGAGCTTAACTACGACCTACCAAGACCTAGCTAAGGCTTACCAATGCATGACTAAGCTCTACCCTATGCCTACCTAAGTCCTACTAAGGCCTAATTAATGACTACCTAAGGCCTACCAATTCCTAAATAGGGCATACCTTATGCCTAGCTAAGCCCTACCTAGGGCCTACCCAAAGCATATCAATTCCTAGCTAATGCATACCTAAGGCCTACCAATGCCTAGCTAAGGCCTACCTTATGCCTCGCCAAGGCCTACCAATGCATAGCTAATGCCTACCACTGTTTAGCCAAAGCCTACCTTAGGCCTAGTTAAGGCCTGTCAAGGCCTAGCTAAGGCCTACCTCAGACCTAACTAAGGCCCACCTAAAACATACTAAGGCCAAGCTAAGCTGTACCTTAGGCCTGGCTAAGGCCTGCCAGGGCATAGCTATGGTCTAACAAGATGTTGCTAAGGTCTACCGTAAGCCTACCATAGGCCTGCCTAAGGCCTATCTAAGGCCGGCTTCAGGCCCGGCGAAGGCATACCATAGACCAAAACAAGACTTACCTAATGCCTTGCTTAGGCTTTAGTCAAGCTCTGGTTGGCCTTAGCTAGGCCTTAGTTACGCTTGACTAGGCCTAGGTAAGGCACCGGTAAGGCCTAGGAAAATCTGGCTACGGACTATTTAAGGCCTGGGTCAGGTTTCTTCAAGCCTGGTTAAGACCTAGTTAAGGCATCCACAAGGGCTAGTAAAGTCTGGCATATTGCATAGGTAAGGCATCGGTAAGGCCTAGCAAATCCTGGCTAAGGACTAAGTGAGGCATGGGTAATGCCTATTCAAATCTGCCCAAGGCCTAGCTATGGCTTAGCAAAGCCCGGATAAGGCCTAGGTAAAGCCTAATCATGTCCGGCTAAGGCCTCGTTAAGGCATATTCAAGCATGACTACGGCCTATGTAAGACGTAGTCAAGCCTACTTAAGGCTTAGATAAGGCATCGGTAAGGCATAGCAAATCCTGGCTAAAGACTGAATAAGGCCTGGCTAAGGCCTATGAAAGGGCTGGATAAGGTCTAGCTAATGCTATCTACGGTCTAGGAAAACATAGCTAAGGTCAATAAAAGAGCTAGCCAAGCTCAGCTAAGGCTTAGATAATACATATGTACGGCCTAGCCAGCCTTGAATAGGCCTTACCTAAGCCTCACTTAGTCCATAGAGGATTTGATAGGCCTTACCGATACCTTGCCTACGCCTTAGCCAAAGTTAACTAGGCCGTACCTAGGCATTGGCCATGCTTTGCTAGGTCGGAGCTATGTCTTAGCTAACCTTGAATAGGCCTTGCCTACGCCGTAAATAGTCCATAGCCAGGCATTCCTAGGCCTTACCGATGTCTTATATAGGTCTTAGCCAGGCTTGACTAGGCCTTACCTAGGCCTTGACTAGGCTCTGGCTAGGCTTTGCAAGACCTTACATAGGCTTTAGCCGGTCTAAGCTAGACCGTACATAGGCTTTAGACAAGCCTTAGCCAGGCTTTACGCAGGCCTTAGCCATGCTTTCCTAAGCCTTAACTATGCCGTAGTCAGGGTTTCCTCATCATTAACTAGGCGTAACCGGCCTTTGCAATGTGTTACTTAGGTCTTATCTAGGCCTTAGTCGGGCTTAACTAGGCCGTACTTAGGTCTTAACCAGACTTTGTTAGGCCGTAGCTGGTCCTTAGCGAGGTTTTGCTAAGCCTTATCTCGGCCTTAGCCAAGTTCTACAAGATCTTACTTATGCCCTAGGCAGGCTTTGGTAGACGTTACCTGGGCCTTTTCAAGGCTTTACCAGCCCTTACATAGGCCATAGCCAGATTTTGATAGACTTTATCTAGGCTTTGCTATACATTGCATAGGTCATATCGAGATTTGATGGGTCTTAGCTAGGCCTTACCTAGGCCCTAGCCAGGATTTGTTAGGTCTTACCTAGGCCTTAGCCATGCTTTGCTAAGCATAACCTAGGCATTAGCCAGGCTTTGATACACTTTACATATGCCTTAGTCAGGCTTTGTTGGACATTGGCTAGGCCTTAGCGAGACTTTTCTAGGTATTAGCTAGGCCTTATCTAGGCCCCGTAGCCAGCCTTTGCTAGGCATCACCTATACCTTAGCCAGGCGTTGCTAAGCCTTAACTAGGCCTTATGCACGCTTTGCAATACCTTATCTAGGCCTTGGCCAGGCTTTACTAGACCTTATCTAGACATTACCTAGGCCGTAGCCAGGCTTTTCTATGCCTACCTAGGCCTTAGCATGGCTTTGCTATGCCTTACCTAGGCATTAGCTGGCTTTGATACACTTTACATAGCCATTAGCCACTGCATTAGCGAGACTTTGCTAGGTCTTAGCCATGCCTTACATAGACCGTAGCCAGCATTTTCTAGGTCTTACCTAGGCCTTAGTCAGTCATTGCTAGGTCTAAGCTAGACCTTACATAGGCTTTAGACAGGCCTTAGACAGACATGCTTTATGCAGACCGTAGCCAGGCGTTAGCTAGGCAATAGACATGCTTTGCTAAGCCGTAACTAGGCATTAGTCAAGATTCCCTCAGCTTTAACTAGGCATTAGCCAGACCTTTCTATGTATTACTTAGGCCTTATCCAAGCCTTATCCAAGTTTTACTAGACCTTACTTAGGCCATATCCATGATTTGGTAGTCTTTACCCAGGCCTTAGCCAGCCGTTGATAAGCCTTATCTAGGCCGTAGCCAAACTTTGCATGACCTTACCTATACCGTAGCCAGGCTTTGGTAGACGTTACCTGGACCTTTTCACGGTTCTACTAGACTTACATAGGTCATAGCCAGGTTTTTTTGGAGTTTACCTAGGCCTTAGCCAGGCTTTACTAGACATTTCCAAGGTTATAAACGAGATTTGCTAGGTATTAGCTAGGCCTTACCTAGGCCGTAGCCAGGATTTGTTAGGTCTTACACAGGCCTTAGACATGCTTTGCTAAGCATAACCTAGGCCTTAGCCATGCTTTGCTAAGCATAACCTAGGCCGTAGCCATGCTTTGATAACTCTACCTAGGCCGTAACCAGGCTTTGTTAGACATTGCCTAGGCCGTAGTAAGACTTTGTTAGGTCTTAGCTGGGCCTTGTCTAGGCCGCAGTCAGCATTTGCAAGGCATAACCTAGGCCTTAGCCAGGCTTTGCTAAGCATTAACTAGGCCTTATGCAAACATTGCGAGACCTTATCTAGGCCTTATCCAGGCTTTACTAGACATTATCTAGACATGACCTCGACCGTAGCAAGGCCTTAGCCAGGCTTTGCTAGACCGTATCTAGACATTACCTAGGCCTTAGCCAGGCGTTGTTATGCCTTACCTAGGCCTTAACCGGCTTTGATACCCTTTACTTAGGCAGTAGCCAAGGCCTCAGCGAGACTGTGCTAAGTCTTAGCTAGGCCTTACCTAGGCCGTAACCTGGATTTTTTTAGGTCTTACCTAGGCCGTAGCCAGGCGTAGCCAAGCCTAACCGTAGCCAGACTTTGCTATGGCTTACCTAGGCCTTAGCAGGCTTTGAAACACTTTACCTAGGCCTTAACCAGGCTTTGTTAGACATTGTCTAGGCCTTAGTAAGACTTTGCTAGGTCTTAGCTAGGCCTTATCTAGGCCGCAGTCAGCATTTGCAAGGCATAACCTAGGCCTTAGCCAGGCTTTGCTAAGCATTAATTAGGCCTTATGCAAACATTGCGATACCTTATCCAGGCCTTATCCAGGCTTTACTAGACATTATCTAGACATTACCTCGACCTTAGCAAGACCTTAGCCATGCTTTGCTAGACCTTATCTAGACATTACCTAGGCCTTAGCCAGGCGCTGTTATGCCTTACCTAGGCCTTAACCGGCTTTGATACACTTCACTTAGTCAGTAGCCAAGGCCTCAGCGAGACTGTACTAGGTCTTAGCTAGGCCTTACCTAGGCCTTAACCAGGCTTTGTTAGGTCTTACCTAGGCCTTAGCCAGGCTTAGCCAAGCTTAACCTTAGCCAGGCTTTGCTATGGCTTACCTAGGCCTTAGCAGGCTTTGATACACTTTACATAGGCATTAGCCAAAGCCTTAGCGAGACTGTGTGAGGTCTTAGCTAGGTCTTACCTAGGCCTTAGCCAAGCTTAGCCGAGGTTAACCTAGGCCATAGCCAGGCTTTGCTAAGCCTACCCTAGGCCTTCGCCAGGCTTTGCTAAGTCTAACCTATGCTTTATCAGGCTTTGATAGACTTTACCTAGGCCTTAGTCAGGCTTTGTTAGACATTGCCTAGGCCTTCGTGGGTATAGTTCTCAAGCCTTGCAACACGGAGCGCCTGTTGCTGAGACAAGAACAGTGTGTCTGTAGTCACTTCAGTTCCCTCGTTCTTCGTCTTATGCAGAGTCACCCTGAGAGCGAGAACGTCACTCCCTTCAGGTCAAGGATATCTTCCACCAGCTTTTTCTTGATCTTGTTTTGGCTGTCTCCAAGGTAAGCCTCTGGATCCTTCCCATCTGCTTTATGAACATGGAGTACCCATCCACCTAGATAGTTCTCGATTGAAAAAGGTGTTTTGACGAAGTCTTCCAGTAGATTGTTAAATTCGGCATTTGTGAGCCTTTTTGGAGTCTGTGTGAGCTTCTCAATAGCTGGTGTTGCCCTGTTAAGTGAAGCTGGTATGGGCCTCTCAAAAACTGGTGTTTGTAGCCTGTCTGGGGTAGCATGTGGAGCCACTGACATGGGAACCGTGGACGCTTTCTACACAGAGATGTGGATGGGATGGCAGGCGGCTGTTCTCTGAGAGCGGTAAACTCTCTGAATATAGAACAGGGACGATAATCCCTTGCCGCAATAGCGTCATCAATTCTTGGACAGCTTTTTTCATGATCAGACATTTTCGTGGATATAAGTATGGTACTGCTGTCTGGCCATTACCTACTAATGTGGGCCTCTAGACGTGTGCAAAGCCCCTCGTGCCATAAGTACACTCGAACCGAACTGGTAGTGAACGCTGTTCACAGTTGTGGCTGTCTTGCCTGATACTCGGGGCTAAGTGTGGAAGCACTGCATTGGCAGCTCGGTGCAAATGCAATGATCGAAGTGGTAGCTCTCCCTATGCTGGTGAATAGCAACTGCTCACAGCTGTAGTGGCCGTGCCCCCCAGAAAAGAGACCCTCACTTTCACGCCTGGAAGACTCAGGGCTAAGTGTGGATGCAGTGAACTGGCAGTTCGATGAACAGCCACTGCACTGGCAGTTCATGCTGTGCTGGTTATATCACTGCTGACAGCTGTGATTATGACAGACGCACACCTTCTTGCCTGATACTCTGTGTTAAGTGTGGATGCACTGAATTGGCAGTCCAGTGCATATGCACTGATCTGGTAGATCCCACTATGCTGGTTATATCACTGCTCACAGCTGTGCCCCTAAATGGACGTTCAGACATTATCCCTGTCTTTTGAGCGGGCCGGCTTGGAGTGTGACCGACCCCAGTAGCTAGTACGACCAACTACATGGCCAGTGTGATACATTCCAAAATCCTGCTATAGTTTAGGGCTGCTAGAGCTCGTGGAGCTGCTCTGGTCGTATTTTCTATTTGGATGCTGGTGGGTGAAATTTGCCTTACTGTCATCTCAGGGAGGGCGTAATCTTAGCTGGCCATTATTCTACTACTAGGCTTTAAACATGTCATGCAAGATGAACGGACGGCAACATATGGGATGCGTCTACTAATATGCATAATCAACATATCTCGGTTGCAGAAATTGTATCAATGTACTATCCATTAGATATTGAAGAAAACTTGAAATGCCCGGCAAGATGAAAGGATGGAGGAGATGACAGACGGATGAACGGATGAGTTTGCGTAAAACAATAAAAGTCTCCTTAGAAACACATTTACTGTTTTATTAATATACTCCAATTAAATATCTGGTTATCAACGAAAAATGGGAATATACAAGGATTTAAACCTGCCCAAGAAGTGGGAATCTAAGATATAGAAGAAATGCCAAAATATTCCCGGAATTAGACATGTCCAGCAAGATGTACGGTCGGGCGCGCGCACGAGCAGGCAGACTGATAAAGTATATGAGGTTCTTCAAAGAATCAGAATCAACATAGGTCTAAAGTTGTATCAATAAGCTCCAAGTAGAACCTAAGTTATTAAAGAAAACCCGAAATGTTATTACATTTCGACGCGTTCTGCAAGGTAAACGGACGGACCGACGGAGGAACACATTCGTGGATGGAGAATCGGAGTGCAAATTAATCACACGAGTTCTAATGTTATAAAGAAAGCACAAACACCACTTATAAGTGACGCCGCTGCTGTTACAGTGGCTGCTATTGCTGCTGCTGCTACTGCTGCTGCTACTACTACTGCTGCTGCTGCTACTGCTGCTTCTGTTACAGCTGCTGCTATTGCTACTGCTTCTACCGCTGCTGCTGCTGCTCCTACTGCTGCTGCTGCTGCTGCTGCTGCGTCTGCTGCTGATGATGCTTCTGCTGCTGCTGCTGCAACTAATACTACTACTACTACTACTACTACTACTACTACTACTACTACTACTACTACTACTACTACTACTACTACTACTACTACTACTACTACTACTACTAAATCCACCACCAACACCATCACCACAACCACTACCACTACCACCACAACCACCATCGCCGGCCCGCTGCCACTGCCACTACTACTACTACTTTTTTTTTTTTAAATCCGACGCTGACGCAGTCGGATACACTTCACGGAGGAACTCCTTTAAAAAAGGCTTGCAAACCCCCATAAAAATCGAATGAAATAGCAGGCTTTATTAATAGAATAACAATACTCTATTATCATATACTATAACCGTGACATAACTACATAGAAAACACAATTAATAAAGAGCTGATAACATAACATAATTCAACAAAGCCATTACCATTTGCACACCGTGTAGTAGTAGGCCCAAATGGCGAGCATAGCTAACCAACAAGTGGTAAAGCGACTCATCAATAATTAGCAGTAAGCTACTGGTACTCATTGACGCCATTGAGCAGATTCATGACCGACAGACTAAGTAGATCATATGTAGTTTAACGTAGCACACCGTATAGTAGTAGGGCCAAATGGCGAGTGAAGCTCGCCAACAAGTGGCGAGGTGACTCGTCAATAAGTAACAAAAGTCACTCATTGACGCCAGTTATCCGATTCTTAAATGCCCGCCGGACGTAGTAGCCTTTATGTAATATAATGTACAAAGCAAAAGTATACAAACTATGACTACGTAGATGGCGCTTTGGGTTCACATTCTAAATTTACTTCATTGTAAGTTTTTGCAAATTACCCTGGAACAAATACACGTACAACAAACATTTACAACAGGAAGCTAATTGTAAGATAGCACACTCTGTTAACTTGAAAATCGGATCACCTCCAGAATATTGACATAATGCTCATTTGATATTTAAATATACTGATTCCCAAGGTTAGGATATTCGTCAAGATTAGAGTCTCCTAAGGCATTACAATTTTAAAACAAAGGCAATTAAATAAAATTAAAAATAGCATTTATCAATATACAGCAAGCAGCGAGTGTGCTAGCCTATACATGTTCCGCTTCTGACATTTTTAGATATCCGTATTCAATTGATACTAGGCCAGTTTTGCATCATACGTCTTTAAATCTACTTTCTCTCCCATGTTCTACTAGCCTGTAAAATTCACAATGAATGCAGTTTATCAACAATGATCGAAATATAGCTTGTATGGCTCTTTGATGGCTGTTGCCGGTTTTATCTCTGGCCTCTGAACACCGATGTTTCCAGATGGCCCACACTCCTACAGATAACAGGGTTATCAACAATTCTTTCTCCTTGCTATTAATGATTCGTCCGATAATTGAGGAATCTTTGAACAAAATTGTTTCAGCCACCAAATTCACATATTTGGTTCCAAATTTAGCAAGGAGCATATTGATATATACCCAAAAGCCTGTAGTTATGCGACAGTGAGTAAATAGATGGTCTCTCGTTTCCTCCTCAGTATTACATAATAAGCACCGGTCTGTACTTCTTATTTTACACATATAAGTACGATGGCCTACCCATAGCCTTCGATCGAGTAATCGCCATGCTAGGTCCCGCGCATTTACTGGTAGACAAGGTAGATGTATTGCTTTCCAGGCATTTTGCCAGTTCTTTGGCGCGCATCCTCAATTGTTCCAATGCCTAACCACAATAGGAGTCTGTCTCCGACTTTGCATTAGAATTCTATACCAGTCTCTAGATGCCATGTTGTATTTTATATGTTCTGACATAAATACTAATGTTGGTTGCGCCATATCAATGTTGCCACGTGCTTTCGGCAATTTGAACCATACAGCAGGTAATGCATTCTTTATTCTAACAAATAAGCGCTGAGCATCAATATGTCTCATTGATGTTATTCTTGCTACATCTTGCATCGCAATCCATTTACGAGATTTCGGATTTACCAAGTCACGTAAATATTGAATACCATTTTTGGCCATAGAGGGCAAATATAATACAGCATCATTATCACGAATCAACTCGTTGCCCCAAAGACGTTGCTCTGAGGCATCTTCCCAACAATTGGGTTGTGGCATTGATCGTGTAAATATTTTTACGGCTTCGAGCTGTTCTTTATATACATTTGGTATCTTTTGATGATCAGGTGGCAGCTTATTGCACATCAATAAACATTCTACTGAAAATGGGTCTACGTACCTTTGGAGAAGTGCCCTTGAAACACTTGACCAAGATGAGTTTGAAGTAAGTAACTTATTCAAGAATTTCAATTTTAAAGAAGCACACTTTGCTGAAACATTAACCAAATCCAGGCCTCCGGCATGCTTTTCATTGGTGAGGATTGACTGTGATACTAAATGGGCTTTGTCCTCCCATAAGAAGGACAAAAGTAACGTGTTGATCTTTGACTCTACTGATTTGGGCATATGAACTACAGAAGCGGTATACCGCAGTCCAGATAAAATTAAATTATTAAGGACAAATGTCCTGCCAAAGACAGTTAGGCGACGTCGTTTCCAATTTAGTAATGCACACTTTAGCTTGGATATCCTTTCATCCCAGTTTAGTAATACATTTTGTTCTCTACTAAAGTAAATACCCAAAATCTTTAGGACATCATTTGAGCAGTTAATATCCATCACATTATCAGTTCTGCCCTTCCAATCGCCCAAAAACAATCCCTTAGATTTATCTTTATTGACTTTAAGTCCTGATGCCCTTTGAAAATCTGTTAATACTCCATTTAAAATTCTAAAATCCGTATTTTTACCCGCAAACACAGTCGTATCATCTGCATATTGAGAAACCTTTAGTGGCCTTTCTACACCACGTATACATATTCCTTGAAAGTCATTGCGTTGCCTCAATGTGGCCCCCAACGATTCCATAGCTATGACGAATAGAAGCGGGGACAGTGAGCAACCCTGTCTGACACCTCGTTCCAACACTACAGGTTTGGATAGCTGATTGTTAACTAAATAGCAACTTGTTATATCAGTATATAAAATATTGACCCATTTAATAAATCTGGAACCAAAGCCAATATGGTCTAAAGACTTAAACAAGAAATCCCATTCTACTCTGTCAAACGCATTCTCGTTATCAAGTGCTATTATTGCTGCTGGGATACAATCCTTTTCAACTAATTGAATAAGGTCCCGTATAAGCAAAGTGTTGTTTAATATTGATCTTCCTGGCACAGAGCAGGTTTCATCATCATGCATGATTTCGCCTAGGACTGCGCCAAGTTTTAATGTTAGTGCCCGAGTAATAATCTTATAATCTACACAGAGTAGAGAGATTGGTGTATAATTCTGTATATTATTTCTGTCACCCCTCTTGTATATAAGCCGACCATATGCTTGGGCCATCGATGCAGGGAGATGCCCGTGCTTAAAAATGCTGGTTGCTATTTCTTCTAATACTGGCCCAAATATGTGCCAGAATGTTTGATAAAATTCAACTGGAAGTCCGTCACATCCAGGAGACCTTTCTAACTTCATACCTTTCAGGGATTTTGTCAAATCATCAATTGTTATTGATTGGTCACAGCTTTCGCGACATGAACCTGGAAGTCGTTTCGTTATATTAGCTAAAACATCTCTAGTTGCAGTTTCCTCGCTTCCCTCAGATTTATACAATGATTTGTAAAATTCGGATACTGTTTCAATCATTTCTGCATTTGAGCACACTGATACTCCATCATTAGTCTTCAGTGAGCGCATTAATTTCTCTATACCTCTTGCTTTTTCCAAGTTACAAAAGTAACGTGTAGGCTTTTCACCCTCGGTGTGCATTTGTGCTCTTGACCTTATTTTGGCGCCATCAAACTGATATTGCTCTATTTCATTTAGTCTACCTTTTAATTTAACTAATAGTTCGTAATAATTATATTCCCCATCATTAATTTTCTTATTAATTTTACACAACGACCTCTGAAGCGCCTTTTTACGCTTTCGTATTTCACGTGCTTTCCTAATGGAATACTGCCTTGAAATATATTTCAGGTCTGATTTAGCATCTTCCCACCAGTCTGTTATACATTCATACGAACCTCTTCTTTCATCCCAATGCCTCCAACAACTTTCCACACATTTGCGGTAGCAACTATCTCGTAGCAATGCTACATTAAGTTTCCAAAATCCATCTCCTCGTTTGACCGAGTCAGCATTGTCTAATGTGATGGAAAACATATTGTGATCAGAGAAAGTTACTGGTTTTATGTTAGTTTTACACATTGAAGATTTTCGGTCTCCGATTACACAGGATTATGACGACCACTACGACTACGGAAAGACTTATGATGGTTAATAGATTGCTGCGACAATCTATCTTTCCGACGCTGTAGCGGTGCTTATTGCTGGCTCGCCTCTTCCGATTTTGTGAAGATATTTTGTTAGCAATACGGGCCTATCTGATTTATTAGAATGATTCAGGTAAGGCACGATGATGTTTCGTGCTTCTGGAGTAAAATACAACTTCGACTCGCTACTTATATTATGATGGCTATTTATTACTAATATACTTATAACAAATTCGACTTTTGCTGCCGAAGATAAAAGGCTAAACTGTATATATTTTAAGAATAATTTACACGATTTCTAGCAACTGCTATTCTAAACTACTGCTTATACTGCGCTGCGAACTCGCAGAGGTAGAAGGATACCTACTCGAATCACTGATGGTAAAAGATTAAAAACTCAATAGACCAAGTGCCTATTATATACCAATTACATTTTCCTAACTTCTATACATATTACGATACATAGACCTATATATATCGTAATACATAGTTCCTGTTCCTTTCATCTTTCTGGGTAGTCATAACCACAGCTTGATTGGCCTGCATCATTCTTGCCTCCAATCAACATCTGCTTATCTCTTCCCAGAAGCTTGTACCTATTTTTGTTGGTCGTCCTGACCAATCCCCTTTCGCCTATCTCTCGATTTAACTTTGAAACTTGTTCCTTATATTTCTCTGCCACAGATTTTGACTAGATGCTCATTGATTATGACGTCATCCCGGCCAATCAAACTCTGGGCTTCTCTTCTAGGAATTCATTATTAAACATGCTATATCTACGCTTCAATCTGACAAAGCGGTTCTATCTGGTTCTGATTTGATGCGATCTGTCAGCTAACTAACAACATTACAGAATGTGTTGTTGTTGCATGCCTTCCTTTGATAGACATATAGTTGATATACAAATTTCGATTGTGTTATTAATTCCTACAGGACGCTACACTGCCTCTGTCCTGTCCCTTGCCTATCGTGGATAAGCCTGTAGGAAACGAACGTTAATAAGCACATGAGCTGTATGATCTCATTGCCAGCTGGTGTTGTTGTACTTGCTTAAGGGAGTCGGAATGCCGACCGTCGACAACTACATGTCAGTCTGTTTCCTATAATTCTCTCGATTCCCATCGACTCATATCTATTCTTACCACTCTATTATTTACTAAATTAACGGCCTAAATGACTGCTGAATTTCATAAAAGTGTATGCCGATCCCACAGCAACAACTTTTATCTTCAACTATTGACAGACACCATCAACTCAGAACCGTCGGTCTTATTCCAACCTATTCTATTTTCTAATTTATCATGATGAATATACTACTACAGTTTCAATCTGGTTCCTATTCTATTTCTGCGAAACCTATCCTATTTCCGCGAAACTGTATCACTACTAGCACTGGTCAAAGTCAACCAGTGCATCCTACTGCTTCTCTAATTGCTACTGCTACTATTCCCTGGTATTTTCAAATATGAGAATTTCACTGAGGTCTTACTTGCAAATATAAGACGTCTACCGGGGTCATGACTTCCCATAAGACAATCCGATATCTACACATGCCCCACAACCGAAGTTAATTAACCATCTCTTAAGGCCTTAAGACATTGATAATTAACTTGTTGTGCACTATCAACAACCAAACCACGCTATACCAGGGTTACACGTAACTGACGTCCACAAGCTAACGGAGTGCTCCGTTAACACTGCAATAGCGAACATCTATAATAATGATAAAACATATTTAACGAAAAATACAATGTTAAACGATATATAACTGGCTACAAACCCTAATCCTACAGTTAAATCATTACAGGTCATATCAATGGTCATAATGACATTCACAATACATGTTACTACAACTAATACATGGCACAATAATAAAGTTCGTGCTACAAAGATAAATCCTCGTACGATGTACGAATGTTAGGATTGTCAATTGCCACGTCCATCCAGTCATCAGCCGTCGGGTCGATCTCAGTCCTGGCTACAGCATTAGGCGACGACCCGGCTGACATCCTCATAGGCTCCGGTAGGGCTGCAGGTCTCCGGGGTCCTAGAGGGCGAATAGTCCGTGGCGCACTTCTCTGGGCCGCATGTGGCTTGCATTTAATCCATATCCACATGCGTGAAATTATTCCACACTTCCATAATATCACCACTATTACGATCACTACGACGAAGGAGCCGGTCGAATATGACACAAACGACCGTACCCCCATGCCATCGACCATCGCTGGGTCGACCGCAGACAAGGGTGCTAGCTGCACGTACTTAGACTTCTGTAAATGGTCCCATTTTTGCATACTTAAATGCTCAACTATCATTGATTGGTTTAGTACCCCGGCCACATCCAACCGTGGCATATCAATGGCCAGACTGACTCGAGTGTAAGTCCTACTATAAGACTGTACTGGCTCAAATCGCCAACCCTTGCCACTATAATCACATTCACTAGACATCAAAGCAAACACACCATTCTTCACTACACACCGGTCTGTCAGTCGTCCGCCGCAGTGCACCTCAACCGCTTCTCCAAACGTTTGCAAAACCACATCTATTTTCTTGGGCAAATACTTTACTAGACGTTTCGTTGGACTCAGTCAGTCTAATATTGCAGGTACTATCGGTGGGGTTAGTGAGCAGACTCACTATGCACGGCACGTGGGTCCTATCGACCCTTAATTTCCAGTGACATACTCCAGGGTTACCACCAGGACATTCTGACCCGGTCGCATACTATCTGATCTTGGTGAGAAATACAGCGATTAATAAAGCTTCTCAACAACAGTACACGAACCCAATGCACTATGTTTATTCCATACCCGGACAGCAATGCCTTGCTGATTTCGGCCAAGAGTATAACCCTTCCGGCATTAATTTTGTCATCCTTCAACATGACCCGCATACCCCTCATAATCAGCGTACGCATCATGTCCTTATCCGCGTTACACAGCCTATCAATGTTGGCTATCATGGCGCACGCGGCCCGTGCAGCCTCGGCAGATATTGCTGCTACTGACATGGTGTATGTTAGATATGCTACTATAATCTATATTGTTACGTTCTGAACGCACTATACGATACTATATCAATGCGAAGGCTATTGGTACGATACTACCATACTAATTGTAATGTATACATGATGCTATATTTATGCTATGCCACTCGTACAGCGATGATGAAGAGATTAAAATTATCTCTGGCCACGTCGCCTTATAACCGCTTCGATACGACCGATGAAATCATCATATCGAGCACGGCCAAATGCGCCAATCCTGAGTCTCTTAGGGTCTGAGTAGACATCCAGAGCGAGACTGCGCTTGCGCAGAAAGTAGGGATGAGATGGAAGCGTTTCCATTGGCTCATTGGCAGTCTCGGGTACATCCTCCGAGGTGTCCATCATTACAGTACGAGGAGTCACCTGGGTTTCCATTGGTGACTCATGGTTTCTGTTCTGACTCGTACGAGGTTGATCTATATTTATATCAACCCCCTTACCACCCTTGCGCACCCTTGGCTCTTCATCAGAAGCCGGTCGCTTCCTACGAGCTCGCTTACTTGGTGTCGCATCGGAGTCGTTTACCGGCAAAGGTTTGGACTCGGGTACCATCGCTCGAGGGTGATGGCTAGCTTTCGTACCTTTAGCAGGGTTACGAATAGGGCGTGGTCTGACCTTGTCCCAACACATCTCTGAGTCCACTACACGTATCTTGGATATATTAAGTACGCGCACTTTCCCAGATCTCTGATGTCGGACATGAGCTACCGGACCATTGATCTTAAAGATCTCGTACTCAGGGTCACTGCGAGAGGTCAATTTCATCCTCTCCTCAGCTTTTACGACCACCGAATCGCCCACCTTGAACTCACCAGCGTTTGCACGCTTGTTAATTTGTTCTCGGTGCACTTCCCGAGACTTAGCCGTTTCTCCACGAGCTCGCAGCAAGGCATTATTAAGACACGTAAGTCTTTCACCCAGATCCTGCGTGGCATCCAGTGGGACAGTTAACGGAAGCCTTGCACGACGACCATACGTCAGATAAAATGGCGTATATCCAGTCGTGGAGTGACGAGAGCTGCGGTATGCGGCCAAAGCCGCGCCCAGTTCGTCCTCCCATGCACGAGATTCATTATTCACACCTTTCTGGATTAGCTCCTTGAGCGTACGATTGAACCTCTCGGTTCGTCCATTCGTTTGCGGATGGTATGGACTCGATCTTCTATGATCGATACCGTGTTCCTTAAATCGTTCTTCCAGATTATTCGAACAAAATTCTTTCCCTTGATCCGTTATCAGGATCTCAGGGACACCATGACGAGCCACATACTCGTTGAAAAACTTGTCTTCAACGTTCTGCGATGTTTTCGCAGCAATAGGGTATGCTTCTGCCCACGCAGAACAGTGATCGATTATCGTCATGATATACACATTACCTCTGCTTGACTCCAACAGTGGACCGATCAGATCCATACCAATTATCTGACTCGGATAATTAGCCATGGGCATCTCACTGTATTGAGGTCGTGTAGTGACGGGTCGGTTGACCTGGCACGTTGTGCACGTTTCAAGCATACGAACCACATCTTTCCTTAAAGACGTCCACACAAAAGAATCCCTTACCATACCGATGGTCTTTTTCAGACCTTGGTGACCGGCTCTCTCATGAGCCTTCCGGAGCACTTTCTCACGGAACAGGGTAGGTAATACGATTCTGGGGTACTCAGCGTCCAACGCTGAAGGTGTCACTAAGGAATACAAAATACCGTTTTTGACCATATACTCCTCCGGAGTGTCCTTGAACAACTCCGGGTATTCCTTGGTCTGTTCGGTACGTAATTCGTCGTAGGGTACGTCATAAACCTCTAGAGGGACGTGCGGTAACACACCTTCATCCACCTCGGGTATGACATAATCGCCCGTGTCTAATGTGGCGACCTCCACAGGACGACGTAATCTGGACAACATGTCCGCTCGAATATTCTTCGAGCCCTGGATGTACTCAATCTTACATCCGTACTCAGCAATCAGAACTGCCCAGCGCTGCACCTTCGTGTTCTTCACCTCACCCACAAACAAACTCTTGAGGGGTTTGTGGTCGGTGTACACGGTAAACTGCGCGCCAAATAGATATGGGCGGAGCTTCTTCAACGCATAGATCACAGCGTAAGCCTCCTTCTCTATTACGGGCCAATTAAGCTGACTATCTTTAAGAGTAGAGCTCACATACTGAATTACCCGCTCTATACCCTTATCATCGTCTTGTACCAGTATAGCACCAATAGCATAACTAGACGCGTCAGTGTATAATTTATAAGGGGCATTTAAATTCGGATATGTGAGAACCGTCTCACTACACAGCAAGTTCTGCAATTTCTTGAACGCTTGCTGTTCATCCTTACCCCACTCAAAACGCTTATACTTTTTAGTCAATTCTATTAAAGGCTTTGCAATTTCGGCGTAACCTTGTACACAAGATCGGTAATAACCCGTAGCTCCGAGAAAGCTTCTCACTTCACCCACATCTCGGGGTGGAGACATTTCTCTAATGACCTTGACCTTCTGAGCCTGAGGGGCTACACCTTGTGCTGAAATGCGATATCCTAACAAGTCTACTGACTTACTGGCGAAATCACATTTCTTCTTTTTCACTTGCAAATTATACTCTCGAATCTTGCGCATGACCTTACGCAAGTGTTGTGCATGTTCCGTTGGATTTCGTGAATATACGACTATATCGTCTACGAACACATGCACCCATTTTCCTACAAATTCCCGAAAAATGTCATTCATCGCCCTCTGAAATACGGCACCTGAATTGCAAAAACCGAACGGCATACGAATCCATTCGTACAAACCTTCGCTGCAGACGAACGCCGTCTTCTCTATGTCTTGGCTGTCCATTGGTATCTGCCAATATCCAGACTTCAAGTCCATAGTAGAAAACATCGTTGCGCCCCGCATTGAATCAAAAATGTCAGAGATGTTTGGTAGCGGGTAACTGTCCTTGCGGCATACCGAATTCAATTTCCTATAGTCAATACAAAACCGTGTGTCACCGTCCTTCTTAGGAACTAAAGTAATGGGCGACGCCCACAGGGATGACGATGGTCTTATGACGCCCGCATCAAGCATTTCTTTCACTTGGTTCTTGACCACATATTGCTTGGTTAGCGGTAGACGGTAGGCCTTCTGCCTTATAGGATAAGCATCTCCTGTTGGTACCGTACATTTCACCTTGGGGACCAACCCTAAAGTGTTTGGACGAGCCGTATCAAAGATATCCGCAAAGTCATCTATAACTTTGTCTATATCTTTATATCCGGTCGTTTCCTTACAACTCGCATTCACATATCGCAATTGTTCTCTATAGGGATACCTAAAAGGATATACCCGACCAAACCATACTACTACTTTGGTCCGATAGTCAATCTTTGCGTTTCCCAATTGCAAAGCATCCGCTCCAATCAAACACTCATGCCTCATACTCGCCACTACCGTACTTGGAATAGGCCGGGCATTTTCAAATTTGATTTGCGTTTCGCCCAAAAGTTCTATTGGGGCACCATTTACTGCTAAAAGCGTTCTTGCTCGTTTTAGCGGCCTAGCATCTAGCATGCTACGCCAAATATCCTTACGAATTAAGGATGTGCTAGCACCCGTATCTACTAAAGCATGCAGGTACTCACCCTTATTCACAAGACCGTTTCTTTCTAATCTCAGACGGATCAGAAACCGTTCGGTCGGTGTCCTCACCAACGGTTTCCTCCGTCTCCATTTACCGGACTCCTTCGTCCGCTCACCACCTCCGCATACGAATTCCTTCTCCCAGACGAATCGCGTTCAGTACCATATCTTCCATACTCGTCAGTGTTCTCACTCGTCAGAACGAACCCGTCCCTGTCCTCGTATTCGTCGGGGTCTCTCATTCGATTTGCCATGTCGCGCCGTACGTTGCGCGAACAGTCCCTCGGTGTGGTCTCTGGTCTCGACTGCCTATCACCATTTCCGACTTCATCTACTTGCATGTCCAGGTCCCATTCTTCTAATCGGGGACGTTTGCTTGCCCTCTGGGGTAGTGGCTTGGCCATCCTTGGTGGACCGGCATTGGGACAATCGCGTAGGAAATGTCCATCTTTCCCACACCGGAAGCACGTAACTGTCTTGGGTCGGTTACTTCCTTCGGTAAACAACCCCCGAGTGCTAACACAGTCCCTTGCCATGTGGTCTTCTTTACCACAGGTAAAGCACGTTAGGGGCGGTCTTTGTCCCCTTTGTTGTGGCTTCTGCGCTCTCTTCTGCCACAGAGTTTGTCGTGGTGGTTGCGCAGGCTGGTTACACTCACTCTTATAGTGCCCTATTCGTCCACAATTATAACACGTTATGTGATTGGCATTTTTGTTCCCGGGTGTCTGTCGCGGTGCGTGTGGGGTGGCTCTCTGCACTGGTTGTGTTGGTCGCTTTGGTTTCACTTCCCTCTGATTTCGTTGTCGCGGTTTTTCACTGTCCACCTTCATCTCGCCAATTATACCACATAGTTTTTCGATCATCTTATTTTGCTGTGTGATTTGACGTTTCAACGAATTAACTACCTGCCATATGCTTTGTTCGTCTGCAGGCTCTAAGGCATCGATCTCCATTCTTTCTTCCGACCTCCCGTCTATTCTCATTGCTTTCAGGAGATCGTTGTAAGTCTCCTCTTCTTCCGCGATTTCTATTGCTCGTGCCAACGTTCCCGCCTTCTTGCGTACAATCCTTTTACTTAGTCCCTTGTCGTTTACTGCCTTCAAATATATACCGAGCACTGTTCTTCTGTTGTCCACGTTCTCTATCGGGTACGCTCGGTTGGCTAATTCTCGATATCTTCTATTAAAGGTTATTATAGTTTCATTTCGTCTTTGCCTTACTCCTTCTAGGTCATACTTTATTCTCTCCTGCTCGTTGGATGACACGAAATTCGAAGTAATATAATCCCTCAACTCTTCAAACGTTACTTCATCCCTTATTTTCCCTACCAGGAAATCATCTACCGCTCGTGCCAGTTGACCACGGGCAGCTCTAGTGACTATGTAGGCGGGTACTCCCTCTAATAATCCCGCATTTGCTACCCACGCCCTTCTTGTGTCTTCCAGAAAGGCACGCACTTGTTCCGGTAATAAACCATCACAGGGTTGAATTCGCTGGATGGTTTCTCTAATCTCCTGTCGATGTACCCGGTCGTTCTCACGTCTATTACTGCTATCCACAATAGTAGTGGCCATTGCCGTCCCCATAGTCTGCATGGCTGCTACCGTTTCTGGTCGTAATTCAGTCCGTTGGGGTATCTCTACTGGAGGTAGTCCTGGGTCGGCTGGTACGGTGGGTCTACGTGGAGACGCCATTTTATAGATGTCTACCGGTAGTACAGACACACTACTACTCGTTGAAGTCGGGGTTGTTCAGGGCAATTAATGTCAGTTGTTATTTTTATCAATGAATCGTCACTGTATTCTCTATGCTGAGTTACTTTGGCAGATTCGGATTGTTTCGCTAGTTCTACGAATACCTGTACACGGTCGGCAATGTCTTTCAGTACAATATTAGCTGGCCGATCTACTTGGGCCATTAGTACTTACAGTTTGCGTTTATTTTACTCCTATCCTGGCAGACGAAGCCAATGAAGATTTTCGGTCTCCGATTACACAGGATTATGACGACCACTACGACTACGGAAAGACTTATGATGGTTAATAGATTGCTGCGACAATCTATCTTTCCGACGCTGTAGCGGTGCTTATTGCTGGCTCGCCTCTTCCGATTTTGTGAAGATATTTTGTTAGCAATACGGGCCTATCTGATTTATTAGAATGATTCAGGTAAGGCACGATGATGTTTCGTGCTTCTGGAGTAAAATACAACTTCGACTCGCTACTTATATTATGATGGCTATTTATTACTAATATACTTATAACAAATTCGACTTTTGCTGCCGAAGATAAAAGGCTAAACTGTATATATTTTAAGAATAATTTACACGATTTCTAGCAACTGCTATTCTAAACTACTGCTTATACTGCGCTGCGAACTCGCAGAGGTAGAAGGATACCTACTCGAATCACTGATGGTAAAAGATTAAAAACTCAATAGACCAAGTGCCTATTATATACCAATTACATTTTCCTAACTTCTATACATATTACGATACATAGACCTATATATATCGTAATACATAGTTCCTGTTCCTTTCATCTTTCTGGGTAGTCATAACCACAGCTTGATTGGCCTGCATCATTCTTGCCTCCAATCAACATCTGCTTATCTCTTCCCAGAAGCTTGTACCTATTTTTGTTGGTCGTCCTGACCAATCCCCTTTCGCCTATCTCTCGATTTAACTTTGAAACTTGTTCCTTATATTTCTCTGCCACAGATTTTGACTAGATGCTCATTGATTATGACGTCATCCCGGCCAATCAAACTCTGGGCTTCTCTTCTAGGAATTCATTATTAAACATGCTATATCTACGCTTCAATCTGACAAAGCGGTTCTATCTGGTTCTGATTTGATGCGATCTGTCAGCTAACTAACAACATTACAGAATGTGTTGTTGTTGCATGCCTTCCTTTGATAGACATATAGTTGATATACAAATTTCGATTGTGTTATTAATTCCTACAGGACGCTACACTGCCTCTGTCCTGTCCCTTGCCTATCGTGGATAAGCCTGTAGGAAACGAACGTTAATAAGCACATGAGCTGTATGATCTCATTGCCAGCTGGTGTTGTTGTACTTGCTTAAGGGAGTCGGAATGCCGACCGTCGACAACTACATGTCAGTCTGTTTCCTATAATTCTCTCGATTCCCATCGACTCATATCTATTCTTACCACTCTATTATTTACTAAATTAACGGCCTAAATGACTGCTGAATTTCATAAAAGTGTATGCCGATCCCACAGCAACAACTTTTATCTTCAACTATTGACAGACACCATCAACTCAGAACCGTCGGTCTTATTCCAACCTATTCTATTTTCTAATTTATCATGATGAATATACTACTACAGTTTCAATCTGGTTCCTATTCTATTTCTGCGAAACCTATCCTATTTCCGCGAAACTGTATCACTACTAGCACTGGTCAAAGTCAACCAGTGCATCCTACTGCTTCTCTAATTGCTACTGCTACTATTCCCTGGTATTTTCAAATATGAGAATTTCACTGAGGTCTTACTTGCAAATATAAGACGTCTACCGGGGTCATGACTTCCCATAAGACAATCCGATATCTACACATGCCCCACAACCGAAGTTAATTAACCATCTCTTAAGGCCTTAAGACATTGATAATTAACTTGTTGTGCACTATCAACAACCAAACCACGCTATACCAAGGTTACACGTAACTGACGTCCACAAGCTAACGGAGTGCTCCATTAACACTGCAATAGCGAACATCTATAATAATGATAAAACATATTTAACGAAAAATACAATGTTAAACGATATATAACTGGCTACAAACCCTAATCCTACAGTTAAATCATTACAGGTCATATCAATGGTCATAATGACATTCACAATACATGTTACTACAACTAATACATGGCACAATAATAAAGTTCGTGCTACAAAGATAAATCCTCGTACGATGTACGAATGTTAGGATTGTCAATTGCCACGTCCATCCAGTCATCAGCCGTCGGGTCGATCTCAGTCCTGGCTACAGCATTAGGCGACGACCCGGCTGACATCCTCATAGGCTCCGGTAGGGCTGCAGGTCTCCGGGGTCCTAGAGGGCGAATAGTCCGTGGCGCACTTCTCTGGGCCGCATGTGGCTTGCATTTAATCCATATCCACATGCGTGAAATTATTCCACACTTCCATAATATCACCACTATTACGATCACTACGACGAAGGAGCCGGTCGAATATGACACAAACGACCGTACCCCCATGCCATCGACCATCGCTGGGTCGACCGCAGACAAGGGTGCTAGCTGCACGTACTTAGACTTCTGTAAATGGTCCCATTTTTGCATACTTAAATGCTCAACTATCATTGATTGGTTTAGTACCCCGGCCACATCCAACCGTGGCATATCAATGGCCAGACTGACTCGAGTGTAAGTCCTACTATAAGACTGTACTGGCTCAAATCGCCAACCCTTGCCACTATAATCACATTCACTAGACATCAAAGCAAACACACCATTCTTCACTACACACCGGTCTGTCAGTCGTCCGCCGCAGTGCACCTCAACCGCTTCTCCAAACGTTTGCAAAACCACATCTATTTTCTTGGGCAAATACTTTACTAGACGTTTCGTTGGACTCAGTCAGTCTAATATTGCAGGTACTATCGGTGGGGTTAGTGAGCAGACTCACTATGCACGGCACGTGGGTCCTATCGACCCTTAATTTCCAGTGACATACTCCAGGGTTACCACCAGGACATTCTGACCCGGTCGCATACTATCTGATCTTGGTGAGAAATACAGCGATTAATAAAGCTTCTCAACAACAGTACACGAACCCAATGCACTATGTTTATTCCATACCCGGACAGCAATGCCTTGCTGATTTCGGCCAAGAGTATAACCCTTCCGGCATTAATTTTGTCATCCTTCAACATGACCCGCATACCCCTCATAATCAGCGTACGCATCATGTCCTTATCCGCGTTACACAGCCTATCAATGTTGGCTATCATGGCGCACGCGGCCCGTGCAGCCTCGGCAGATATTGCTGCTACTGACATGGTGTATGTTAGATATGCTACTATAATCTATATTGTTACGTTCTGAACGCACTATACGATACTATATCAATGCGAAGGCTATTGGTACGATACTACCATACTAATTGTAATGTATACATGATGCTATATTTATGCTATGCCACTCGTACAGCGATGATGAAGAGATTAAAATTATCTCTGGCCACGTCGCCTTATAACCGCTTCGATACGACCGATGAAATCATCATATCGAGCACGGCCAAATGCGCCAATCCTGAGTCTCTTAGGGTCTGAGTAGACATCCGGAGCGAGACTGCGCTTGCGCAGAAAGTAGGGATGAGATGGAAGCGTTTCCATTGGCTCATTGGCAGTCTCGGGTACATCCTCCGAGGTGTCCATCATTACAGTACGAGGAGTCACCTGGGTTTCCATTGGTGACTCATGGTTTCTGTTCTGACTCGTACGAGGTTGATCTATATTTATATCAACCCCCTTACCACCCTTGCGCACCCTTGGCTCTTCATCAGAAGCCGGTCGCTTCCTACGAGCTCGCTTACTTGGTGTCGCATCGGAGTCGTTTACCGGCAAAGGTTTGGACTCGGGTACCATCGCTCGAGGGTGATGGCTAGCTTTCGTACCTTTAGCAGGGTTACGAATAGGGCGTGGTCTGACCTTGTCCCAACACATCTCTGAGTCCACTACACGTATCTTGGATATATTAAGTACGCGCACTTTCCCAGATCTCTGATGTCGGACATGAGCTACCGGACCATTGATCTTAAAGATCTCGTACTCAGGGTCACTGCGAGAGGTCAATTTCATCCTCTCCTCAGCTTTTACGACCACCGAATCGCCCACCTTGAACTCACCAGCGTTTGCACGCTTGTTAATTTGTTCTCGGTGCACTTCCCGAGACTTAGCCGTTTCTCCACGAGCTCGCAGCAAGGCATTATTAAGACACGTAAGTCTTTCACCCAGATCCTGCGTGGCATCCAGTGGGACAGTTAACGGAAGCCTTGCACGACGACCATACGTCAGATAAAATGGCGTATATCCAGTCGTGGAGTGACGAGAGCTGCGGTATGCGGCCAAAGCCGCGCCCAGTTCGTCCTCCCATGCACGAGATTCATTATTCACACCTTTCTGGATTAGCTCCTTGAGCGTACGATTGAACCTCTCGGTTCGTCCATTCGTTTGCGGATGGTATGGACTCGATCTTCTATGATCGATACCGTGTTCCTTAAATCGTTCTTCCAGATTATTCGAACAAAATTCTTTCCCTTGATCCGTTATCAGGATCTCAGGGACACCATGACGAGCCACATACTCGTTGAAAAACTTGTCTTCAACGTTCTGCGATGTTTTCGCAGCAATAGGGTATGCTTCTGCCCACGCAGAACAGTGATCGATTATCGTCATGATATACACATTACCTCTGCTTGACTCCAACAGTGGACCGATCAGATCCATACCAATTATCTGACTCGGATAATTAGCCATGGGCATCTCACTGTATTGAGGTCGTGTAGTGACGGGTCGGTTGACCTGGCACGTTGTGCACGTTTCAAGCATACGAACCACATCTTTCCTTAAAGACGTCCACACAAAAGAATCCCTTACCATACCGATGGTCTTTTTCAGACCTTGGTGACCGGCTCTCTCATGAGCCTTCCGGAGCACTTTCTCACGGAACAGGGTAGGTAATACGATTCTGGGGTACTCAGCGTCCAACGCTGAAGGTGTCACTAAGGAATACAAAATACCGTTTTTGACCATATACTCCTCCGGAGTGTCCTTGAACAACTCCGGGTATTCCTTGGTCTGTTCGGTACGTAATTCGTCGTAGGGTACGTCATAAACCTCTAGAGGGACGTGCGGTAACACACCTTCATCCACCTCGGGTATGACATAATCGCCCGTGTCTAATGTGGCGACCTCCACAGGACGACGTAATCTGGACAACATGTCCGCTCGAATATTCTTCGAGCCCTGGATGTACTCAATCTTACATCCGTACTCAGCAATCAGAACTGCCCAGCGCTGCACCTTCGTGTTCTTCACCTCACCCACAAACAAACTCTTGAGGGGTTTGTGGTCGGTGTACACGGTAAACTGCGCGCCAAATAGATATGGGCGGAGCTTCTTCAACGCATAGATCACAGCGTAAGCCTCCTTCTCTATTACGGGCCAATTAAGCTGACTATCTTTAAGAGTAGAGCTCACATACTGAATTACCCGCTCTATACCCTTATCATCGTCTTGTACCAGTATAGCACCAATAGCATAACTAGACGCGTCAGTGTATAATTTATAAGGGGCATTTAAATTCGGATATGTGAGAACCGTCTCACTACACAGCAAGTTCTGCAATTTCTTGAACGCTTGCTGTTCATCCTTACCCCACTCAAAACGCTTATACTTTTTAGTCAATTCTATTAAAGGCTTTGCAATTTCGGCGTAACCTTGTACACAAGATCGGTAATAACCCGTAGCTCCGAGAAAGCTTCTCACTTCACCCACATCTCGGGGTGGAGACATTTCTCTAATGACCTTGACCTTCTGAGCCTGAGGGGCTACACCTTGTGCTGAAATGCGATATCCTAACAAGTCTACTGACTTACTGGCGAAATCACATTTCTTCTTTTTCACTTGCAAATTATACTCTCGAATCTTGCGCATGACCTTACGCAAGTGTTGTGCATGTTCCGTTGGATTTCGTGAATATACGACTATATCGTCTACGAACACATGCACCCATTTTCCTACAAATTCCCGAAAAATGTCATTCATCGCCCTCTGAAATACGGCACCTGAATTGCAAAAACCGAACGGCATACGAATCCATTCGTACAAACCTTCGCTGCAGACGAACGCCGTCTTCTCTATGTCTTGGCTGTCCATTGGTATCTGCCAATATCCAGACTTCAAGTCCATAGTAGAAAACATCGTTGCGCCCCGCATTGAATCAAAAATGTCAGAGATGTTTGGTAGCGGGTAACTGTCCTTGCGGCATACCGAATTCAATTTCCTATAGTCAATACAAAACCGTGTGTCACCGTCCTTCTTAGGAACTAAAGTAATGGGCGACGCCCACGGGGATGACGATGGTCTTATGACGCCCGCATCAAGCATTTCTTTCACTTGGTTCTTGACCACATATTGCTTGGTTAGCGGTAGACGGTAGGCCTTCTGCCTTATAGGATAAGCATCTCCTGTTGGTACCGTACATTTCACCTTGGGGACCAACCCTAAAGTGTTTGGACGAGCCGTATCAAAGATATCCGCAAAGTCATCTATAACTTTGTCTATATCTTTATATCCGGTCGTTTCCTTACAACTCGCATTCACATATCGCAATTGTTCTCTATAGGGATACCTAAAAGGATATACCCGACCAAACCATACTACTACTTTGGTCCGATAGTCAATCTTTGCGTTTCCCAATTGCAAAGCATCCGCTCCAATCAAACACTCATGCCTCATACTCGCCACTACCGTACTTGGAATAGGCCGGGCATTTTCAAATTTGATTTGCGTTTCGCCCAAAAGTTCTATTGGGGCACCATTTACTGCTAAAAGCGTTCTTGCTCGTTTTAGCGGCCTAGCATCTAGCATGCTACGCCAAATATCCTTACGAATTAAGGATGTGCTAGCACCCGTATCTACTAAAGCATGCAGGTACTCACCCTTATTCACAAGACCGTTTCTTTCTAATCTCAGACGGATCAGAAACCGTTCGGTCGGTGTCCTCACCAACGGTTTCCTCCGTCTCCATTTACCGGACTCCTTCGTCCGCTCACCACCTCCGCATACGAATTCCTTCTCCCAGACGAATCGCGTTCAGTACCATATCTTCCATACTCGTCAGTGTTCTCACTCGTCAGAACGAACCCGTCCCTGTCCTCGTATTCGTCGGGGTCTCTCATTCGATTTGCCATGTCGCGCCGTACGTTGCGCGAACAGTCCCTCGGTGTGGTCTCTGGTCTCGACTGCCTATCACCATTTCCGACTTCATCTACTTGCATGTCCAGGTCCCATTCTTCTAATCGGGGACGTTTGCTTGCCCTCTGGGGTAGTGGCTTGGCCATCCTTGGTGGACCGGCATTGGGACAATCGCGTAGGAAATGTCCATCTTTCCCACACCGGAAGCACGTAACTGTCTTGGGTCGGTTACTTCCTTCGGTAAACAACCCCCGAGTGCTAACACAGTCCCTTGCCATGTGGTCTTCTTTACCACAGGTAAAGCACGTTAGGGGCGGTCTTTGTCCCCTTTGTTGTGGCTTCTGCGCTCTCTTCTGCCACAGAGTTTGTCGTGGTGGTTGCGCAGGCTGGTTACACTCACTCTTATAGTGCCCTATTCGTCCACAATTATAACACGTTATGTGATTGGCATTTTTGTTCCCGGGTGTCTGTCGCGGTGCGTGTGGGGTGGCTCTCTGCACTGGTTGTGTTGGTCGCTTTGGTTTCACTTCCCTCTGATTTCGTTGTCGCGGTTTTTCACTGTCCACCTTCATCTCGCCAATTATACCACATAGTTTTTCGATCATCTTATTTTGCTGTGTGATTTGACGTTTCAACGAATTAACTACCTGCCATATGCTTTGTTCGTCTGCAGGCTCTAAGGCATCGATCTCCATTCTTTCTTCCGACCTCCCGTCTATTCTCATTGCTTTCAGGAGATCGTTGTAAGTCTCCTCTTCTTCCGCGATTTCTATTGCTCGTGCCAACGTTCCCGCCTTCTTGCGTACAATCCTTTTACTTAGTCCCTTGTCGTTTACTGCCTTCAAATATATACCGAGCACTGTTCTTCTGTTGTCCACGTTCTCTATCGGGTACGCTCGGTTGGCTAATTCTCGATATCTTCTATTAAAGGTTATTATAGTTTCATTTCGTCTTTGCCTTACTCCTTCTAGGTCATACTTTATTCTCTCCTGCTCGTTGGATGACACGAAATTCGAAGTAATATAATCCCTCAACTCTTCAAACGTTACTTCATCCCTTATTTTCCCTACCAGGAAATCATCTACCGCTCGTGCCAGTTGACCACGGGCAGCTCTAGTGACTATGTAGGCGGGTACTCCCTCTAATAATCCCGCATTTGCTACCCACGCCCTTCTTGTGTCTTCCAGAAAGGCACGCACTTGTTCCGGTAATAAACCATCACAGGGTTGAATTCGCTGGATGGTTTCTCTAATCTCCTGTCGATGTACCCGGTCGTTCTCACGTCTATTACTGCTATCCACAATAGTAGTGGCCATTGCCGTCCCCATAGTCTGCATGGCTGCTACCGTTTCTGGTCGTAATTCAGTCCGTTGGGGTATCTCTACTGGAGGTAGTCCTGGGTCGGCTGGTACGGTGGGTCTACGTGGAGACGCCATTTTATAGATGTCTACCGGTAGTACAGACACACTACTACTCGTTGAAGTCGGGGTTGTTCAGGGCAATTAATGTCAGTTGTTATTTTTATCAATGAATCGTCACTGTATTCTCTATGCTGAGTTACTTTGGCAGATTCGGATTGTTTCGCTAGTTCTACGAATACCTGTACACGGTCGGCAATGTCTTTCAGTACAATATTAGCTGGCCGATCTACTTGGGCCATTAGTACTTACAGTTTGCGTTTATTTTACTCCTATCCTGGCAGACGAAGCCAATGAAGATTTTCGGTCTCCGATTACACAGGATTATGACGACCACTACGACTACGGAAAGACTTATGATGGTTAATAGATTGCTGCGACAATCTATCTTTCCGACGCTGTAGCGGTGCTTATTGCTGGCTCGCCTCTTCCGATTTTGTGAAGATATTTTGTTAGCAATACGGGCCTATCTGATTTATTAGAATGATTCAGGTAAGGCACGATGATGTTTCGTGCTTCTGGAGTAAAATACAACTTCGACTCGCTACTTATATTATGATGGCTATTTATTACTAATATACTTATAACAAATTCGACTTTTGCTGCCGAAGATAAAAGGCTAAACTGTATATATTTTAAGAATAATTTACACGATTTCTAGCAACTGCTATTCTAAACTACTGCTTATACTGCGCTGCGAACTCGCAGAGGTAGAAGGATACCTACTCGAATCACTGATGGTAAAAGATTAAAAACTCAATAGACCAAGTGCCTATTATATACCAATTACATTTTCCTAACTTCTATACATATTACGATACATAGACCTATATATATCGTAATACATAGTTCCTGTTCCTTTCATCTTTCTGGGTAGTCATAACCACAGCTTGATTGGCCTGCATCATTCTTGCCTCCAATCAACATCTGCTTATCTCTTCCCAGAAGCTTGTACCTATTTTTGTTGGTCGTCCTGACCAATCCCCTTTCGCCTATCTCTCGATTTAACTTTGAAACTTGTTCCTTATATTTCTCTGCCACAGATTTTGACTAGATGCTCATTGATTATGACGTCATCCCGGCCAATCAAACTCTGGGCTTCTCTTCTAGGAATTCATTATTAAACATGCTATATCTACGCTTCAATCTGACAAAGCGGTTCTATCTGGTTCTGATTTGATGCGATCTGTCAGCTAACTAACAACATTACAGAATGTGTTGTTGTTGCATGCCTTCCTTTGATAGACATATAGTTGATATACAAATTTCGATTGTGTTATTAATTCCTACAGGACGCTACACTGCCTCTGTCCTGTCCCTTGCCTATCGTGGATAAGCCTGTAGGAAACGAACGTTAATAAGCACATGAGCTGTATGATCTCATTGCCAGCTGGTGTTGTTGTACTTGCTTAAGGGAGTCGGAATGCCGACCGTCGACAACTACATGTCAGTCTGTTTCCTATAATTCTCTCGATTCCCATCGACTCATATCTATTCTTACCACTCTATTATTTACTAAATTAACGGCCTAAATGACTGCTGAATTTCATAAAAGTGTATGCCGATCCCACAGCAACAACTTTTATCTTCAACTATTGACAGACACCATCAACTCAGAACCGTCGGTCTTATTCCAACCTATTCTATTTTCTAATTTATCATGATGAATATACTACTACAGTTTCAATCTGGTTCCTATTCTATTTCTGCGAAACCTATCCTATTTCCGCGAAACTGTATCACTACTAGCACTGGTCAAAGTCAACCAGTGCATCCTACTGCTTCTCTAATTGCTACTGCTACTATTCCCTGGTATTTTCAAATATGAGAATTTCACTGAGGTCTTACTTGCAAATATAAGACGTCTACCGGGGTCATGACTTCCCATAAGACAATCCGATATCTACAACATGTAACCTTTCAATGAACGTTCTACACAGATCCTGTCTAACCTTGAAGCTAACCTTCCATCGGTTGAAAACCAAGTAAATTCCTGGCCTTCTGGATTTTCAATCCGATAAGTGTCTAACAAGTTTTTATTTTCACAAATGTGTTTCAAAATATTATGCGATGTGTCATTAAAATTAGACCTAGAGTTTCTGTCTTTAGCCTCGTCTAATATGCAATTAAAGTCACCGCCCATAATTAGGTTTTCAGGCGTTCTGTCTTGAATTATAGTGGAAACATCATTTAGAAATTCACGGCGCAATTGATGAGAGGTAGGTGCATAAAGGCACATCAAATTTAAACTTGTGTTTAATACATCAATTGATACACAAATCCATCGTCCATTTGGATCTGATGACGACGATATAACGTCAACATAGTCTGCCCTTTTGAAATATCTTTGAGAGATTCATACACTTCAGCTTTTTGAATTTTGGTCTCTTGTAGAAAAGCAATATCAACTCTCTCATTTGCTAATTCTTCAAGCAAGTGGCGCTGCTTGAATTCGGTAATTAATCCTCTGCAATTGATGGTGCAGATAATCATAATTTGTAAAATGATGTTTACAACCGCCATCATTAGATTAACTGGATTTGGGTTTTTTAGCTCGTTTCTTAGACCATTTACCAAATTTTCCTGCGAATTCAATATTTCCTAGTTCTACCACAGACAATTATTCATATTTGGAAATATCAGAATCATGGTGCAGTAGACGATATTCCACGCCTCTCGTCGTTACATATGGCACTAACACTTCACCCCCTTCTGATCGGTACATTAGCATTTCATCTTTCATCTGTGAACTCTGTGTTTGAATGGACACATCTGATTCTGCAACTGACATTGTATCATCATCCATATCATTTACTTCAATCTCAGATTCTGAGCTATTGCCTTCTTTATGACGCTTATTGCTACTTAAGTAACATTTGGCAGTAGCATCATTTACCATATCTTCAAGCTGACTTAAATCAAGTGGGCTTAACGGAAAATCGACTGAACTTTCTGTCTTCTGAGTCCTAAACGTATCCTGTCCTAATTTTAATTCATCTTCTAAGGAATTGTAAACTGGCCTTCTGTAAGATCATCATTTTCCTGCGTGTCTTTTACAGCAACGTTTGGCTCCACTGCATTTTGAGTATTTTCTTGACTTAAGGTTATACCCTCCTCTAATACATGAATTTCATCAACTGTAGTTACTTTAACAGGATTTGATGATTTGTTTGTGTCATTGACAGTGGCATGAACCAAAACCACAGCTTCCGTAGCGGTTGCTTCAGAAGCATTTGACTCAGTTGCATCCTTTAATGGGCGATTATCTCCTGATACTGAGGGCTTGTTTTGATTTTTTGGACAGCGCCATTTAAAATGGTCAACTGAACCACAGAGCAAACATTTGTTTCGATTGGGACAATCTGTTGCCAAATGGTCAGTACTTAGGCAGATCCGGCATTCTTTAATTTGCCCTCTATACCATAAGGGCAGGACAAAGCTGCCATCAAGCGTCAATCTGCTTGGTAAAGGGTTATCCACTTTATCAAACCAAATACGTCTTACACCGTTTTCTAGCATTCTGTCAAAGGGATACGTTTCCCGTTCAATCTTTTGCACTTTGCCATACTTCTTGAGTTCACTCATGATTCTGTCATCTGGAATTTCTAGTGGAACTTTCATCTTCACTAGCAACCTATCTGACTCGATTTCCTCTACGTTACAAACTTCACCTTTTACAATAAGAACATCTTCCAGAAGCTTTTCCTTGACCCCCTCATTTGACACTGTTACATTCCATACAGTTTTAGTAACATTGATAAGCCCCTGCAAAGTAGCAGGTCCCGCGCCAACGACGTCTTTTAACCCATGATACACGTCGATAGCCGTGACACCCCACCCCTTAGTTGTTATTTTAAGGCTTAGGGTACGCTTATAGGTTGCCATGGTGGTTTATCAAAGGAGGAACCCCATACTTCTACAATATATAATAAATATATACTTATATAACACCAGGACGTCAGGGAAAGAGCTAAACACTAAATAAATAGTGTCCCCTTTTGAAACCCTGACGTCTACCAACAAATATACGAATAGAGAGTACAGTCGTATATTTGTTCGTTTGAACCACTTTCTAAGTGGTTCACTAACACCTAGCCGATTAAAGTATACTAACAAATATATGAATAGATAGTACAGTCATATATTTGTTAGTCTGTTCGAGTTGACCCGGGACAGCCAACTGACTATAAGGATTTATATAGTTAAAGAACTAGGCTTGTGCTTACACATGACAAAGGAATTAAATCCACTCACTCAAGCGATCTTGCCAAGTATAATGCGCTAGCCTACGAACTATAGAAATAGCAGACTGGCTCGGGGAGAAATGTATTACATTGACAGTAAGAGGAGCCATATTAAATGGCGGAAACCGCAAGCTAAGAGGAATGCCTTTAGAAAATGGAGACACAAAATGCGCTCCAACCAAGACAAGAATTTACAAATTAAACATAAAGTTTGAAAGGAAATACTAATACGAAATATATGTATAAAATTTATCCACAAAATCGCTCTAGAAACTAGCAAATTCGGGCAGCAATTGCAGAGCTAAATAAACGCGTGCGTTCACTTCGACTACTACTACTACTACTACTACTACTACTACTACTACTACTACTACTACTACTACTACTACTACTACTACTACTACTACTACTACTACTATTACTACTACTACTACTACTACTACTACTACTACTACTACTACTACTACTACTACTACTACTACTACTACTACTACTACTACTACTACTACTACCACTACTACTACTACTACTACTACTGCTACTACTACTACTACTACTACTACTACCACTACTACTACTACTACTACTACTACTACTACTACTACTACTACTACTACTACTACTACTACTACTACTACTACTGCTGCTGCTGCTGCTGGTGCTTTTTCTACTAGTGCTACTGCTACTGCTACTACTACTACTACTACTACTACTACTACTACTACTACTACTACTACTACTACTACTACTACTACTACTACTACTAGGCTGACTAGCTGGCTGGCCGGCTGCCTGGCATCAGTTTCAATCGTTAAGACGGAAGTCGGCATTAGAAAACATTATGTCGGCATAGTTAAGACAAAAGTCGCCATTAGAAAGGATTATGTCTACATAAATAAGTCGTAAGTCGACGGTAGAAGCGGGCAATAACATTATCTTTGGGCGAGTTATTTATTTATAAATAACATTTTATTACACGCGGTTGTTGCACACCATTTGATTGGAAACTGTCATTACTTTTAACGAGTATCCGGTACCCGATTCTACTGCTCGGAATTGTAAAATATTTGGAGTCGTATACTCCGAGAGCGCTAAAATAGTGCTTGATATCAATACATGACGTCATAACTGCGCACGCCTCAAATAGCTATATATGATGTGACCAAATTAAGAAGAGCCAGTGTCAGTCTTCTCGGATGGGACTTTAAACTGAGGTCCCGTCATACAGTGCCCATCACTGTGTGAACGTGAGCTAGGGTTAGGTAGGCAAGAAATTTCGGCATAGTCAAAGTAAACCGGATGCTGAATGGATCCCTCCTCGGATGGAACCACGCAACATACGGATTACAAAACCAAAACCAAATTGCTAGAATTAGAATCTTTCGGAATTTTCGAGGGGACTATGGAGGGATGTAACCCGGATGACTGATCGAGTTCGTCCTCGGACGGACACAGTCACCATACGGGCTACCTAACCAATCAAAATCAAACAAGTGCGCGCTGGTGCCTGCTCGGATGATGGCCAGAAGACCAAATGGGTCCCAGGACCCGAAAGACCCCACACCCCAACCTCCCCACTCCCCCCAAAGGGGCCGGGAGGTCTCTGACCTAAAGCCCCCTCCCCCCCCCCCCTTGGGTGCATCAGGTCATAAGACCGTACGCACCTCCCCCGACCCAACACCTACCCCATCCCTTCCCCACCCCTGTTAGGTCCAGGTTAGGCTATCCCCATTACACACGCCCAAGCATGAGGAGCAACAAAAAAAAGCCATGGAAAAGAACAGCAACATGAGACAAAATCGAGAGACAACGATCAACACACACACACACACACACACACACACACACACACACACACACACACACACACACACACACACACACACACACACACACACACACACACACACACACACACACACACACACACACACACACACACACACACACACACACACACACACACACACACACACACACACACACACACACACACACACACACACACACACACACACACACACACACACACACACACACACACACACACACACACACACACACACACACACACACACACACACACACACACACACACACACACACACACACACACACACACACACACACACACACACACACACACACACACACACACACACACACACACACACACACACACACACACACACACACACACACACACACACACACACACACACACACACACACACACACACACACACACACACACACACACACACACACACACACACACACACACACACACACACACACACACACACACACACACACACACACACACACACACACACACACACACACACACACACACACACACACACACACACACACACACACACACACACACACACACACACACACACACACACACACACACACACACACACACACACACACACACACACACACACACACACACACACACACACACACACACACACACACACACACACACACACACACACACACACACACACACACACACACACACACACACACACACACACACACACACACACACACACACACACACACACACACACACACACACACACACACACACACACACACACACACACACAGAGACACAAGCTAATGCACAAACCGACGTCACAAGAATTCACAAGAATTCAACAGAAACCATAAAGGCCAGGCGTGAGTCTAGACCCTAGCATTGGGAACTAGCATATAAACGCCTCAAATATTACAACACACACACACAAGAAGAGCCACATTTGCACAGGCCGCGTTAATATCGCTGGTGATGCGGTAAAACGTAAAATATTTTGTAATATCGACGGCGACGTCACATAATATCGCCGTCGATATTGCGTAATATCGCCGTCAATATTTTGCAATATGGACGGCGACATTACACAATATCGCCGGCGACGTTACACAATATCGCCGGCGACGTTACAAAATATCGCCGTCGATATTTTGTAATATCGACGGCGATATTGTGTAATGTCGCCGTCGATATTACGCAATATCGACGGCAATCGTGTGCCACATGGTGTTCCAAAAATGCCATCGTGCGTCGCGCGTCGAGGGCGATAAAAAAATATAGCATGTTTTTATCGCCCACCACGCGTGACGCACGATGTTTCCTACAATATCGCATATTTTTTTATCGCCCACGACGCACGACAGCATTAATAGAACACCATACTAAAGAACAGTAGCTGCCTTGGGAAACAGGCCCCGCGGCTTCTCAGAAACACAAAACTTGCACCACGACGACGACGACAACGACGACGACGACGGCGGCGACGACGACGACGGTGATGGCGGCGCCGTAGCGGCTGCGGCAGCCACGACGACGTCATTGACGACGACGACGACGACAACGATAACGGACGGAGGCGGAGGCAGCTATACAATGGCGGCGACGATGGCGACAACAGCTACGACGAGGACGATGATGAAGATGCAGATGATGATCATGACGGTAATGAAGACGACGATGGTGATGAAGATGATGTCGATGATGATGATGGTGATGATGATGATGATGATCCCTCTATAACTCCAATGAGTGAGTAGTATCAATACCAATGTTGCAATCTTTCAGTGGCTGTGTGATAACATAAATAAATCGCTTATATCGTACATTTTGATAAGGATGAAATTAACAGATTATGTATTTATGCAACTTATCTAGGGTTTTACGGATGTTGCGAGATAAAAACGACGAATGTTGATAAATGAATGAATTCTTAGCCATATGAACACGCGCTTGAGATGAAGAACTACAGACCAACCTACCAATTACACAAATCATTTTCTCATCCGCGAATCTAATTCACTGGATATAATTATTAGATAAGAAACTAAACAGCCTCAGACGCAATTTTTTTCCTATTAGTATTATCTTATATTATTGGCACGGGCTATACTATTAAATTAGGCTATATGGAATGGAGAGATCCGATAGACGACTTCATAATCAATTACGTCACAAATATGCTGACGTCACAATCATAATTCATAATGAATGGCGTATCTAGCTCTGTCATGAACATTTAAAAGTTTGTCAAGTGTCGAAATTGTAGGCTCCTTATGTCTTTAATGGATTTACTATTTAATAAACATAGGCCATACGCAACCGCCGTCCCACGCTAGTACCCCCCCCCCCCCAAACGTCAGCAAGTATTCCTCCTTTCTCTCCCTGGTCCCTTCAGGTTCCAGACAGAACGCCAGTCGAGCGGTGAGGGGCTTGCTCCGCCGAGGAGGAGGAGGCGCCCCGTGATCACTGGCCCTCCCGGGCGTCCATCGGTCCGTGGTGCCGGTCTTGGGGACTGTGACGCTGACTCGTTCACACGAGGTTGGGCTCCTCCACAAATAATTGCTGACCGGAGCGATCAGTTGTCTCCAACGAGAGGCGTAGCTCCAGCAGGATATTTTCAGAATGGCTAGGTGCCTGTGTATGCCTAACGAGCAGGGACGTGGTTGCTTCGTCCCTGGCGGCGGGTACACTTGTCTCGTCCTCGTCGCCCACTGGAGGGAGCTCAAGGCATAGTCAGGCCCTGCCAACCGATATCATCTTCCAGAGCTGTGGGGTAGGTCGCGTGTGTGCTCTGACTTTCTCCTGCTTTACCCTTTCTCCTTTGTCCGAGTGGGGGATGGCGTCGTCGATAAGTACGTTCGTTCCTGCAGAGGTGGTCTGAACAATGCGGGTGGCTGAATTAGAAGCGGTGACTGATCGAGTCGCTGGTGAAATGGTTCCTGCGGCAGGGTAGGCAGCTGTAGGGGTCTCTGGGGTGGAGGCGGCGGTGGTGGTGGTCGTAACAGTGGGTGTTTCGGTGGCGGGGAGGGCTCTGCTGGCGACAAGGGATGGGAATCTTTCAGGTGCAGTTGGCCGAGAAGGCGTCCACAGGTTGATGGCAGGTCCCTCATGGGAGAGAGATCTGTTTGGGCTAATTCGACAGGGATGGGTGGTGTGTGCAGGTGTTTAGGTTTTCCAGGAGCTTTGGGCACGATATTTTGATCGCGGGCCGAAAGAAAATGTTGCATGTGGCGGCAACAGGAGCAATTCGCGTCCTAATCATCGGCAGTGCTGTCCAAGCTACCATTGCTCCTGAGGCGAGAGGGTCTGTGAGGCGATGGTGGAACTGGCTGTCTATCCAGGTGAAAGGTCCTAATTGGGAGATGAGACAGCAGACATTTCCTACTTGTTCCAGGCAGTTGGTCGGTGATGAGCGATTCCTATTCGTCTCGTCATTCTAAGTATATATCTAAGGTTAATTGGTTGAAAACGTTATTTGGTGCTGGAAGCTAATGACCTATCAAATAGCTGAAAGAGGCGAAAATGAAAGAAAATAGTATCAAATAAACAAGACGAAGTTATTGGTTTGTTGGCGTCTATCGCATCCCTGATTCCAGGTCCCATTCACGCATTCTAGGCTGATTTTATTTCAGTCTATTATTGGTAACTTCCAAGCTCACTGGTACCCATTTATACTCCTGGGTGGATAGAGGCAACGAGGAGTGAAGGAGATTGCCTATGTTTCCAGTGATTGTCGGTTGGCCGAATGGAGACGTGATCATAAGGGCACCAGTTTCACAGCTCTGCTCATTGCAGCGTGAGCTACCGCATCCTCTTTAATATATAAACAAGATGAGAGAAGTCATTGGTTTGTTTGGAGTCTATCGAGTCCCTGATTCCAATTCACACCATTCTAGGCGGGTTTTTATTTCAGTCTATTATTGATAACTTCCCCTGCCAATCGGTATACATCTTGTCAGTTGTAGAGGCCTCGGTAGTAGCAGCAGGTTAAATGCATACGTCTGCATTTATGGTTGTTTACTTCCAATGCGTTTTAGTATTTTATGTTTTATAAGCGGCTTTTTCTTGATTTCTACCTGATATTATCAGAGTGATGAAGTTAAATCTTCAGGCTTTCCATAGGTATCACACATTTACAGAAACCTTTATGATCATGGCCGTCACGAGGAAGAAACGGTGCAAAGATCATGTATATGAAAATCTAAATAAAATGTCTACCCTGTCATCTGTCTCATATCCCGTCATGAAGAAAAACCTGTCTATTACGGGATACTCCCAGTGGCCCGGCGTATGTGCAGAGAGGGCAAATCGTGTCTTTTTTTCACAATCATACATGCTTATGGTATAGCCATCCATAGTGAGGCCATAGCGTGTCCCGGGAGTGGGTTATCGGTCACGGTTGGTAAGTCCCTATCGTCACCCAGCCATAGGCAGCAACATCGCACAGTCAAATTAGTTTCGAAATATTCAACAACATACCTGTTCCTTGAAATTGGGATTCTGTGAATTCATGATTCAATGTATAACATCGACCTCAACACGTGCAAATCATTGACGGAGCTTAGCTAGAAATGGGAGGGGCATTGCTAGAAATGATGACTCTATTGTATGTCATTGATGGATTTACTATTTAATAAATATTACAACCCAATGCCATTCTGCCGGATTCCTTCGACATCTTTAACCAAGTGTTCAAGCATTGTTTCAATATGGTGAGGCAATCCTGAGCTCCGCCATTACAATCCCAGCTAGATGGCAACCGTTCGTGTGTGGAGATTTCAACTCCAAGTTGGCTAAACTCGGAATTGCGGTCAAAAGTTCAGGACTTGGCTTATGCACGGGATCCTATGGAGAGGGCACACGCAACAGCAATGGAGATGCACTGGTGATATTCCTTAGTTCCAATGGCCTATTTGTCACAAATACGGCTTTGAAATACCCATGCCGCCACCGGACAACATGGACTGGACACATTACTGATCGTAAAGTCCTAAAAGGTTCTAAGTCTCCAACAGCTGTCTTCATCCAAATAGACTTCATACTATGCAAGCCAGAAGCAAAACCCTTACTCCGGAACGCTCATCCATATGGAGGCACAGACCTCAATTCTGACCATAAGCTAGTCATTATACGCCTTCAAGATGAAAGATCGCTACCTAATATATAAACACCATACCAGGCAGGAGGGTAGAGTCACCTACAACCTACCCAAGCTCATAAGCGACACTGACACTCAAATGTCATACAAAAAAGCCATCGGAAAGCAGACAGCTAACATCGATGTCAGTTCCGATCCAAACGAAGCCTTAACCAAAATACTGAAATCTATGGAATCATCCGCTACCAGCACCATAGGTGTTCTTAAAAACAACCAAACTAGGTATACTAACGCCCCTCTAGTAATAAAACTGTCAGCAGAGCAGAAAGCATTATGGCTGCGCATTTATCAAAGTGGCCAAAGTGAAGACCGCACCAAACTACGCCGGGAGTGAAATGTTATTCTGTGCCACATTAGCGAATGCTTAAAAGATCTTGCTATTCAACAGGCAGACTCCCTAGCAGATGAAATCACTGCCACGGATGACTGTCACAAAATGTTTCGGGCAGCCTGAGCTCTGACTACACACCACCACTCACTGTACACAACTCTGAAGGACACTTTCTCGGGACTGACTTGGGAAAAACCGAGGCGATCCGAGACTGGTTCAAGGAACAGTTCACTGACAACGATGATGAGCCCTTGCACCCGTTCTCAGGAGACCCAGGCCATTTCTAACACCAATTAAAACAGCAAAAGTTGTGAAGGCACTTAAAGCCCTGAAAAATGGACGTGCATCTGGATCTGATAGCATGAGCAATGACCTATTCAAATATGCAAGTGACATTATCTCAAAACTGATCACGCACCTAAGCAATTCAGCTTTTATGCACCATCTTCCAATCGCCGCTGTGGGCCAAGGCAGCCTTATCGCACTACCTAAGTCCAAGAAGCCACCTGGGCCCCAGCCAATCTGCGGCCCATTGTGTTCCTCAATAGCATACGGAAAATCCTACCCAATGTTATTCTATGCAGCATCCGAGACAAGATCGATTACTTCAGTGGATCATGCCATTGCAACTGGCCTGGCGTAGTACTACTAGGATCTTTGAGTGTTTAATTGTGTCGAAGGCTCGTGATATGTCAATGCCCATCTGGTGGAAATCCCAGCATTTTGGACATGACTACTGACATAAGCATCCGTTGAGCCCATACAATGTCTGCGCAGCTGCACCCACGTCTGAAGCCACTTTGACATGATCCGGTGACATCATCGATCTTGTCTCGGATGCGGCATAGAGTAACATTTGATAGTTTCCACATGCTGTTGAGGAGCCCAATGGGCTGCAGATTAGATGGGACTATGTGGCTTCTTGGGCTTGGATAGCGCGATAAGGGTGCTTTGGCCTACAGTATGTATGGGAAGCAGGGGTGCTGGATGCAAATTTGAGGGCAGGGGGCAGGTTCCACAAAAAGGGCACGCTGGATGGCATTGTCTGGAGGAAGATATGAAATGGGCGCCCCCTCCCCTCCGCCTCTCATAGAAGGATGTTCGGGAATACCCACCTACTTAACCACCACGGGGAAAATCATTGAAAGGTGTAGGCTCCTGACTCGATTTCCTGCATTCTGAGTTTATTATGATTATGTATATATGTTAGAGCAATGTTAAGCGAAGAACTTATGTATTCTTTGGTCAATTGAAACCTATTCCCAATTCATGACGTGAGCGAGCGCGCGGGCGGGTTGTTCTGTCAGATGTGCAGGTTGAGTGTGCGTGCATTCGTGCATGTGTCTGCCTGGTGGACCTGCGCAGTTTGCCGTGAAAATATTTAATTGGACCTTAGTTCCTAATTATATTAGCAATCAGCGGGATTTAAAGGAAAAGTGTTTTTTTGTTGTGAAAACTAGGTTATTCAAAACAAATATACCAATCATGTTTGCTCAGCTCTTGCCTTAGATGGAGACCATCAAGTTTCTTGAGTTTCATGTCAGGCAGTTACACAGAAGTTCTTTAAATGTAATCTTTAAAATAGTGCAAAATCTAAGATGGCCACCAACAAAATCGATCATGCAACTTCCCGGGACCAACCCTGGATCTGAGTCTCATACTCATATAAATAGCACAGTATTAAAAAATCCAAGAGGATGATATTTATTAGTTAGAGATGTAGGAGATATTAGATGTTTTCTAAGCGCATCTAATTTTTACATTCTCTCAATGGAGGCCCCAGCCACACCCTCCTCCCATTCTATATATTATGTGCGTGCGTGCGTGCGTGCGTGCGTGCGTGCGTGCGTGCGTGCGTGCGTGCGTGCGTGCGTGCGTGCGTGTGTGTGTTGGGGGGGGGGAGACACATCTTAAGCCCCATTCATACGCCACAATTTACACATGTGTATTGTGCAAATGAAATTTTACTATTTGCACATGTGTATTTTTTGGCGCATGAACGGAAATACACATATGTAAATGTATTTCAAGTGCAAATGCGATGCAAATTCAGTGCAAATTTACACCTGGTCTGGAGGTCATGCAAAAGTAAATTTAAGCGTGCAAACAATACACAGAGGGTAAATTAACGTGTATGTTGCCGTATGAACGGGAAGTAAAATTGCACACCAGCGTTTTGTTGAAATCATTTTACTGAAATTGCATCATTTCTATTTATAGAATAGTAACTGGGGCACTCCTGGGACACTTTATTTTTAGTATCATAGCACCGCGAGTAATAGATCGGTCAGTACGTGTCAAGCCTCCATTGAATACAGTTTTACAAATAAATTTGTTGAAAATGCCGCCAAAGAAACCAAGAGGTTCTGGTTGGACAGATGAAGAAACTGAGTTGTTATTGTGTTTGTGGCAGGAGAATTGTGTTGAGGAACAGTTGGACAATGCAAAGATTACGAAAAGTTCGATTTACAAAACACTTTCGGAACAAATGAGTGAAAAGGGATTTGAGAAGACGCCAGAACAATGTAAGACTCGAATGCATACGCTAAAACTAACCTATCATTTGTGTAAGGGGAAGCTTAAAAAAGTGGACATGGGCAGGCAACATGTAAGCACTTTGAACTTCTAGACGGAATCCTTGGGACCCGATCAGCTTCATCGCCAGTCAAAATCATCGAACCGCTCAGCAAGTGATGAAGAGAAGATAGCGATTACAGTGATGACAGTGGTGAGGAATCTCATCAGGAATCCCAGCAGATGAATACCGTTGAGTCTGATGAAGGTGAATCTGACAATAAATCAAAACAAAATGAGGACGGGCTATCGGAAGCAGTCAAACAGGATGGAACTGCCGCATCATCATCAAAAGGTGACACAGACACAAATGGTCGCAAGAAGAATGATGCGTCACCATCTGTGTCTCCGAGTGATGCAATGACAAATGTGAAGTCTTCTAAAAAAGGAAAGCGTGTTAAGAAAACTAGTTTGGAGGTAGCGTTAGGATCCGTAATGGAAGGATTCAGTACTGCAAATGAAAAGGCTGAAGGGCAATTCTTGGAACTAGAAAGAGAAACGCTAAAGACGGAAATGAAGAGATTAGATTTAAAGAAGGCTAAGCTGGAATCTGACGAACGGCAAAAGCGCGAAGAAAGACAGCATCAGTTTAACATGATGCACATGATTATGGGAATGGTTGGACGTAGTAGTCCTCAGATTCCAGCACAAGGCGCCGCTCATGTTTCGATGATGACTTCTCAACATGGATCACCTAATGCGCAGATGGCAGATGTTCAATGGCCGAATGAAGTTTCAAGCTTCGACGAGTCAAACACATACATGAATTTGTAATACATGCAGTCTTGTATTATTGTGAAAAAAATACAATGATAGGAACTGTGAGATCTCTAATGGTGATATATCTATCTATCTGACCTTAATTAAGTGTTACTCAGTTTGAATTGCTTTACGTTCAGTGCTTATCTTCCTTTCATAGGGCATGATCTTTCGTGCTTTCGTGGCACATTTATTATAAGCTGGTCCCGATTCCAAATTCTCGCAATTGGAATCGGGTACCAGCTTAAAATAAACACTTCATGAAAATGACCATCCACAAAGCCCTATGAACACATCTAGTCAAATACATTTATGCATTTACTTTTTTCAAAGAAGTTTGTGGAAAAAATCATGATTTGCTTCGTTTTCATAACTTAACATTAAAATAATTGAAATGTGTTCCGCCATGACACGCAAAACCTAACCTGGAAACCTACCTAGTGAAACTCCCCAAGGACCACAGAAATGATATTCCTCAGTCTCCTGCTTTTACGCAAAATGCTTAGTGTCAGTCATATTTGGGTGATGTTCCCCGAGCACAGCTAAATAGAGGGATACATTTCCAGCTAAGCCCAGCCCATTTCTAGCTAGGCCAGTCCATCTTTTACTCTTGTTGGAATCAATTTAATACTTTAAAACCTGAATTCTCAGAACCGAAATTTCAAGGTGACTGTCAAACTATTTTCAAAATATTCAACTGAATGGATTTTTAATTGTATATTTATCAAAAAACAATTCATACACTTGACGGGCTATACTAGCTACATTTTGGAGCTAGATGCCGGCATGGTGATTGCGACGTCAACCTACATATGACGTAATTGATTATGAGTCATATACTTGAGCGACAGATCGCATACCTCCATTAGATAGGCTGTCGATAACAGAAAAGAGCACACCCTGTTAGTACAACATTAGAAGTGCTCTTTGGGCAAGGATTTTATGGGACACTGATAGGGATTAGTGAATACAATTTATGGATCAATCATCCTGTCAAGTTTCATTCAATTCTCTCTCAAATACTAGGAGATGCGATGACACGTTTTCAGGACCTATGTACCAGACTGAACCAATATTTTGGAAATAACATTCAATACGTATGCATGATTCACGAAGCTACAGCACATTCTCTGCAAACGCTGATGCAATGTCATCACGAATCCACTTTCCACATAAGACCCTGGCTCGGTCTCCATCTCCATCATTTATATAATTGTCCATAACTTCGTCAGTTTCGACGAACAATTGCTCTAAGAAGTCTTCACGATGAAGTTCACAAATGATATGGAGAATAACACAAGTTGCGATAACGGTACTTGCAAAATCTACGTCCACATCGAGTCTCTTTTGGATACACCTCCAGCGACCCTTCAGTCTCCCAAATGCGTTTTCAATCGTCATTCTTGCTCTGCTCAGACGATAATTGAAACTGCGCTGCATGTCTGTCAGTTGACCCCTATCTGAATATGGCTTTAAAAGCCATTGTTTCAAGGGGTATGCAGGGTCTCCGATAAGAACAACGGGCATTGATGTGCGTTTTTCCGGAAGCAAGATCTCTTTTCCAATCAGAGAAAAGCAAATTATTTTCACCTTTATAGAAAATTTCGTCGTGTACCCTGCCTGGCCAGCCTATGTTTACATCTCGGAAAATGTATCTGTAGTCACACACTGCTTGTAGTATCAAGGAATAAAACCCCTTTATGTTAAGGTAATCCACATGTGACTCACAAGGACCACTTATTGGAATATGAATTCCATCAATGGCACCACCACAGTTCGGGAAATTCCATTTCTCCTCATGGCCCTGTATAAGATTCTTGAGTTCGTCCTCCTTAGGAAAGGATACATATTTTTCCATCAAGTTGTCAACTATTGCATTGCAAACCTTATGGATACATTCACAAACTGTCGATTTGCCTACACCAAAAAGATTAGCTACAGTTCTATATTCCGCCGATGAAGCTAGGAAATATATGGCAATTGCTACCTGTTTTCTAACATCAAGCGGTGGCACAACCTGTGTTTCTTTTGGTGAAAGTGTTTCTTCTAATTGTGAACATAAGAGGTCAAAGGTGTCCCTTCTCATCCGAAAGTTTTCAATCCATTGCTGTTCATCAAAGTTATCATTCACTGTTGTTTCCCACCATTCCTGAGACCTTGGTTTTCGCCATATGTCTCTTTCCTTTGACAGTCCAGCAATTAAGCCCACACATGTTATATAAGGTAATATCCTTTTCCTTTGCCTCCTTAGGAAATTAAGTCTGTCCATCTTTTAATCCAATACCTTCACTGACGACCTGTACTTGACAGAGATTTAGAGTAAAAAGGAAGTGAAAATATTAATATACATAGTAATATACATATGACCGTATGAACACGCGGCAAATTTGCATTTACACTACTGTGCATATTTACATATATGTATAAATACATATATGTAATTTTCCTCGGCGTATGAATGGGGCTTGACACAGCCCTCAAATACACCCACCGACATTGCACTTCCTCTATGTGTATACAAATTATTTCTACCTTTGCATCTGCTTCACACGTCAATTAAATATGTGAGTTTGAGAGTTGCTGTTAATTCTAATATCCCTCAGTGTTTCCACATTGCTGCACCCAGCCGCCCATCATTGCACATATTTTCTATTCTACCCATTAAGCAAAACATTAACGGAGCATGGACCAGTATCACTTCAAAAATTCAAATAGCATATGACTATGTATCTTACCTTTACTTGCAAAGGTACATGAAACGTTTACAGATAAAAAATCAGCATGCCACATGTAACTGCCACTACATATATAGCGGCTGCATTGATGATTTGATTCGGCCTGGAAGCACTTCCATATTACTTTATGGACGTGTGTTAATGTCAAAACAACCTAGCTTTATAATACAACTGCTCAGTCAGCTCTGAATATGCTAAATATCTTGTTTAATGTTCTAAAGTTTACTCATTTTTCGCATTGAAACGGGTAAAGGTTACATCTGCCCCGCTGCACCCGTGCTTCCGGTGCCTCTGATGGGAAGGTGGTGCATAAAAGCTGAAATGATTAGGTGCGTGATCAGTTTTGAGATAATGTCACTTGCACATTTGAATAGTTTATTGCTCATGCCATAAGGCCCAGATGCACGTCCATCTTTCAGGGCTCTAAGTGCATTCTCAACTTCTGCTGTTTTAATTGTTGTTAGTAATGACCTGAGGTCTCCTGAGAACGGGTGCAAGGGGTCATCATCGTGATCAGTGAACTGTTCCTTGAACCATTCTCGAATTAGCTCGGCTTTGCCCTGGTCAGTACCGATAAAGTGTCCTTCAGAGTTGTGTACGGTGAGTGGTGTATCAAAGAAGTACATGCGTTGAAATAGATAGGCTACGGTACATTTACAAATATCCACCCGTCCGTCCATTTGTCTGTTTGTCTGCTTAAGTATCATAGCATAAAAGAGAGACTTTCTAATGAAAAGTGTGTTTATTTACAATAAGAAACATAAATATATAAACACCTGTGTCATGTCATGTGAAATCGTGATTCGCCTGTGCCATAGCGAAACTTCAATGGAATATCCCTATCTGAGAGAATCGGGGCGAGCACCCCGCTTGACCCTCCAACACGCACACACCGGGACTCTAGATCAACGATGCACTGAAAACGAAAATAATTACACCATTGTAGGTATGAAATGGGAACATAATCATCACAATAACTTATTAATGATAGACACTATTGCTTCTGCTGCTGTTGCTGCTGCTGCATTTATGTCTTGGCGCGGCGGTCCAGTGGAAAGATGCCTGAGTTACTGATGCAATGCGGAACTGCAGGATGGCGGTTTTATCCCCGATTGGGGAAATGGTGATCAACAAAGTAATCTAATATTACTAGTAGTAGTAGTAGTAGTAGTAGTAGTAGTAGTAGTAGTAGTAGTAGTAGTAGTAGTAGTAGTAGTAGTAGTAGTAGTAGCAGCAGCAGCAGCAGCAGCAGCAGCAGCAGTTGTAGTAGTAGTAGTAGTAGTAGTAGTAGTAGTAGTAGTAGTAGTAGTAGTAGCAGCAGTAGCAGCAGCAGCAGTAGTAGTAGTAGTAGTAATATTTCATGGGCGGGGTTAGCACAGAAATTGAAACCATCACGTTGCCAGTGTTCTGAAAAACTAAGCAAAACTACTACTGCCAGTGCCTCGAGGGTCTGGTAAACACGCCATACGGCATTAGAAAGATAATCCCAGATGAATTCGCCAGTATATCAGTATATCCAACAGGTGAAAGCTGGTCCGCTAAACCAAGATTTTTGTCTTGGCGCGGCGGTCCAGTGGGAAGATGTCTGGTTACTGGTGCTATGTGGAATTGCAAGATGGCGTTTCGATCGCCGACTGGGGAAATGGTGATCAGCAAAGTAAACTAATGGGTGCATTCCGTGGGCGAGGTAGCAGAGGAATTGAAGCCATGGCGTTGCCCTTGCGTTAAAAAACTAAGCACTGCCGCTGCTGCTACTACTACTACTACTACTACTACTACTACTACTACTACTACTACTACTACTACTACTACTACTACTACTACTACTACTACTACCACTACTACTACTACTACTACACTACCTCAACTACCACTACCACTAGCGCCACTACCACTACAACCACCACTACAACAACTTTTTTATTATTGATAACACGATCAATGCGGAAATCCTTTCATATCCAAAAATATATAAAAGACTGACGTACAAATCATACAATATACAAACAGTAAATAAACGGCAAATGAAAAAGTAAAACCTTTCAAAAGTCCATCAGTCTTTCAGTATAAATAAAATACTTCAAAATAGATGCTTAATATACATACATACATACATACATAGATACATACATACATACATTTTAAAAACGGAACGGCTGAAAACCGCAGTTACCTAAGGGTGCATGACTGTCGGCTAAGTTAGCACATGGAAATTGAAGCCGCACGTTGCCAGTGCGTCAATAAAAAATAAAAATACACATACTGCCAGAGCCGTGCTGGAGTCAGAGTACAATAGGCGTAAAAGCCTAGGATTGAATTGTGGCAGGTGCATCCACAGATAGTCCCATATGAATCGTCAGTGTCTCAGTATATCAGACATGTGAAAACTGGTCGGCCAATCCTTGACTTTTAGTCTTGGTGCGGTGGTCCAGTGGAAAGATGCCTGGTTGCTGATGCTATGCGGAGTTGCAGGATGACGGTTCGATCCCCCGACCGGGAGATGGTGATCAACAAATTAAACTAACGGGTGCAGCACTGTCGGCTAAGTTAGCACATGGAAATTGAAGCCGCACGTTGCCAGTGCGTCAATAAAATAAAAATACATATACTGCCAGAGCCGTGCTGGAGTCAGAGTACAATAGGCGTAAAAGCCTAGGATTGATTGTGACAGATGCATCCACAGATAGTCCCATATGAATCGTCAGTGTGTCAGTATATCGGACATGTGAAAACTGGTCGGCCAATCCTTGACTTTTTAGTCTTGGTGCGGTGGTCCAGTGGAAAGATGCCTGGTTGCTGATGCTATGCGGAGATGCAGGATGACGGTTCGATCCCCCGACCGGGAGATGGTGATCAACAAATTAAACTAACGGGTGCAGCACTGTCGGCTAAGTTAGCACATGGAAATTGAAGCCGCACGTTGCCAGTGCGTCAATAAAATAAAAAAAATACATATACTGCCAGAGCCGTGCTGGAGTCAGAGTACAATAGGCGTAAAAGCCTAGGATTGATTGTGACAGATGCATCCACAGATAGTACCATATGAATCGTCAGTGTGTCAGTATATCGGACATGTGAAAACTGGTCGGCCAATCCTTGACTTTTTAGTCTTGGTGCGGTGGTCCAGTGGAAAGATGCCTGGTTGCTGATGCTATGCGGAGTTGCAGGATGACGGTTCGATCCCCCGACCGGGAGATGGTGATCAACAAATTAAACTAACGGGTGCAGCACTGTCGGCTAAGTTAGCACATGGAAATTGAAGCCGCACGTTGCCAGTGCGTCAATAAAATAAAAAAAATACATAGATACATACATACATACATTTTAAAAACGGAACGGCTGAAAACCGCAGTTACCTAAGGGTGCATGACTGTCGGCTAAGTTAGCACATGGAAATTGAAGCCGCACGTTGCCAGTGCGTCAATAAAAAATAAAAATACATATACTGCCAGAGCCGTGCTGGAGTCAGAGTACAATAGGCGTAAAAGCCTAGGATTGAATTGTGGCAGGTGCATCCACAGATAGTCCCATATGAATCGTCAGTGTGTCAGTATATCGGACATGTGAAAACTGGTCGGCCAATCCTTGACTTTTTAGTCTTGGTGCGGTGGTCCAGTGGAAAGATGCCTGGTTGCTGATGCTATACGGAGTTGCAGGATGACGGTTCGATCCCCCGACCGGGAGATGGTGATCAACAAATTAAACTAACGGGTGCAGCACTGTCGGCTAAGTTAGCACATGGAAATTGAAGCCGCACGTTGCCAGTGCGTCAATAAAATAAAAAAAATACATAGATACATACATACATACATTTTAAAAACGGAACGGCTGAAAACCGCAGTTACCTAAGGGTGCATGACTGTCGGTTAAGTTAGCACATGGAAATTGAAGCCGCACGTTGCCAGTGCGTCAATAAAAAATAAAAATACATATACTGCCAGAGCCGTGCTGGAGTCAGAGTACAATAGGCGTAAAAGCCTAGGATTGAATTGTGGCAGGTGCATCCACAGATAGTCCCATATGAATCGTCAGTGTCTCAGTATATCAGACATGTGAAAACTGGTCGGCCAATCCTTGACTTTTAGTCTTGGTGCGGTGGTCCAGTGGAAAGATGCCTGGTTGCTGATGCTATGCGGAGTTGCAGGATGACGGTTCGATCCCCCGACCGGGAGATGGTGATCAACAAATTAAACTAACGGGTGCAGCACTGTCGGCTAAGTTAGCACATGGAAATTGAAGCCGCACGTTGCCAGTGCGTCAATAAAATAAAAATACATATACTGCCAGAGCCGTGCTGGAGTCAGAGTACAATAGGCGTAAAAGCCTAGGATTGATTGTGACAGATGCATCCACAGATAGTCCCATATGAATCGTCAGTGTGTCAGTATATCAGACATGTGAAAACTGGTCGGCCAATCCTTGACTTTTAGTCTTGGTGCGGTGGTCCAGTGGAAAGATGCCTGGTTGCTGATGCTATGCGGAGTTGCAGGATGACGGTTCGATCCCCAGACCGGGAGATGGTGATCAACAAATTAAACTAACGGGTGCAGCACTGTCGGCTAAGTTAGCACATGGAAATTGAAGCCGCACGTTGCCAGTGCGTCAATAAAATAAAAATACATATACTGCCAGAGCCGTGCTGGAGTCAGAGTACAATAGGCGTAAAAGCCTAGGATTGATTGTGACAGATGCATCCACAGATAGTCCCATATGAATCGTCAGTGTGTCAGTATATCAGACATGTGAAAACTGGTCGGCCAATCCTTGACTTTTAGTCTTGGTGCGGTGGTCCAGTGGAAAGATGCCTGGTTGCTGATGCTATGCGGAGTTGCAGGATGACGGTTCGATCCCCCGACCGGGAGATGGTGATCAACAAATTAAACTAACGGGTGCAGCACTGTCGGCTAAGTTAGCACATGGAAATTGAAGCCGCACGTTGCCAGTGCGTCAATAAAATAAAAATACATATACTGCCAGAGCCGTGCTGGAGTCAGAGTACAATAGGCGTAAAAGCCTAGGATTGATTGTGACAGATGCATCCACAGATAGTCCCATATGAATCGTCAGTGTGTCAGTATATCAGACATGTGAAAACTGGTCGGCCAATCCTTGACTTTTAGTCTTGGTGTGGTGGTCCAGTGGAAAGATGCCTGGTTGCTGATGCTATGCGGAGTTGCAGGATGACGGTTCGATCCCCCGACCGGGAGATGGTGATCAACAAATTAAACTAACGGGTGCAGCACTGTCGGCTAAGTTAGCACATGGAAATTGAAGCCGCACGTTGCCAGTGCATCAATAAAAAATAAAAATACATATACTGCCAGAGCCGTGCTGGAGTCAGAGTACAATAGGCGTAAAAGCCTAGGATTGAATTGTGGCAGGTGCATCCACAGATAGTCCCATATGAATCGTCAGTGTCTCAGTATATCAGACATGTGAAAGCTGGTCGGCCAATCCTTGACTTTAGTCTTGGTGCGGTGGTCCAGTGGAAAGATGCCTGGTTGCTGATGCTATGCAGAGTTGCAGAATGGCGGTTCGATCCCCCGACCGGGAGATGGTGATCAACAAATTAAACTAAGGGGTGCATGACTGTCGGCTAAGTTAGCACATGGAAATTGAAGCCGCACGTTGCCAGTGCGTCAATAAAAAATAAAAATAAAAATACATACATTTTAAAAACGGAACGGCTGAAAACCGCAGTTACCTAAGGCGGCAACGGCTTCCAGTCAAATTGAATTCCGTATTTAAACTTTTGAACATCGAGGGACAAATACGAAAAAATCGTTTTATTTTAATAAGTATTCTGCTGAATATTTTGAAACACGTCTAACTGGGAGTTGTTCCTGCATATGGCAGCACCGAGTTCCAGTCCAAACAATTTTAAAACATCCAGCAGCTTACATGTACGATTGTCCTGAACGTGAGATTCGTGGAAGTCGCGGTTCAGAGGATTAAGTGTTAATTAACATTAAAAATCTAATTACATATTTATCAGTCTTTCCGTCCTGAATATTGGCATATATGTTCAGTCAAAGTAGGTGTATAACAATAAAATAAACGCCATGTGTCAATTATTATGACCAAATTAAACATCTATTATGCTCTATTCTGAATAGGCCCGGGTAATTGTTTATATAGCTAACAAAGCGCGAGAATTTTACCCCAAACGCTTTGCCAGCAGCGCACCGCTCAATAGTAATTTCTCCGCGGCACTTGAATATTTCTCTTTACCTTTTGAGAGAGATTCTAATATTATCCGGGATTGTACATTGTCAAACAATGACAAAACTCGCTGCTATTTTGTAACGATCCTAGATACAATGATACGGCATTTCCAGCATATAATACCGGATCGCTAGTAGTAAAAAACATATGATGATTTTAGGCTTGAATTTGGACAGTGCATTTTACGTTGTCCAATACAAATAACAGACGACTGATCATTTTGAAACCGAAATGACTGGCAGCGGCAGTTATATCAGGCTTCAACAGCCTCCATTCAAACGATTTCCTACCAAAGTGTAAATTTACATAAAAAATTTATTCCTAAAAATATACTTCCATAATCAACATCAAATTGACAAGGATGTAATATAAATGTTAAAATATGTATGCATTCTGCACACTAAATGAAAGGTTAAATAATCACAGCGGTTTTTTGATGGACAGATTGTCATTTTCAAATGATATTAATCTACCTCTGCAACATATTCTTTTAAACGTTCTTCGATTTCGTTTTTTAATATACTTATTGTATTCACCTCTGACACAATGTGACAATAAGGCATAAAATATCCCATTTAAACATTTTAAATGATCGGGTGTGAGAGTAGCATTGGCATCATGCACTACAGAGCAGCGATGTTTCCAAATGCTCCAAATTCCGATGCTTAAGCAGACTAACACAATAACTTTATTATTCATTTGTAGTGACTCATTTGCAAGGTCATGAAACAAAATATTGCGTGGTGTTATGTCCGATGTGGGAACGCCGAGATCTGATAAAATGCTACTTACATACACCTGGAACTGAGCTACAGCATGGCATTCAATGAACAGATGTAGCAATGTTTCCTCAGAGCTTACACAAAAAACGCATTTATTATCATCTTCTGTACACAGTTTGCTTTCGCTATGAGATGTTTAACCCACAGTTTTCTGTGTATTAGTCTCCAAACTACATCTCTTTCCTGATTGGGAATATTCGGTAAATGTATGTTCTTCTATATTAACTCCCAGTTCGGAATATTATAACCATGCTGCTCCCATGCATAAATAGCTCTTGGAGGTATCGCATGTTGTTCCCTAAGGAGTTTATACCAGCTGCTTACTGCCATTCTGCAGGATAATTCCTTTTCATTACTGATGAATTTTAGCTCGGCCTCTTCATCAGCAAGGTCGGCACTACATAGAGAGAACCAAGTTTTCGGTATAGATTCCTGTATGCGAGCTAACAGACGCATAGCATCTATTGGTCGAAGAGCAGTGACATTGCAAATTTCAGCCAATGATTTCCATTTCCTCCTAACAGGGTCGACAATGTCACCCACGTATGTAATGCCCTTCCCTGCCATTGATGGATAGTACACAACTTTGCCTTGATGAGTGATGCGATTATTGCCCCATAGCTCCAATTGTAAAACACTTTCCCAGCATAGTGGTAAATCGTCCACCTTAATAAACGCATCAAAACCAGTTTTTTAGCTCAAGAAAATGCGGAGGAACTCGTGTATAATTAGGCGGTGGATTTTTGGCACAAAAAAGCTTTTGGTTGAGAAAGGCTTTATGAAGCTTTCTATTAACAACTTTGATACACTTGCCCACTGAATATCAGAATTAAGCAATGCATTAAAAAATTTGAAACGCAATGACATGCTCTTCATTCTAACATCTACAAGATTAAGCCCGCCATGAATTAAATCATTCGTGCAAACATCCTGTGATACAAGACATGCCTTACCTTCCCATAAAAATTCTCGGACCATTTTATTTATTTCACTTTCGACATGTTTGGGCATATATATATAACAGAGGCCGTATACCATAACTGTGAAAGTATTACGGTATTTATAACCAAGGTTCTGCCAAAAATAGTCAAATGTCGATGCTTCCACGCATTAGGGGTTCTCTTCATTTTAGCTATTCTCTCTTCCCAGTTAAAGTTTTCTCCACCCTCTATACTGAAGTGAATAGCTAGAATCTTAATTGATTCATTTGTCCATCGGATGTCAAGTGGCTTATCACACCTACTCTTCCACTGACCCAAGAATAATCCGACTGATTTAGCTTTGTTCAGAGGCCATCTGAAAATCAAATAAAATCGTGTCAAGCCTTTTAAAATCAGCATTGGTTCCTGCAAAGACAGTTGTGTCGTCGGAATATTGAGACACCTTTATGGGCCGATTTACGCTGTGAATAACTATACCATGAAAAACTGGGTCTTCCCAGAGGGTTGCTCCCAATGCCTCCATTGCTATGACGAACAGCACTGGAGACAATGAACACCCTTGGCGCACACCACGCTCTAAAATTATTGGTTGACTTTTAAAATTGTTTACGAGATATTTGCTGCTAATATTGCCATAGAGAATCCGGATCCATTTTATGAAATTTGGTCCCAAACCAATGTGATCGAGTGATTTAAACATAAACTCCCATTCTAATCAATCAAACGCTTTTTTGATGTCTAAACCTATAATGGCTACTGGGACATTACCTTTCTCAACCAATTCTATAATGTCTCTAATCAAAAATGTATTGGTCAAGATAGAGCGGCCTGGAATAGAGCAGGTTTGATCGGTATGGATAACTTCATCCAGAATACTAGCAAGTTTTTTAGCAAGTGCTTTAGAAATGATCTTGTAATCGACACAGAGGAGCGAGATGGGCCTGTAATTTTCTAAACTATGTCGATTTCCTTTCTTGAATATAAGTTGAACATATGCTTGCGACATCGTAGAAGGGAGCCTACCATGTGAGAAAATTTCATTTACTACTTTAATAAACTCTGGCCCAATGAGATGCCAAAATGTCTGGTAGAATTCAACGCTAAGTCCATCACCTCCTGGAGCATTGCCAACCTTCATATGTTTTAGAGAAGTGGTCAGATCAGCTAGTGTTAATGGGAGCTCACAGAATTCCGTGCTCGTTTTTGAGAATGCTTCTTTGACATTGGCTAGCATCTCAGATGACTTTATATCACTACTACTACCGGATTTATATAACATCTGATAAAATGTTTCTACCGTTTCCATTATTTCCTTTTGCGTAGAGCAATTTTGGCCGTTGTTGTTGTCTAAACTCCTAATTAACTTCTCAACTCCTCTAGATTTTTCAAGACCATAAAAATATTTCGTTGGTTTCTCGCCTTCGATAAACATTTGCATTCTGCTCCTAGTTATTGCACCTTCAACCCTATATCTGTCTATCTGCGCAAGCTTTGATTTTATGTCGCTTAGCCGTTCACTAAAGTCACTATCGCCATTCGCAACCTTCCTACTTAGGAGAATCAGAGAACGCTCAAGTGTTTTCTTCTCATTGCGCATCATTCACGCTTTCCCAATGGCATATTGTTTTGAAATGTGGGCAGATCCAACTTTAACATCTTCCCACCATGTTATTAAATTGTCATATGCATTTTTATTTCTAAGCTTATATTGCCAAAAACTTTTAACCCAATTTTGATATTTAGTTTCATTTAGCAGCGAATTATTAATTTTCCAGAAGCCAGGGCCGCATTTAACCCAGTCAGCATTATCCATTGTGATGTAAAACATGTCATGGTCAGAGAACGTAATGGGATACATACCCCCATTTACCAGATTCGATCTATTCTAGAGGCGAGTTGGCTGTTATTTGAATGCCATGTGAAATCACGCCCCTCTGGATTTAATATCCTATAACTATCCAGTAAATGTTCTGCATCACATATAGCTTTAAGTCTGCCGTGCGATGTGTCACCATAGGTACACAGTGAACTTCTGTCTCGCGTCCCATCGGTAACACAGTTAAAATCACCACCCAAGATAATGTTGTCATTATCATTAAGAATGGGTAACATATTGGATAAGAATGTACATCTTTCAGAATGCAATGCCGGTGCATAGATAGAAACTAAAGTATAATTCGACCCTGATATGTCGATTATAACTTTAACCCACCGTCCGTTGTTATCAGATGAAGAAGAAGTGATATTTATCCAACTGAGGCATTTTGGGAGAAACAAAATTGCAGCACCTGCACTCGGTTCATTGGCAACAGAGTAATAGAGTTCTCCATTCGTCAAACACCTGAACCTTTCAATAACATTTATATCTTGTAATTTGGTCTCCTGCAGCATAATAATGTCAACATTTCTTGCTTTTAGTTCATCTAATAGTACATGTTGTTTTATTTCGTCGTTTAAACCTCTACAATTTAGTGTGCAAATTAACTACTACTACACTACCTCCATTACCACTACAATCACCACTGCTACTACTACTACTACTACTACTACTACTACTACTACTACTACTACTACTACTACTACTACTACTACTACTACTACCACTACTACTACTACTACTACTACTACTACTACTACTACTACTACTACACTACCTCCATTACCACTACAACCACCACTGCTACTACTACTACTACTACTACTACTACTACTACTACTACTACTACTACTACTACTACTACTACTACTACTACTACACTACCTCCATTACCACGACAACCACCACTGCTACTACTACTACTACTACTACTACTACTACTACTACTACTACTACTACTACTACTACTACTACTACTACTACTACACTACCTCCATTACCACTACAACCACCACTGCTACTACTACTACTACTACTACTACTACTACTACTACTACTACTACTACTACTACTACTACTACTACTACTACTACTACTACTACACTACCTCCATTACCACTACAACTACCACTGCTGCTACTACTACTACTACTACTACTACTACTACTACTACTACTACTACTACTACTACTACTACTACTACACTACCTCCATTACCACTACAACAACCACTGCTACTACTACTACTACTACTACTACTACTACTACTACTACTACACTACCTCCATTACCACTACAACCACCACTGCTACTACTACTACTACTACTACTACTACTACTACTACTACTACTACTACTACTACGACTACACTACCTCCATTACCACTACAACCACCACTGCTACTACTACTACTACTACTACTACTACTACTACTACTACTACTACTACTACTACTACTACTACACTACCTCCATTACCACTACAACCACCACTGCTACTACTACTACCACTACTAATACTACTACTACTGCTACTACTACTACCACTACTACCACTGCTACTACTACTACTACTAGTACTACTACTACTACTACTACTACTACTACTACTACTACTACTACTACTACTACTACTGCTGCTACTACTACTACTACTACTACTACTACTACTACTACTACTACTACTACTACTACTACTACTACTACTACTACTACTACTACCACTACTACTACTACTACTACTACTACTACTACTACTACTACTACTACTACTACTGCTACTACTACTACTACTACTACTACTACTACTACTACTACTGCTACTACTACTACTACTACTACTACTACTACTACTAAACTACCTCCATTACCACTACAAAGAAAACTTCGAGAATCGTTTTGGATTAAAGAACTCGAAACACAGTGGCCAAGGGGAATAAACTCGGACCCAGGCTTATCTGATCAACGTGACAAAATTCCATTCATTCTGACCTATAATCGGAAAAACGTTGAAATTTCCAAAATCTTGAAAGATGAGTATCAAAACCTACAGGAGAAACTGAAACAACCCTTTAACAAGCGTCCAGTAATTGCGTTTAAGAAAAATCCGAATCTACGTGACATCTTGGTAAAAGCAAAACTCAAATAGCTATCCAGAATATCCATCTCAATCATTCAACATTAACCCTTGCATGATGGTCAGCCAAAAACGGTCAATTTAGTGATCTTGGGCAATGTCCATTTGCTGGCGGGGATTGGAGTATTTTTGAAAATTTACCACTGTAATGACTGGCTCGGGAACCGAGACAGTCGTTCCAGTGGCATATTCTCGGGAATGACCTTGTCTGTGCCTGCAAATGTACATTAAATAAGTAAGCGAATATTTGGATTCTACTGAACAAATTGAACCAGTATAGGGTTAACATTAATGCCATATGGCTTTCCTAAAACAAAATGACAAATCTCAGGCAGTAAGATAAACCAAAATATCTTAAATTTTTGAATTTGTTCAATTATGGAAGATTCTGAGCCAGTGCGTTGACAATATTGACTACTACTACTGCTACTGCTACTACTACTACTACTACTACTACTACTACTACTACTACTACTACTACTACTACTACTACTACTACTACTACTACTACTACTACTACTACTACTACTGCTCCTACTACTACTACTACTACTACTACTACTACTACTACTACTACTACTGCTACTACTACTACTACTACTACTACTACTACTACTACTACTACTACTACACTACCTCCATTACCACTACAACCACCACTGCTACTACTACTACTACTACTACTACTACTACTACTACTACTACTACTACCTTTTTTTCTTTCTTTTTTTAAATCCGACGCTGACGCAGTCGGACACACCTCACGGAGGAACTCCTTTAAAAAAGGCTTGCAAACCCCCATAAAAATCGGATGAAATAGCAGGCTTTATTAATAGTATATGAATAACAATACAAACTTAACATATCAAAACAGTGCAAGCTAAAATACTCTATTACCATATACCACACCCATGGCATAACTACATAGAAAAAACCCCTTAATAAAGAGCTGATAACATAATATACAACAAAGCCATTATTATTTGCCCACCGTGTAGTAGTAGTAGTAGTAGTAGTAGTAGTAGTAGTAGTAGTAGTAGGCCCAAATGGCGAGCATAGTTACCCAACAACTGGTAAAGCAACTCATCAATAATTAGCAGTAAGTTACTGCTACTCATTGACGCCATTGAGCCGATTCATGACCGGCAGGCTAAGTAGATCATATGTAGTTTAACGTAGCACACCGTATAGTATTGGGCCCAAATGGCGAGTGCAGCTCGCCAACTAGTGGCGAGGTGACTCGTCAATAAGGAACAAAAGGTCACTCATTGACGCCCGTTGGCCGATTCCTAAATACCGAGCAGGCGTAGTAGCCTTTATGTCGTAAAATGCACAAAGCAAAAGTATACAAACTATGACTACATAGATGGCGCTCTGGGTTCACATATAAATTTACTTCATTGTAAGTTTTTGTAAATTACCCTGGAACAAATGCACCTACAGTAAACATTTACAACAGGATGTTAATTGTATATATGTAAGATGTCATACTATGTTAACCTAATGAACTCGAAAGTCGGATCACCTCCAGAATATTGACGCGATGCTCAAATGATATTTAAATATACCGATTCCCAAGGTTAGGTTATTCGTCAAAATTATCATCTCCTAAGACATTAAAATTTTAAAATTAGTTCAATTAAATAAAATAAAATACCATATATCAATATACAACAAGCAGCGAGTGTGCTAGCTTATACAAGTTCTGCTTCTGCTATTTTTAGATATCCATGTTCAATTGATACTAGGCCAGTTTTGCACCATATATCTTTAAATCTAATTTCTTTTCCATGTTCCACTAGCCTGTAAAATTCACAATGAATGCAGTTTATCAACAATGATCGAAATATAGCCTGGATGGCTCTTTAGTGGTTGTTTCCTGTTTTATCTCTGGCCTCTGAACACCGATGCTTCCAAATGGCCCACACTCCTACAGATAACAGGGTTACTAACAATTCTTTCTCCTTGCTATTAATGATTCGTTCGATAGTTGAGCAATCTTTGAACATAATTGTTTCAGCCATTAATTTCACATAATTGATTCCAAATTTAGCCACGAGCATATTGATATAAACCCAAAAGCCTGTAGCTATACAACGCTGTGTAAACAGATGGTCTATTGTTTCCTCCTCGGTATTACATAATAAACACCGGTCTGTCCTTGTTATTTTGCACATATAAGTCAGATGGCCGACCCATAGCCTTCGATGGAGTAATCGCCATGCCAGGTCCCGTGCGTTTGCTGGTAGACAAGGTAGATGTATTGTGTTCCACACATTTTTCCAGTTCTTTGGCGTGCATCCTAAAGTGTTCCAATGCATAACTGCAACAGGAGTCTGTCTCCGACTTTGCATTAACATTCTATGCCAGGCTCTAGATTCCATGTTGTACTTTATATGCTTCGACTTAAATACTAATGCTGGGTACAATATATCTCTGTTGCCACATGCTTTCGGCAATTTGAACCATTCACCAGGTATTGCATTCTTTATTCTAAGAAATAAGCGTTGGGAATCTATATGCCTCATTGATTTTGCTCTTGCTACATCCTGCATCGCAATCCATTTGCGAGATTTTGGATTAACTAAATCCCGTAAATATTGAATGCCATTTTTGGCCATAGAGGGCAAATATAATACAGCATCATTATAAGGAATCAAATCATTGCCCCAAAGACGTTGCTCTAAGGCGTCTTCCCAACAACTGGGTTGTGGCATTGATCATGTAAATATCTTTAAAGCGTCGAGCTGTTCTTTAAATACGTTTGGTATCTTCTGATGGTTAGGTGGCAGTTTATTGCACAAAAATAAACATTCTACTGGAAATGGATCTACGTACCTTTGTAGAAATGTCCTTGCAATACTTGACCAAGATGAGTTTGAAGTGAGTAACTTATTCAAGAATTTCAGTTTTAGTGAAGCACACTTTGCTAAGACATTAACCAAATCCAGGCCTCCATCACGCTTTTCATTGGTGAGGATTGACTGCGATACCAAATGGGCTTTGTCCTCCCATAAGAAGGACAAAAGTAACGTGTTGATCTTTGACTCTACTGGTTTGAGCATATGAACTAAAGAAGCGGTATACCACAGTCCAGATAAAATTAAATTATTAAGGACAAATGTCCTGCCAAATACAGTTAGGCGATGTCATTTCCAATTTACTAATGCACACTTTAGCTTGGATAGCCTTTCTTCCCAGTTTATTATTACATCCTTTTCTCTACTAAAGTAAATACACAAAATCTTTATCACATCATCTGGCCAGTTAATATCCATAACATTGTCAGTTCTGTCCTTCCAAGCACCCAAAAATAATCCTTTGGATTTGTCTCTATTGACCTTAAGCCCTGATGCCTTTTGAAAATCTGATAATACTCCATTTAAAATTCTAAAATCTGAATTTCTACCTGCAAACACAGTCGCATCATCTGCATATTGAGAGAACTTTAGTGGCCTTTCTACGCCACGTATACATATTCCTTGAAAATCAATACGTTGCCTCTATGTGGCCCCAACGATTCCATAGCTATTACGAATAGAAGCGGAGACAATGAGCACCCTGTCTGACACCTCGTTCCAACAGTACAGGTTCAGATAGATGATTATTTACTAAATAGCAACTTGTTATATCAGTATATATGATGTCGACCCATTTAATAAATCTGGGTCCAAAGCCAATATGGTATAAAGACTTAAACAAGAAATCCCATTCAAGTCTGTCAAACGCCTTCTCGTTTTCAAGTGATATTATTGTTGCTGGGATGCAATCCTGTTCAAATAATTGAATAAGGTATCGTATAAGCAATGTGTTGTTTAATATCGTTCTTCCTGGTACAGAGCACGTTTGATCATCATCAATTACTTCGCCTAGGACTGCGCCGAGTTTTAATGTTAGTGCCCGAGTAATAATCTTATAGTCTACACAGAGTAGAGAGATTGGTCTATAATTCTGTATTTTATTTCTGTCATCCCTCTTGTATATACGCCGAACATATGCTTGGGTCATCGATGGAGGGAGATGCCCTTGCTTAAAAATGCTGGTTGCTATTTCTTCTAATACTGGACCAAATATGTGCCAGAATGTTTGATAAAATTCGACTGGAAGTCCGTCGCAGCCAGGAGACCTTTCTAACTTCATACCTATGAGGGAATCTGTCAAATCACCAACTGCTAGTGATTGGTCACAACTTTCGCGACATACATCAGGAAGTCTTTGCGTTATATTAGCTAAAATATCTCTAGTTGCAGTTTCATCACTTCCCTCAGATTTATACAATGATTTGTAAAATGTGGATACTGTTTCCATCATCTCTGCATTTGAGGACACTGATACACCATCATTAATTTTCAGTGAGCGCATTAATTTCTCTATACCTCTTGCATTTTCCAAGTTACAAACGTAACGTGTAGGCTTTTCACCATCGGTGTGCATTTGTGCTTTTGCCCTTATTTTGGCCCCATCAAACTGATATTGCTCTATTTCATTTAGTCTACCTTTTAATTTAACTAATAGTTCGTAATAATTATATTCTCCATCATTAATTTTCTTATTAATTTTACACACCGACCACATTTCTCGTGCTTTCCTGATGGAATACTGCCTTGAAATATGTTTCAGGTCGGATTTAACATCCTCCCACCAGTCTGTTATACATTCATACAAACCTCTCTTTTCATCCCAATGCCTCCAACAACTTTCTACACATTTGCGATAGCAACTATCTCGTAACAACGCTACATTGAGTTTCCAAAATCCATCTCCTCGTTTGATCCAGTCAGCATTGTCTAATGTGATGGAAAACATATTGTGATCAGAGAAGGTTACTGGTTTTATGTTAGTTTTACACATGTAACGTTTCAATGATCGTTCTACATAGATCCTGTCCAATCTGGATGCTTTCTTTCCATCGGTTGAAAACCAAGTAATGTCCCTGCCCTCTGGATTTTCAATCCGATAAGTGTCTAACAAGCTTTTATATTCACAGATGTTTTTCAAAATATTATGAGATGTGTCATTAAAATTAGACCTAGCGTTTCTCTCTTTAACTTCATCTAATATGCTATTAAAGTCACCGCCCATAATTAGGTTTTCAGGCGTTCTGTCTTGAATTAGTGTGGAAACATCATTTAGAAATTCACGACGCAATTGATGAGAGGTTGGCGCATAAAGGCACATCAAATTTAAACTTGTGTTTAGTACATCAATTGATACACAAATCCATCGTCCATTTGTATCTGATGACGACCATATAACATCAACATAGTTGAGACAGCGGGGCAGGATAAGAATGGCCACTCCCGTGCTATTATCTTGTGATAACGAATAAAAAATCTGCCCTTTTGAAATATCTTTGAGAGATTCATGCACTTCAATTTTTTGAATTTTGGTCTCTTGTAGAAAAGCAATATCAACTCTCTCATTTGCTAATTCTTCAAGCAAGTGGCGCTGCTTGAATTCAGTATTTAATCCTCTGCAATTGATGGTGCAGATAATCATAATTTGTAAAATGGTGTTTACAACCGCCATCATTAGATCAACTTGAGTTGGTTTTTAGCTCGTTTCTTAGACCATTTACCTAATTTTCCTGCGAATTCAATGTTTCCTAGTTCTATCACAGACAAATATTCATATTTGGAAATATCAGAATCATGGCGCAGTAGACGATATTTCACGCCTCTCGTCGTTACATATGGCACTAACACTTCACCCCCTTCTGATCAGTACATTACCATTTCATCTTTCATCTGTGAACCCTGTGTTTGAATGGACACATCTGATTCTGCAACTGACATTGTATCATCATCCATATCATTTACTTCAATCTCAGATTCTGAGCTATTGTCTTCTTTATGACGCTTATTGCTACTTAAGTAACATTTGGCAGGAGCATCATTTACCATATCTCCAAGCTGACTCAAATCAAGTGGGCTTAACGGAAAATCGACTGAACTTTCTGTCTTCTGAGTCCTAAACTTATCCTGTCCTAATTTTAATTCATCTTCTAAGGAATTGTAAAGTGGCCTTCTGTAAGATCATCATTTTCCTGCGTGTCTTTTACAGCAACGTTTGGCTCCACTGCATTTTGAGTATTTTCTTGACTTAAGGTTATACCCTCCTCTAATACATGAATTTCATCAACTGTAGTTACTTTAACAGGATTTGATGATTTGTTTGTGTCATTGACAGTGGCATGAACCAAAACCACAGCTTCCGTAGCGGTTGCTCCAGAAGCATTTGACTCAGTTGCATCCTTTAATGGGCGATTATCTCCTGATACTGAGGGCTTGTTTTGATTTTTTGGACAGCGCCATTTAAAATGGTCAACTGAACCACAGAGCAAACATTTGTTTCGATTGGGGCAATCTGTTGCCAAATGGTCAGTACTTAGGCAGATCCGGCACTCTTTAATTTGCGCTCAATACCATAAGGGCAGGACAAAGCTGCCATCAAGCGTCAATCTGCTTGGTAACGCGCTATCCACTTTATCAAACCAGATGCGTCTTACACCGTTTTCTAGTGTTCTGTCAAAGGGATACGTTTCCCGTTCAATCTTTTTCACTTTGCCATACTTCTTGAGTACATTCATGATTCTGCCATCTGGAATTTCTAGTGGAACTTTCATCTTCACTAACAACCTATCTGACTCGATATCCTCTACGTTACAAACTTCGCCTTTTACAATAAGAACATCTTCTAGAAGCTTTTCCTTGACCCCCTCATTTGACACTGTTACATTCTATACAGTTTTAGAAACATTGATAAGCCCCTGCAAAGCAGCAGGTCCCGCGCCAACGACGCCCTTTAACCCATGATACACGTCGATAGCCGTGACACCCCACCCCTTAGTTGTTATCTTAAGGCTTAGGGTACGCTTATAGGTTGCCATGGTGTTTTATAAAAAGAGGAAACCCATACTACTACAATATATAATACAAAAATATAACACCAAGACGTCGGGGAAAGAGCTAAACACTAAATAAATAGTGTCCCCTTTTGAAACCCTGACGTCTACCAACAAATATACGAATAGAGAGTACAGTTGTATATTTGGTAGTTTGGACCACTTTCTAAGTGGTTCACTAACACCTAACCGATTAAAGTGGTTCCCTAATGCATACTAACATATTACATACATATAATTGTTAGTCTGTTTGAGCTAACCGGGGACAGCCAACTGACCATAAGGATTTATATAATCAAAGTACTAGGCTTGCGCTTACAAATGACAAAGGAATTAAATCCACTCACTCAAGTGATCTTGCCAAATATAATGCGCTAGCCAACGAGCTATAGAAATAGCATACTGGCGCGGGGAGAAAAGTATTGCATTGACCGCAGTAAGAGGAGACCTATTAAATTGCTGAAACCGCCAACTAAGAGGAGTGCGTTTAGAAAATGGAGACACAAAATGCACTCCAACCAAGACAAGAATTTACAAATTAAACATAAAGTTTGAAAGGAAATACTAATACGAAATATATGTATAAATTTATCTACAAAATCGCGCTAGACACTAGCAAATTCGGGCAGCAATTGCAGAGCTAAATAAACGCGTGCGTTCACTTCGACTACTACTAC